>CM060243.1:43253177-43801304 GCA_030555515.1 Acutogordius australiensis | reverse complement strand
CCATTAAATTTTGCCCTTGGTTTTTCCAGAATCTGCGGAATCAGTTCACTACCAACTCCACCTTTAGTTATACTTTTTCTTGAGACCTAAGGATTTTTATATAAAAATCATAAGAAATTTGTCTATAGCGGCCAACACTCCTCGTGGTATAACTGAAGACAGACAGCCATCAAGCGACCTAAGCTACACACCAGTGGGTTAAACTGTATTTCACATTAGCGGTTTGTATTGTAAATTTTAGTTGGTTAGATATTTAGAGCCTTTTAAATGTCAAGTTAAAGCAACAAATTTATAAACAACCGAATTAGCGAAAAATTAGGTTAGAGATTTAACCATAAATGTTTTAAGATATTATATCACAAGTCTACATAAATTTACCTCCAGCCCATTGCTAACTCTCTGAAATTTCACTATGGCGACCTCGATTCAAAAACTATTATATAGATACCAAATAAATTAAACAAATTGTCATCTTTTGTTCTCTTCACAATGGCGCACATAACATTTGTTATAGTTTTTGCTGTTACCCGAGAGCTTTCGTGAGACACATTTATTTAATTTTATGCTAACTAATTTTGGGGTAAGACATGGTTAATTTAATTATATAAACAATTAGTTTTACACAAAATTAAATGAAATATTCGACGACAAATATAGATTTTCAGAATTAATAAATTGTATTTCTTCTAAATGAACTAAGCACTACGCGGTTAGACACTTTTTTGAAATAAAGATATATATGATTCTAAAATTAAAATTATCTTGCCAACAAAATTAGATTAAATAACTTTAAAAGTTATTTTAAAACAGAGCTGGGAAAAAACCCATTTTTTGACTAAACTCAAGTTTTTGTTTTTTTAAAAATTTTATGGTAGATTAAAAAAATCAATTATTAATAAATACAGCGGAAAATCTTAAATTTTATAAATATTTTCTTGATTAAAGCTAAAACCCTTTAATTTTTCTAAATTTCAAAAAATAAAAAAATGAGTTTGACCCAAAAATGGGCATTTTCCCAGCTCTGTTTTAAAAGTGGTACAATTAAAGCTTAAATTTGGGCTCCAATAAAAATTTGTAGACCATATGCCTAAGAGGGTAGCCAATAGTTAAAGCTGCCTTTTTCACTTAATAAAATATGGCGCACACAGATGTCACACAAATTAAAGGTTAATCAGGCCATCCTATTAACAAATCTATAAAGTCGAGATCAAAGGTGCTTTAAAAATCCTCTCAAAAGCTTAAAAAGCGTTAAATTTGGGTTTATGGATAGGGACAGCATTGAACAACACACATGATGCACCTTATAAATAAAGTATCGTTGGTTGCGCCATCCTACCCTAATATTAACGGGCCTGGCCCAAAATTATAGCGCTTGGGTCAAAATACATTATACCTTACACAGGTAGGTGTAAGGAATTGATTTGAAGAAAAACCTTATTTTTATCTGTTTTTTTTTATATCACGTAGGATTTAAAGGTAAAATTCACATGCCATGTCGTTTGATTGATATCACTAACCTAAGGTAGAATTTAAGTCAAGAGCCTATTTTATCCTAACGTCATCATTCTTACATTTATCAGATATTAAATTTAGTCAATCATTTTAGAATTGTTAGTTTTTTTTTGGTGTCTATATATAGGATGTTTACCAAAAAAAAATTTATATATTAATGAGGTAGTTAGAACTGTTTTTTGACGCTTATTTGCAAGAAAGTTACTAGTTGAAGCGTTAACAAACAAAAGGTCTGTGAATAATAAAATTGATATAGTTTTGAGCTGTATATAGGGCGGGCAATCAGGACGTAACTCAACGTGTTTGAGGCTTAAAAGACAACAGCCTAGCAAGTGTTAGTACAGGAGAATATTTAGCGGATGCAATTATGTCGGGCCTTAAAGTCCTAATCAATCTGTACATCATTTCTAAGCTCTTTAGAACGCCTACAATCATCTAAGATTGGTTGAGTTCGAATATGGAAATGTCTCTCATTTAACAACTATTTTTATTAAAGAATATTAAAAATAAGGCGCCATCAAGAAGTCATGTGGAAACTCAGAATCCATATGCCAATTCTAACTGGCTGTTTTTAGATTGCTTCCTGTAATGATATGAGCCTTGATAATTTTAGTGCAATTTGAGTCTAAACATTCAAATTTGTGGTGTCAATTAGTTGCATATTTGAATTTGGACTCTTACAGGAGTCAAATAAGTTTTACTTTTAAAAATATACATATAAATTAAGTTACGCCTACAATTAACTATATAGGCCGATTTGGCGCAGTCTCTTTAACACGCTAATGCTTAGCGACTGAAATTCAAGTCGTTTGTTTAACCACCCCCCCCCCCTCCCCCCAAAAAAAAAACATTTGCTAAACCAGCTCAGCTGGGTCAACAGGTGATTTAAGGCGTAAGGAAATAGCTCAAAAAGATATGCCGTCTTTTTTAATAAAAAATGAAGAAAGGGGCTGTGTGTCAGCAACGGAAATTAGGCAAGTCTTTGACTTTTGCCAGGGTGCTGCATTCCGGAGAATGCGGCATTACCACAGGTCATTAAATTTTTCATAAGCTAACTACAGAGATTAAACCTGTCATCTTAGGAATTTTCAAATCCGTTTACCGTTTTTTCTAATCAAACTTAATTAGTAGTTATAAACATTAAAAATTTAAAAAAAAATGTCGAATTTTTTGAAAAAAAATTTATTTGCATATTTACAATAGTGTTGAGTTGTTAATTTCAAACTTTCACTAAAAACCGATAATATCTCGTGTCTTATTAAGGTTGTAAATTCTGATGTAAGAGCTTGATAAACTAAAACATTTTATTTTTCATTATTTGAGATGACAGAGGTTACAAAGGATTTTTATATAAAAAAAAATTAAATTTTTTTTTCACCCGCAGTCTCAAAATCTATTAAAAAGGCCATTTTTCCGATTTAGACGGATCCAAGGAGCCAAAGGCGGAAGAACCAAAAAAAACAAAAAACATATATGAAATCAGTCTAAGCCCTAAGATTTAATCTTTTACACTTTCTTTAAATTCACTTTTTTTGACATTGGTATTTGTCCTGTATAATAATAAATATTATGATACCTGAGAGACTTACATAATATTATCAGCCTTAGTGATTATAGACGTCACCGCACAACAGTTTCAATAAATTTTTTTAAAAAAATGTAGGTAGTATGGTCTGAAGCTTAAGACATTTGATATTTTTAAAAAATAAATAAGTACACTACTTTATTTAGATATGTATGCTCTTAATGTTATGCTTAAAACGAGAGCCAGCTTTAATTTTATAGCCAGCGTTTGAAAAATTTTGCTCGAGTCGAAATTTTTCTGCTCTGTCAAAAAAGTCACAGTAACCTTAGAGTTAAGAAAGGGTTTGGGGAAAATTAGTATTATCTCAAATATTTACCGGTTTTGCAAAAGAAAACTTGTGGTATAGAAATTTCCTACAAGCCTTTTTTCCCTTAGGGGACGGCTTACCCCTTAGAGCTTTACCCCTCTTAATTCTACAGCAGGCCCCGCAGAGTTAAATGAGATTTAACACTCCCCGGTAATCTCGATTTTTAGGCCTAGGTTCTCAGAAAACTGGACGGCTTTGGGGTCGTTGGATGTCAACCATCCAGCTTATCTTAAATTGTATACCACTAAAAAGTTTACATGCGCTCAAGATCGTTCGATCTTTTGTATATAAAGAGCTTTGTTACAACAAAATTTCTTATCTCTCAAATGTCATATAATCACATCATTTTATATTTTATATATTATTTATGATTCTATAAAATATTTTATATTTTGACACAAGGTATCAAATTTTTTCGAACCTTTAAAAATATCAACAGGTTTGACATAAACTTTATTTTACCGAAAACTATAATAAGATGAAAAATGTAAATAAGCCCTATAAAAGTTTACAATGCAATGCACATTAGCTATTATTATTCATCTTTTTTTTAAAGAGTTTTGTTACGCACTGAAAATAAATTGGTCGTAGATTCTTGTCCATAGCCACAAACACGAGTATGTAAAAGGCAAAATCTATGCTTTTCAGCAGCGCGTAAACGTATTGATGACTGTAAGGAAACTCGCAATGCGTCTCACTGAATTCCAGTTTCAAACTGATGTTATGGGCTTGCATTTTACGGTAACAACTTTGTAGATTCATGAAATTGTAAACGGTTAGGGGAATCCTCATCGAGCACTGAATTATGACCAGAATCATGAGGATTAGCGTTTTGAATATTGCGTGTTTAAGCCGTTTTTGTCGTATAGTTTGGGCCGTCCTAGCCGCAATATAACGGTGCAGCAGCATCGTAGGCTGAAAAAAGGTCGCCTTTGTCGAAGGAGTCATGTAAGCTCCGGAAGGCAAAGCGATATCAATGACAGAATTGCTCGAGAATCTACGGTTTGCATTTAAAATTGGGAATAACTTTGCGAACCCCTCGATAATAAGCGCCCACGCCCTTGAAACTAGCTCTTTTAGGCGCTGTTGCCAATTTAAAGCACTCACACCTCTCAATGATTGCCTTCTTCTTAGTTCAGATACGGGTGATTCTAAGGTCCGAGATGGCGTGAAACATGCAGGAAGATGTCTTTTATCATGGCGCGCCGATGAGGCCTCGACCAACAGAGAGACTCGTGGTAATGGTGAGCATTTGCGCATCCTATACAAGTGATGGATTATACATCCAGCTAGCCACATAATCAAAAAAATGGGCAATGTCAACGTGATAAACGTCAGGATTAAGTATTGGTAACTACTGATAAGAATCCTCGAAGACCAGAGAGCCACATGGCAATAGTATTTATAACTTGCCGGCCCCATGCCCAATTCAAAGTCTTCGGTCACATTCATTGGTATCCTGTAATTCTCGGTGGTTGAATTGCTCAAGCAGATTTTTTGGTCTGCGTCAAAAATGATTTTTCCATTGACTGGTGCCCAAGTTGAATCAATGTTGCATTGCTTGAAGCCCATGAGCTTTTTGTAAGGTATAGATGTAACTTTCATTTGGTTGTAGTCACCGCATCTCACGATAATCATTGCGCCTATAATGTAAGTAAATAATTAATTTAGATTATAGTTAAAAAAAAATCCGTCGTATCGGAATATAGGGTAATATGATAAAAGTTCTGAATGTAACAGATGTTATGAAAGGTTTTAATGCATATTTACAAAATTTATATGTTAGTTACCTAAAAGTATGACGGGCGCAAACCGGTATGCCCAATGCTTGCCCAAGGTCATTAACTTTTCGGGTTTGACAATTGACACGTAGCGAATGGCAAAATACATGACTAGGATGAAATTGTCGACATAGACAAAAGCATTCCCGAGAACGAGTCGAACCCTACCGACTATTCTTATAGACGAACAGATAGAAACAGCTGGGGCTCCTACTTTGAAAATGTGTTCGGTCAGCACGGGGATGTCCCACAAGCAAACTAGGATGTTGATGATACTCAGCCACTTGAGGTAGTAATAGACGCACCTGAGTCTCCGGGTCAGGCGGAAGTGCAACACGTAGCACAGGTGGGAATTAAAGATTACTCCGATGCATATCACTATTGCGAGAATGGCCAGGCGCCGGGGACTATACCGGCGGGCATCCTGGCACACGGGCTCATTGAGGAGCCTTAGGGCAGCTATCGACGTATAATTCATTTTTTCATAAAAAATCCAATTTGAGAATACCTTTTTTAAATGTCTTTTGTTTATAACAAAAAAAGGTGTGTATTTGTTTATGTTTAATCTATAGAAGCAGTGTGTGATTGCTATCTGTCATGATTCCTATATTTATTAAACCTTTGGAATATATATATATAAATAGATTTTTTTATCAGGTTCATAAATATTAAATTTGCACGTACCAATTTAACGATTGAGCCATTAATATTAGCAGGATTCATAAGCTAGATGCGATGAAGTTTGAAATATAAAAAAAAATTCTAAATTAAGCGAGCGTTGAATCATAAATTTCTAAAAAATCTTTTCTAAATCAACAGAGCTAACGCTTACTCTAATATTTTAGGAAAATTTAAATTTTTACCCATAAACATCGTATGTTGTTTATATCTTTTTATTTTTTTAAGTCACGTATATTGATGGATTTCGCTCAATGATTATGACCTAATATTATTAAGGTGAACATGTGGTTATGATATCGAGAACGAATTAATTGGTTCAGGAAATTTTATCAAAAATCGCCAATAACGGGCCGAGGCAAAAACTGTATTTATAATTATATATCAAAGTTGAGGGCCTCGAAGGCCCGCCCCACTTCGTGCCGACCTAGCCGAAAAAAAAGCCGAAGCGGGTTTGAGCCTAAATAAAACATTAACATAGCTATCTAAACATATTAATATAAATATGATCCTTAGAAACCATAATATTAATTGGTGGTGGGATCTACGAATAAAATTGCTTATGATTTACTTTGTATTGTATAAATTTGAGCCAAATATTTATATATGAATTAAAGTTCATACGTGATATTTCATTTCGACCAGACATATTTTTAGGCCCGATTTGGTTTTTATGTGATGATATTAGATTAATTTTATCCGTCACGTAGACATGATCACTAATAAGTGTAAAACCGAATTAGAATAATATATAATAATACATGGTAAATTGTTGGCTTAATAATTAATGTAAAGTATAACTATCCCTACTTTCAATCAGAGTCTTAGCCAAGAATTTAGAAAAAAAGCGGAGGGCACCCCAGAAAATTTGTTGACGCCTTCGGCGCCACAAAATTGATCTTTCCTTATATATAAAACATAAGCCGCTACAATATGTGATATTTGTTTTTTAAATTTCATAACATTTTGGACCAATTATTTATTTAGTTATTTAATTGTTTGATAAATTCGGCGTTCGTTATGAGTTTCAACAATTCAAATTTAATATGGTAGCCATATAATCATTGATTTTCATAATGTTATTATATGCATGAGCACATTCGAAATTTAAGGGCCCTGCAGTTTTTGGATGGACTAACCGGCTGATAAAATCCAACTACCTTTAAAATGGGGGGGGGGGGGGAAGGCTCGTTAGGCACTTTTTATCGAAATTATTTTTAAACTACAATTTATTTAATTAATAATTTTCAAGCAAATTTTTTTATGTAATATCAGATTTTCGGGCCTAATTGATACCCACATTTAAAATAAAACCATGATATCGCCTAAATGTAAATTATAACTGATAAATTGCAACCTTATTTTCTAGGTATAAAATAGTTTTACATATTTCATATATAAAATAATATTGATTAATAATCATATGGATTATTATTTTTCTCCTTAAATTATCTTGTTTATGATGATTAATAGCCAAAAATAATTTTTCGTTTCAAAATATATTTTTTTCATGAAACTTTTTAAAAATGTTCTAATAAAAATTACTATTTGATAAATGTTAAAAACCAAAAGTTGTAATGTCGGAATAATAGATTTATTTTTGATGAGTTTTAAAGTAAAATGTAAAATGTAAAATAGTGTGTTAAATGTCAGAAACTAATTTTTTATATAATGTATCAGTTAGGTTAAAAATCATGCGCTATCTTCTTTTAACTCTTGTAATAAATCTAATTGGCCAAGTAATTAATCATTTTACCGATACAAATTTGCAAGAAAACATTTTCAACGTTAATATAAATTTTATTAACTTGTAAGAACATGAATAACAATATCTGAATCATGGCCATGTAATAACTCAATTAACTTAAATTCATATTATTGATAACATTTGGCAGAGCCAAGTAAATATAAGATGGATTGATCGTAAATCAACAAAAATGAAATAATCGACTAAGACTCAATTTTATTTCTGGAAAAATGTAATAAAAGAAAAATGAATAGTGCCAGAACAAATTTTAGGAAAATGATGATTTTGTACAAGGGTAAAAAAGTAGGGGTGGTAATAAAATTAGATCAAAAATATATTATAGCGCCGAGGCCGTCACTTGTGATACATCAAATTTAATTAAGAAACAAATTTTATCGTAAATCAATCAGTCACTAAGACACCTTACCCTATACAAAAGTATAGCGTAAGCTATCTGTATCAATTATAAAAATTAGTGTGAATGTGCGCAGTCGATTAAATCTATTCATAATTGTTTCTATCGTAGCCGAGTATTCTCATAGTCGTGAGGTCTAGATTTGTGGTTATCGTTTTTGTTGGGTATCGATTAATAACCATCCAATACGTGGTCTTTGTAAGGTTTGGTTTATGTTTGAAATTTTTACTTTAACATTAACTTTTAATTATCAAGAATTTCCTAATTCTAATCATACAAAGGTGGTTTTTGCTTTGCTTTCAGTTAAAACGTTTTAAATATTTTTTTAATTTATGTTTCCATCGTACCCCTAGTTTTATAATATATGCGGCTGATTTTAATTATACATATTTAGTATGCCGACTTAATACTTCCGTCATAGCGATATCACCGTCAAGCGGGGAAAACTTTGGGCATAATTTAACGTTGGTTTAAATAAGCAACCTATAAAAGGAAAAATATCATACTAAACACTCTGGACTGTCCACCTGCCAACTTCGGACAAAATGTCACCGTTCTTTATGCTTAATAATTAGGAAAATTTGAAAAATAAATATTTATGTTTAACTACGTACAATTGGCGATATTCATATATATATAGGCATTTATGTTTCCCAGTCCACTGCTAAAAATTATTTTGACCTTATAAGGCATTTTATTAATATTGCAGTATTTGGATTGGAGCAATCTTTCTTATTTATCATGCCATTACTTAAATAATTCTTTTATATTTTTATATTGTACGGGAACCTTTTAAAATTTAAATGGTAAAAACTTGGGTTTTAATATTACTTCCGAAAATCTTAGCGTCCGACGCAACGCTTTAATAGCCTGGCGAGCGTCATTGGCTGAAAAAGTGGAAACTTGCCAAACTTAATTGGCCGAATTTAATTGACTATGAACAACTATTGTGAAAAATTGTCCATGTAGTTTGTATATCTTTATTAAGAGCTTATACCATCACGAATACAAAAATTATGGGTGTTCGAAAATTTCCGAAAAATATACTGAATACTTTGTAACTGAATAGTTATACTTACTGTAAACTTTTCCTAAAACTGGCGGATGTGTTTATAATTTTCTTCGCCGAGTTGAATTTTTTATATCTAAATCTGTTCAGATAAAAGAACATCTTTTTACAAAGATTGTAAAGTAGTGCCATAATTTCTTTGTAATCTGGAATACCTACGATAATAACTTAAAGTACCGAGTATTGAGAGAAGTTCTGCTTTATTTTTAGGATCTCTCATTTTCATCAACGCTTCGGTCTTTTGAGGTAAAGGTCTGATACCTTGTGCACTGATCTCATGTCCTAAATAACTTATTTTTTAAAGAAATGAGCATTTGTTTTGACCTAATCTCATCCCTTTTTCCTTGATGCGACCTTATGCGATATAAAGTCTTGCATTGTGTTCCTGCATCGTTCGTCCAATGAAAAGTATGTCATAGATAGGCAAAAACATCTTCTAGGTCTCCAAATATCAGCGACATTGCCCTTTGAAATATTTGGGCCGATGCTGAGAGGCCAAAGGGTAAGTAAAAATTGAAAAAGACCTAAGTGCGTATTTATTGTCAAAACGTTGACGCTTCCTTCTGTTAATGCTAATTGAAGATAGGCTTGTGAAAAATCATTGCTAAAAAATCTAGCTCCGGCAAAACGCGAAATTATTTCGTCAAACCTAGGCAACGGATAGGTTACTTTTTCTAAAAAATTTATTAACTGCTAATCTAAAATCTGCGCAAATGCCTTTTTATTTTCTTTTTGGATGGGTACTAAAGGAGTTGCCCATACTATATTCAACTGGTCTGAGTACGCCTAAATTTTGCCAATCTAGTAAAATTGATTTTATTTCATCCAACCAAGCGAATTGAATTCTGCGACAAGGGAGGAAAATAGGTCTGGCGTCCGGTAAAATTGGTAAGCTAAATTTTATCCCTTTTATTAATCCTAATCCTTCAAATAAATCCTTAAACCCGATTAAACAGTTTTTAATAAAATCTTTTGCTTCTGTACTTGTTATGTCCTTAAAATAAAATTGATTTTTTTCTATATTAACCTTTCTAAAATCTACTAAATTTAAAAAATTATTCTGAAATAAAAAATGGATAATTGGCCATTCTATAATTATTACAGTGTCAAAATCTACAAAAAATTTCATTTTTGAAGATATATTATTAAAGTAAATATTTACATATATGAACCCTAAAGGTCTAAAATTATCTCCTGACACAGTTTTGAAGATTTGATTGCAATTATTTATTTTAGCATATGGAAATTTTTTTTAGAGTATCTAAACTAATTAAGGATACAGAGGGACCCGTATCAAATAAGATTTTATATTTATTTTGATTAACAATTATAACTTGTTCAGGAGACAATTTTTTGACTAGCTATTGCCCTTGTCCTTGTTGCGCTTGCGGTCCCCGTGACCTACAAGTGCATCCCCCACCTTGATCTTACGGTCTATAACCTTGGTTATACGGTCTATAACCTTGATTATACGGTCTATTATAACGACCTCTAAAGTTACTAACCCGTACAATTTGATCAATTTTGAATAATTTGACATAAATGATTGTTATAAAAACTAAAAGGGCTAATAAATAGAGCTCTTTTAAAAGGAATCCTAGTTTAAGACAATAATTTTTGTCATTAAAAATTATAATGAGTTAATTAGTATTTTTATAATAATTATCCTACTATCTAGTACTAATAAAGCTAATAAAAATAATAATAATATTATTAAATATATATGGTTACCTATTTTGTTTTCGATCCTGGTTAGAACACCAAATGTTTAAAACCAAAAGTTGTAATGTCGGAATAATAAATTTATTTTTGATAAGTTTTAACGTAAAATGTAAAATTGTGTGTTATATGTCAGAAACTAATTGTTTATATAATGTATCAGTTAGGTTAAAAATCATGAGCTATCTTCTTTTAACTCCTGTAATAAATCTAATTGGCCAAGTAATTAATCATTTTACTAATACAAATTTGCAAGAAAACATTTTCAACGTTAATATAAATTTTATTGGCTTGTAAGAACTTGAATAACAATATATGAATCATGGCGTAATAACTCAATTTCAAATTCATATTATTGATCACATTTGGCAGAGCCAAGTAAATATAAGATGGATTAATCGTAAACCAACAAAAATGAAATAATCGACTAAGACTCAATTTTTTTTCTGGAAAAATTTTTTAATAAAAGAAAAATAAATAGTGCCAGAACAAATTTTAGGAAAATATTTTGTACAAGGGTAAAAAAGTAGTGGGGTAGTAATAAAATTAGATCAAAAATATATTATAGCGCCGAGGCCGTTACTTGTGAAAATTTAATTAAGAAACAAATTTTATCGTAAATCAATCAGTTACTAAGACAATAAATTATATTGATACATTTATTTTATTGACAAGATTGATTTTTTGTAATAAATAAATAATTTTTCTTTTTCAGATATTTATACTTTGTGTTAAATTAAATTTACAATAATAATAATAGTTTATAAAGAGCACGTAATTTTTTTAAAAAAAAGTATAAAGTTGAGCATTCGCTTTACAATTTACTCACCTTAGCATTCGTGAGTTAAGCCGAATTTAATGTGGAACAACTATGTATTAAAATTTTATTTAAAGCAATACATTGCTTCATTCATTTTGTATATGAAAATATAAATAATTAAAAGCAGAAATTTTTAAAAAGCAGATTTTACTATGAGTGAATTATAATTAATCTACTATAATAAAAAATCTATTAAAAAAATAATTTCATTATGATATTTTAGTTTCTTCAGAAAACCAAAAATAACATTGGAGGGGGAAATTATAAAATAAGGATAAAGATAATAAAAAATGTTTATTTAACGAAAGAAATTTAAAATACAATAATAATAATTATATATTTATAGAACTTAGTCAAAAAATAGAATAGAACATTCTATTCATAAACATACTCCCCGGGATTGGAAGAACTAATCTTCCAATAAATCACGTTCAGCTGTAATTGGGAAGGGACATAATTTGATCACGGGCCTCTTGTAGGTACCGTTTGCGCAAGTTATTGAGGCAACGCGAATTATCGAATCCTTGCCTGGGTGTAAGGTATTAACTCGACCGGTTTTCCACATTAAAGGGGGTAAGTTGTCTTTGGCAACTAGTACATTGACCTAGTTTTAAATTGGTAGATGTCCCTTTCCATTTGTTTCGACGTTGTAGATGCGTTAAATATTCGCGCGACCATCGAGACCAAAAGTGGCAACGCATCATTTCGATATGCTGCCATCGCGTCAAGTGAGAGATGGGGATCTCCGTCAGATTTGGCTCCAGTGAGGAGGTTATTGGACGTCCGATCAAAAAATGACCCGGTGTCAGCATGCTCAAATCGTTAGGGTCATTTGACATCGGAGTCAAGGGCCGAGAATTAAGAATTGCTTCGATTTGGGTTAACAATGTAATTGCTTCTTCTAATGTTAAAGGGGTCGCACCGATTATTCTTTTAAGATGGTGTTTGGTTGATTTCACAACAGCTTCCCATAATCCGCCAAAATGTGGCGCACGAGAAGGTATGAAATGCCACTGGATGCTCTCGAGAGCTAAAGTTTCTGCAGCACATTCTTGTATATGTTTTAGAGAACCTTGCAAGAGTCGCTGGAGTTCCTTGTTGGCCCCAATGGAATTGGTACCGTTGTCGGAATAGATGTTAATGGGTTTGCCCCTTCGAGACATAAAGCGCTTCAAAGCATTCAAAAAAGCCTGTGTGGACAAATCCGACGCTAATTCCAAATGCACCGCCTTTGTAGCGAAACAGACAAATATAGCTCCATAACCCTTGATTTGCCGGTATTTTCTTCGTGTGCCCTCCTTCATTACAATAGGACCAAAGTAATCGACACCGGTAGAGGCGAACGAGGGAAGAACATTAGCGCGATCAGTAGGCAATTCTCCCATCATTGGGATTTGCCTTGAAACAAGGAATGCATTCACGGATAACTCCCTTGACACTGCTGGTGGCGTTAAGTGACCAAAATTGGGTGCGAATTGCTGCTAGAGTATTCTGCACGCCACTGTGTAGATTTTTCTCGTGGAAATATTTGATGATAATTTTTGTGACAGGATGATGGTTAGGGAGAACTATAGGGTGTTTCTGTTCGTTTGATAAGGCGGAGTGAAGTCGCCCTCCGACACGCACAACCCCATCTTCTAAAAATGGGCTCAAGGATGATAATCTGCTCTGCTTGGAGATTGGCTTGCCCTTTAATAAATCTTTGATTTCTCTAGGAAAACATATGGCCTGTATCTGTTTAGCGATTACGATGCGGGCATTAAATAATTCAAGCGCTGATAAATTTCCACACCGTTTTTCCTTCGAAGAGGTGTTGTGCCTGAAGCCTAAACAATAAGCAACCACCTTTAGTAAACGATCAAATTTTGAGTACCGTAAAAACAATGAATTATCTACAGATGTAATCATGGTTATCGTTTTATGCTTAGGATGAGTTTGAAGCAATGTTATAGATTCGCCTATATTCCTTCTTTCGGGAATGTCACTGGGCACGCAAAAAGATGAATCTTGGAATGACTTAGGTGATGAGACTAAAAATTCTGGACCGTTCCACCACAAGGTTTTATCCAATTCGCTCAAGGAGCAGCCTCTCGACAACAAATCTGCACTGTTGTCTTGGGACAATACATGTGCCCACTTCCATTTTTTAGAGAGCTGCTGAATCTCAGACACTCTATTAGATAAAACAGTCTTCCATTCTCGTATTGGAGCTGCGATCCAGGCTAAAACGATTGTGGATTCAGACCAACATAATATACTATCGAAATCTATTGAGAGTGCTCGTATAATTGTTGAGAGCAATCTTGTCAAAAGTAATGCCCTGCGCAATTCAGGTGTGGGAATGGGAACGACCTTTAAAAGTGCCACACGAGATTTTGAACAAATATAAACGTTGCGACTAGACCCTTTGATGATCAAATAAATTGCAGCCTCATATGCCTTCTCACTGGCATCCGAAATTCCGTGAATTTCCATGCATGGTGGGCTAAGATGATTGGTTGTGAGTCGCGGAATTGTGATCGCATAAAAAAGCAACAGTTGACTCGTAAGTTGGAACCAATTCTTAGCAGTGATATTGTGTATGGGATCACCCCAATCCCATTTTAAGACCCATAATTTCGGCATCATTTTAGTGTGGACCGTGATGGGTCCTACCAATCCAAGCGAGTCAAAAACTCGGGCAATGGTCGATAATAACTTACGTTTGATAGCTGGATAGATTGTGTTTGAACTGATACTAAATCCGAATGTATCGTTCTGAAAATCCCAAGTCAATCCCAAGGTTTTAGTGGTGACGAGATTGTCGCTTAATGAGATTGAATCTTGCTGTATGTTCTCGGGAGATTCAGATACCTCACCGGCCGACACAATAGGGATTCCCTTGACTTCCTCGAGCTGTTTCAGAGTTTTGACCGCTAAATCGGGGGCTGAAGAAGTACCGTATGTAACTGTCTTCAAATAAACAGAAACTACTTTTTCTGACGGATTCTCTTTCCCAAAAATCCACTGTAATTGGCAATGCGACTGGTGCATAAGATTTTGCCGACACATCCGCTTCAAGTCGGCAACGATCGCTACCTTTGCGCTTGGCCGTTCATCAATGACGGCTTGTTCGCGATCCCCCGGTGATTTCCGTGAATTGCATCTGTTTATGTTTTGAATGTCGTGCATCGATGTTGGTTCAGATGTTGAGCTGTGGACTGTATTCTTGCGATTGTCTACCTCTGCAATATAAGTGGCTTTAAGAATTTGGCAACGGCGTTTGAGAAATTCAACAAATTGCGTTTGGGTGGGAATTTCATCTTTCGCTAACGATGTTTCCCACGCCTTGATCGTGACTGAATCTAGTTTCTTGGAGGCCGTATGTACCAAGATGTCGTCCCAGTGTTTTACTGGCCGCTTCATGGCTTCTATCGCTTTCGTATGTTTGTTCAGTCCGTCTACGAATTGTTTTAATAGTTGATAGTTTTCCTCATGCATCACTGGAAGCTCGAGTATTGCATCTAAGTGTTTTTGCAATATAAGTCGTTTGTTGTCGTATCTCTCTTTGAGAGCATTCCACGCTTTTTGGTAGTTTGCTTCCGAGATTTCGAGCGATTGGAAAACTTCCGCTGCGCTTCCCTTGACAGACGCTTTGAGGTAATTCAACTTTTCAATACCTGTAATATTCTGTGAATGAATTAATGAGTTGAACTTATCGTAGAAGTTATACCAGTCATCATACGATCCAGAGAATGTTGGAAGTTGAATCTTAGGAAGACGTATTCGCTGTTCGGAATAAGATGCTACCTCAGATTGCGGTTGTAATAATTCATCGGTCTGAACCATTAACTCAAAGTATTGATTCTCGACCTCCTCTATTACCTTATCATCATTCTCCTTACCTTCCGATTCTAATTTGGCTTGTAATTCTTCGAATTCGGTGAACAAATATTCGATTCTTGCTCGACGTAGCTTTAGGTTTTTCAGATTAGTATCGTTTGCGTCGTTTTGACATACCGTCACGAAATTTCCGAATCGAGAGAGTGCCGCACGCATTTGATTTGGTCCCTTGTAAGAGGAGCACAAATCCGATGTATAAAAAGACTATATCCGGCCCGAAGGACCAAAAATGGAGGGGGAAATTATAAAATAAGGATAAAGATAATAAAAAATGTTTATTTAACGAAAGAAATTTAAAATACAATAATAATAATTATATATTTATAGAACTTAGTCAAAAAATAGAATAGAACATTCTATTCATAAACAAACATCATCAATCAAAATGGGTTGTCAAAGCGACGAGAAGCAGATATACCAAATTCAAGTAATTTTTGCTCATTTTTTTAAAATATTTAACTTAACAAGTCGCTCTTATGTTATTAATTAATCGTAAAAGTTTCATGGAGCACACTCGTCCCATATTTAAAAAAATTAAAACACCACAATCTAGTAATTGACCTTTTTAATGCCTTGCTTAATATTTTAAAGGCATAAGCGTATAGGTAGGGGAGACCGAAGCAATTATGAGCCTGGGGTAATTATGAATTTTGATGTTTTAAAAATTTTGGTAATTGGTATGATAAAACTGATGATACATAAATAAAATATATGTCCTAAAACCATTATCACCAAATTTTCATACCCCAATGGTCAAAACTATTTGAGTTATATAACAAAATAGAAATTTAGAAAATTAATCATTTTTCATGGGATTTAGGGGATTATTTATTGAAGTATTATGTCATTGAATTATGCAGTACCAATTTTTATATTAAGCGTTTAATTATATATCTTAACCCCTAAAAGTTGGTGACAGGCCCTGGGGTAGAAATGAGCCAAAAATTGTGGAGTAGTTATGACCCTAAAAAGAAGTATTAGCCGCAGCCATTTAAGCAAAATTACACGCCTTCTGTATTAAAAATTATAAGAAAAAAGGACAAATTTTAAGAGAGTTAAGTGAAGATCTAATGACACAAGAAACTTTAATATTTAAGATATAATATATGATATTATTTTTTAAATTGTAATATAAGTATATCTACAATTAAAAGAACAAAGAAAAGAATAGTAAAATCAAGAAATTCTACGGAAAAACAAAGAGCCCATATTTGATTTAAATAAAGAAACAATATTAAAATCTTATCTTACTAAAGCTTGAAATTACTATTTAGGCCTGACCCCATTTATGGTAAGAAAAATGGCTTATGAACTAGCTGTTTCAAACCATAGAAAAATACCAAGTCAATGGATCCATTAACTAGCAGGATTATATATTAATAAAATAAATTTATTTAGGCAAAAAATGGTTAAATTCATTTATGCAAAGAAATAAAGACCTTATACAAAACATGAGGGTATTGCCTGAGCTTCCCATTTTAACAGAAAATATCTCCACCTTTATTAAAAGATTTAATCTACTAAAAAAACTAGCTAACCCCCTTAGAAATATATAATCTAAATAAGACAGATTTTTATAGGCCACATTTTAATTATTTTAATATTATATCAAAAGGTTGTTGTAAATATAAACTTGATATCTTTCTAAATTAGCTTGCTTTGCTTATATTAAACTAGGTGAAAACTATGACATTATTAATATTTAAATACAGATTCAAAGATTAATTGCTGAACTTTTTTGAATAAGAATTTTATATATATTTATAGGTTTGTGTGTTCAGAAATTCTCTAAGATAATAGCCCCAAGGTTAAACAAATAGGGGCTCTTATTAACAAAGAGCTTTCATGGTTCTTGCAATCAATGCTCTTGGAAACTTTTTGCCCCCTTTTATATATGTCATACTTGCTAATAAATAATAAATAATTTCTATAATTTGTTACTGGTGTTATAATTTATTTTAATAATGTTTTTATTTACTAGCTAGTATTAGAATAAGTTTTAAAATGGAAACAGGTTTATGTAAGAGCAAAAATACTTTTTAAGATATTTATAAGCTATTTTTGTTTTATTTAATAATATGCCCCTAAAAGTGGTGGGTTCATAATTTCCCGCCATAGGGTTCAAAATTACCCGACGTTGTTCATAATTACCCCAGCGTGGGGTAATTATGTTTTTTAAAGTAACAGTTTTTTAAAAAACTTAAGCATGATATATGTTATAGATATAAGTTAGCTCTATCAAAACCTAAAAAATTTTTTTTAAAATACCTTGTAGTTTTTTTGCAATCGGTGCTTGACTTTTAGGTGTCACAATTGCTCCGGTGTCCCCTATTACCTCTTGGATCACTATTGGGACTTCTACCATGGTTTCCCGCAGAGTTATGAGATTTAACGCACTCTAACCTAGATATATAACACAGGTCAACATAAGTTTTTAACAACATAAAAGCATACACCCCCATGATGGCCTTTTCTCATATATATTTTTCTTTTTTCGTAGTTTTTTCCACCTTCAGCTTTTTAGATCTGTCCATATCAAAAAATGGCCTTTTATGACTTGATAGATTGTGCGAGCTCGAGAACACCCAAAAGATTCATGAAATTTTGATAAATCCCATATTTATCATCTCAAAAAATAAAAAATATTTTTTTATTTCAAGCTTGCTCTTACATCAGAATGATAATACAGAACATTTCGCGTCCATATTAAAATTTGTATTCAATAAAAATATTATTTGAAGTTAAAATTTAACAGTTGAGCTCTTGTAAATATGTAAAAAAAAATTTAATTTATTTTCGTTTTTGAATCTTTTTTGTTTTTTAACCTCTTCCTTAACCTTTTTAATGATAGCTGATTTACTAAGTTTGATTACGGTATACAGATTATATCCCTAGGCAGGTTTGTTCTCTGTAGTCTCATAACTCTTAAAAATTTGTTGACCTGTTAAATTAATGGATTACACTTGTTTAGCGCATATATATAAAGAAATAAAAACACAGCAAAATGTTTGATCACTAAAAACCCGTTTCACCAATATGATTAAGGCATATGCGTATCGGTGTTACTAGTACATTATAGGGACTTAATCTTCCGCAGAGTTAAATATTTATCGCACTTTGACCTAGATTTATAATATGCTTAGGCATCAGAAAAATGCAACATTTGTTTGATTAATGGTTACACATCATTATACTAACTAAGGTGAAAGCCTTTAGTGTACAAAACACAAAACGCTGCAGAAAAGAGTGAATTTTAATTCCGGGTGTGCCATTCATATTTTATCCGTAAGAAATTATTCTTCTCCGAATGGCGGCGAATTTGGCCGCGAAAAATCGGTAGAGTTTTCGATCAATTATAACATAGGCGAGGGGCACGAACGCGTAATTGAAAGTTTCCGCTAGCAGTAAACTTTTTTTCAGCGTAAGCGTCCTACAATCGGAACCGGTGCAGGACATAAGCTTAAAATGATGCTGAGCGAGCCGTATAATGAGAGGCCAGGTAAGTACAAACGATACCACCGATATAACGGCGTACCAGACGGTCAAAGTAAGTGCCTTACGAGACCTGTTTATTCGTCGAACATGTATTTCCCGTTGGACCGGTGGTGGAGAAAGATTGCTATTTGAGGTTGAAGGCCCTGTTGGGGACACGTAATTTATCATCAATGACAATGGGCCTGGTAGGGTGGCTCCTGATATGAACTTTTGGTTAGGCTTAGGCAATATGCTTGACAGTATTTTTGGGTTGAATTCAAATAAGGTGTCGAAGGTAGCTGTTGATATATTCCTCGGCATGCCAGAAGGCCGAATTAATCTTTTTGCCGACATACTCATCACCCATATTCCGTATAGCAAGACAGCTATCACGCAAAACAAAAGTAACCACTCAATTACGGAAACAATCACAAATCTTAAGGGGATATACCATTTTTCGCAGACCCCAAAGGCCTTCTCTCAAACGTGTAGCGGTACGTTAATGAGCGTACATTCGTTGAGCTTAAAACATTTGTCGCGTTAACAGTCTTAATGTAATACAGTGGTTTGATGATCAAGCTGAGGTGCGACACAAAGAATATAGAAAACAGCGTGAATGGTAACCATTTGTACCATCCAGCCCTTCGTAATCGAATTAATGTGTCAGGCCGTACGGCACTCAAGTATTTTTCAAAAAAGCAGATTACACTCGAAATCATATTCGTGTCTATGAGGGCCATACGCACGTTGAGGTAAATCGAAAAGGTGTATAGGTTAAGCATAACTTTCCATAGCTCACAATTGACTACATGTAAGATTCGCCGTCTCAACTCAAGGTAGTGAACGATATACCCAAACGACATCGCTAAGCTGCAGCACACGATGGTCCGTAAGAATCTGTAATTCGGGTCTCGTCGAAAAACTTTTTGCATGAAGAGGACGGCAAACAGTAACATATTTATGAAAATTCCTGCCGTGAACATAATCGGGTATAAAATGTAACGATGCATTAGTTAAATAAATTGAATGCTTTTTTGGTGTAAGCGTAAACAAAAATTGTTTGATACTTCATTTTGTCCCGTAAAAATATACTCTACTGATTAATATTAATTATTTATTAATATAATTTGTAGTGTTGATGTTGTTATCAAAGCAGCTTTGCTATTATTATCCTTGTCAATTTTAATTACAACTTATTAAAAGTGTGATTCCTAATATTTTATTATTATAATAATAATAGTGGTGACAGGTTTATTAATGAGGCTATCTAAAGTCATCCAATTAAATGTTGTATCAGTGTCTCCTACTCCGGGGTGGGTAGGAACCAAACGGTTCCAAAAAATCGGCCGAGGGGGGTAGGTATTCGAGGGGGGTAGGTATAGTTATGGGGGGAATATGAATAAATTACGAAGTTTGTTACCCCCGAGATTTTGCCGAGGGGGGTAGCTCTTCCATGAAATTTGGGGAGTAGGAGACGCTGTGTTGTATAATAACTTTAATAAAATGTTTTGCTCCAATTATAATTAGGCTAGATAGGTTTCACGGCATAGATCCGCTTGGAGGTTGAATAAAAGCTCTTTTGGTTTTAACAAGATGTAGATTAGGGCACGTGCAAAATGAGTTTTTATTTTCGTAAAATTTTCAAAATTTTGAAAAAAAATATTTTGTAATAAAACGCAAATTTTTAAAAAGTTGCCAAATTTAATATATGCACATAAAATAATTTTTTTGAAATAAAAAATTTTTGAAAAAATTTTGAAAAAAAATAAATTTTCAAAATTTTTAGAATTTTCAAAATTTTACGAAAATAAAAACTCACTTTGCACGTGCCCTTAACACATATTGGCCTAACTTTAAGAGTATAAAACTTTAATTTTTAATATTTAAATTTGGAGTTAGCCCCACCCTAAACACGTGTGATTTTCCAGTATATTTCGTGCATAGCGGTATTAATATAAACTAGGTTGAATTCCAATGAATTAAGCTTGATATATAATGAGCAGGCCTACTTATCGCTATTTACTTCAGTCGGACGAAATTTATTTCCTCGGCACATCGAAATTTAAAATAACGCTAAAAATGACACTTAATTTCTTTTCAAAGATTATTTTTAAATATCACAGGTAAAAAATGGTTAAAAAAGTTAATTTTTAGATCAACCCTACTATATGTATTCTTTTGGATTTGTTTTTCCGTTTTTTCATTAGTATTACTTTAGCCTGACATAAAAATTCTAAACTATTTTTGCGATTAGACAAAAACTAAATTAATGAAAGGTATATATTTCTATATATAAGTTATTTTAAAAAAACTTTTAATAAAAAAAAATATTTTTATTTATTATATTTAAATATTAAAATTATTGTAAAATAAAAAAATTAAAAATTTTAAATTAGACATTTAAATTACTAGGTCGCTTGATTGGCTGTAAACTAAGAACATAAAATACTTTTTAAAGCTTAACTATATTTTGACTTTTTTTCACCAGCCAATTTTTCCCAATCTACACATCGGATGTGTTATAAAAAATAAATAACCCATGTGACCTCGAGAGAAACTGAAATATTTTTAAATATGGGCTAATCACAACCAAAAACTTTTTATAAAAAATAAATGTTTTAGTCTATTTATGAATGGTAATGAAACAATTAAATAGCTCAAGGTTAAAGATGCGTAAACACATTAAATAAAAATTTTTGTTAATCTAATAAAAAAGAGAAAAATTTTTTATTGAATAAAAGTGTATTTTCTAAAATTATTCAACTAATTGATTGATTTTAAGGATATTGTTATTGAGTTGAGCATTAGAAATGTGTAATTTTTGAGAAAACCATTCGGTTGTTTTAACAGAAAATTTGCTTGGCGTTAAAATAGGAAAATGATTGTTTGTAGTTTTATAGGGCTAATTAAATTTGCTTAGTTTACACCCATTTTGAGCTAAGTTTAAATAAGAGCGTTGTATAAGGAAATATTTAAAGCCTAAATTTTATATGCGCACTTTTAGAATGAAATATTTTTCATATTTTACAAATATTTCAAAATCTAAATCAAAATAGGCAAAAAAATTAAAACAAACAACTTATTTTTAGGAAACATATCCCCACCCAAATTGAAAATTTTTAGTGCATATCCCCCCCCCCCCCAACTGAAATACCAATTAAATACATTTGAAATATTTTTAAATATTTAATTTTACAATCTCCCTTCCCCTCAAATTAAAATACTAGTTAAATATTTTAATTATATAAATTCATTACATAATTGTATCTTTAATATAAAAATTTATTGCATATAATATATCAATAATATAATTTTTTTAATACCACATATGTTTGTTTATAGAAACATTATTTATTATAGTCCTTAATGATTACTCAAATTTTAAAAAGCAAAACTAAGTAACAATCATAAGAATCGGTAGATTTCAAATTAAAACACTATGAGGCGGCAAAAATTTTTTTTAACCCCCCCCCCCCTCCCAACCTTTAAAACTTGCTACGCCCTTGTTAACAATTGAATCACAAAAAATTACTGTCCAGGCAGATTTTTTTAAGCGACCTTTGCTGTTTTTATCAATTTTATTTTGCATTAGGGCAGAAAGGTGAAATACACTGGGTAACAAAAATTAAAAAAACAAGATTTATTCAGGGTTTGAAGAGCTTATAATTACCATTTCTAAATTTAGCTTTTCACCGAAATGCATAGAAATTATCAATATAAAATAAAATTTTGTAAATTTATAATTTTCCAATATAAAAAAATGATTTGAACGGGGGCTTTCATACCCCTATATTTTAAATCAAATAAGTTAATATAAAGGCAAAACTTTAGCTGGGGGCTTCCCTAAAAAAACAATCAATTCTAACCTTTATCATTTTTTTCAATTCTCCCCTTCCGACTTTTTAAATAGAAAAATTTTAAAAAAATAGTCAATATTTTGACAGCATTTTTCACAGCCCTTTTTTCCCCGACTTAAACGAACAATTAAATTTCCCTTTAAAAATATATCGAGCTGCTTCGTCAAAATATCTAGAATAGAGCTTGAATTTCGTTATCCAAATAATTGTGCCAGCTCATTAATAATGTTTAATCGTATACTTCGGCTGTGTCTTGCAGTATTTAAAGTTTTTTCTGTAAATAATAACCTATCAATCAAAAGGCAAATGCAATCTAACGGCCCATGACAGTAATTCAAACTAATTTTATATAACCATAACTCAAAAGTTTTTGCATGCATTTGATATGATATAAACGACCGTGTCATAATTAAAAAGTATATTTTTTTTTAAACAAATTTTGCATTATATTACAAAAAGAATATGAAATTTAATATTCACAGGATAACTAAAAAAATATTCATCCATTATAACCAAAATTAAGGATTAAAACTAAAGTCTGGAGCACTAAGGAATATACATATCATCCGTGGCTTCAATTAAGAAACAAATAAATTAGGTAAAAACTTATTTGAACAACATATCTAAAAAAAAGTTATGCTATTTAATTATAAGGGGTTGTTGTTGTCCATTGCCCGAGTAAAGGGCGGTAACTAACATTTTTGTTCTCTATAGAGAACAATAGCTCCACGGCGTAAACACTGTATCTATAAGGGGTAAAAGTATGATCTGTTAATTAAAATTAACATGTTTTTATTTAATTCTTTATTAGGAAAAAATGAGGCTTCCCATGAGTGTATTATTACATACATTTATGCTCAAATTATTGGAATCTGGTTAACTATAAACCCGAACAGATTTCGGTCTATTAGGACATACGCCATAGGTATAAGGGCATAATTGAGGGATTCCATGGTAGAGGTCCAAAAACGTATACGGAGGATTCGACAATCATAAATGGCCCATTCACTCCTTGGGTAATAGTTAATCACATGAAAAAACAATGGACAAGTCAGCAGGAAAGATATTATTGAAACGCATGCGTACCAACACAAAAGCTTTAGGGCCATCCTAACGCACTCCGGATTCCGAGAATCTTCGTTGACGATGCCGGTCTCAGGACTTATTTGACAGGATCTGGAAGGACTTCTTGTTAAGGCGGATCGATGGATAAACGAAATTAAATTATTGTTTGGCTTGTAAGTTTGTGCTGCAGCGGCTGTAACACAAGATGTTTGAGAGTGTTGTGTTGTGACGAATGATCTCTTCTGCCTATAGATGCCGTAAATACTATAGATTAGGATTGAAAACGTGGCCAACAGGGTGCCCCATTCAATGCCCGTAAGAATGCACATTCTCATTGGCACAAAAAACTTTTCGAGGGTCGTTATTCTTCGTCTCCGAATCGCGTAACTTTCGAGCCTTTCGATGCCTGGGAGAAAATTATCACGTTTCTTCTGAGACCCGCACGCGAATTCAGAAATTGTCGTGTTGTTTGATGAAGATTGAGCCACAATGACAAACATAGGTGCGCAAACCATGTGTACGTTCAATATAATTAAAATGACTAAAATTGTATAGGGAAGCAGCGTATACCAACGCTTACTCCTTAAACGATCTAAAAGTTGAGACCGCACGGCACGCAATAATTTCTCGAATAAGTACCCGACGGTTGCTAACAAGTTAAGGTTCACCAAGGTAGCCCTAACGGTAAGGTAGATGGAAAAAGAGTAAACATGCACGGTCAACCTACCAACGTCTGTCGTACAACCGTTAGTCAAGCGTCTCCGAAATTCCCAGTAATACAGGACATAGGCGAAGTTGATAAGGAGGCTACACTTAACAATGATACGTAAGAAACGATATGCCTGTGATTTACTAAAAGGCCGAACAAGATATAGCACGTAGAGCAGAAATGAATTGACCAAAACGCCTATGGTGAAGATCAAGGGATGTAAAAATAGGTAGGATGCTAATAACTGACACATGAAACGATCGCCTAAAATTGAAATTATATGTATATTGAAGTTATAGAGGCGATGTTAAATTTAAATAATTATATAATGGTTTAAAGCTTTGGACTCTTGGAGGAAGGATTTTGCAAAAACCTGGGGTTCATTAATAAATGCCTTTAAAAACAAAACTGCTCCAGTAAATGAGCCTCTCCGGATTTACAAATTCTATCATTATTCATAAGGAGGAAGGGTTAGGGACAATAAGAATCCCTAAAAGCAATGACGCATTTATATTAATTAGAAGATTTATGTGTTGCTTGACGCATAAAAAGTAAGATATGCAAAGATTACATGGAGGGGTTTAGAAAAGTCAAAAAAAACTCAAGGCCGTATTATAGGTTGGATAATAAGGTGTAAAGAGTATCGTTTTTGTCCTAATATTATATTATATTTGTAACACAGGTTGACAAATACATTAATGTCATAAAACAAACGTTCATGACACTGAAATAAAATGATCCGATTTATGTCCTTTTCTCATGTACGTTTTCCGTTTTACGAAGTTTTTTATGCCTTGGGCAATTTCGCTTCGTCCTTATTAAAATATCTCCAATTTTAACTAATTTGACAGATGATTTACCCGAGAGAAAAATAATTTTATAGAAATCACTAGCAGCATAAATTATTTATCTCAAATAAAGAATAATAAAATATATCAAAGCTCTTTACATTTAGATTATACTAAATATTGGCATATCTAAACGACACGATATACCGTTGGACGACAATAGCGACCTTTTATGATTATTTTTGGTAAAGTTTTTAGTGTTAAATTAGAATTTAAGCCAGTGCCTCACATTTTTAGTCCTGTTTTGGGGGCATTTTGGGCTTTTGTTATATAAAATCTTAAAATAAATAAAAGTTTAGATATTTTTTTAGATTAAGTTAAACATTCATTATTAACGTAAGGCGTTTTAATTTCTTATAATATTGAGTTTTTGTATTTTTATGTTTTTGTAAAATTAATTGTTTTCATCATAAAATTCGTTTTTTGATCGTAAATAACTTAAAAGTAAATCGCTTATAACACAGGTAAAATTGATAGGGCATTAGGTGAATAACCGGGGATCGTCGTCGCAAGAAAATTTTCTGCAAAACCATGAATTTACTTTATGTATTTTTTGTCCACTGATAATGGATAAATTCTTTAAAATTTTAATTTGTTGTTGCGTAAATACAAAAAAACTATTTGCTGTTATATTTTTTTAGGATTTAAAGCTAAATTAAAAAGTTTGATTAATCGGTAGACGATTTTGAAAATCCTTAGTATCGAGCGCGCGCTCACGCCCAACGCGCGTGCCTTATGCGCGCGCCGAACCTATTAAAAAAAGAATATTTATTTTAGTTAGTTGTTGGTTTTTGGTGGTGGAAAATTAATAATTTATGGTTGTTTGGTGCTTGTAGGAGTGTGGATGGAGATTCGATATTTTGATGAAGTGGATTTGACAATATATGAATGATGTTTGAAATAAATATAAAGTTTACAATTATTTATTCCCTATTATATGCCCCTTTCCCTAAACAAATTTTATCAATTGACCTTTTCCCCCAATGATTTAATACGCCCTAATAATATTAAAAATTATAATTCCATTCCTTTGGCTCCCGGATCACCTTAATGGCGCAGAGTAATAATAACCTTTCACCTTTGGTCCCAGATTACATCACTTATTATGGCACATTTAATCTCAAAGATAGCTCTAAAATTTTATTAAAATAAAAAAACACTTCTCACGCGGCCTAATAAAGCAAATACACGCAATGAAACTTATTTTTAACAGATAAAACCACTAAACACAAAGCCGCACCGGGGGGGGGGGGGTGGATGAACAAGGTGCTTTAATAAATGATCATTGTTGTAAAACGTTTAAAAATGCAAAAAACAATTAGGTCTATATTAAAACATACATCAACCCAATGTTTTTACAAGACATTTTAAACTTCTATTTTATTCCTCGCCTTTTCCTACACCTGAGGACGCTTCTCGCTGAAAAATGTTAATTTTATTTCCACAAAATTTAGTCAGCAATATTTAAATAATAAGACTCAAATATGGTTTAAACAATAATCTTATTTTAAATATTATTCCGTTTTTTGTTACAGCTTTTCCCACCAAATTACTACCATCTAGAAAAATGACCAAATTTAACTTATTCTACGTCATTTAAGGCTTAATAAAATTTTATTATATATTAGAATTGGCGCTGGACATGAAATGCTAAAAATTCAAGAATATTTTCAATATTTAAATATTTGTACCCCAACCCAAATGGTACACGATTTACCCGTTTGAAATAAGAATTCTGTATATATATCATTAGAGATCATAATCGGGACACAAAAGGTCCTGTCCGGTCTTGGCCCACCTATTTAAACGGGTCAAGCCAGAGGGGTGGCAGGCCAAGACAAATTTAAAAAGCCCGGATGGGCTATGCCTAAACATAAATAAATCATTTTAGAGTCGGGCCTTAGTTTTGAATTTTATATTGCCCGATATACTGGAAACATACCTGCCGCTTTTCTCATTCTCTTTCATATGAAAAGGCGTTCAGTTTTGCTCAGAAGAGCTCATTCACCTGCCATTTGATTATGCTAACTCGCTTTTTTTTTCTTTTTTTTTGTGAGTTTTTCCTCGTGTTTAACTTTTTTTTTGGGCTTTTTTATGAATTATGACTAATTTAGAGGAAAACTAATAAAACTCAAAGAAAAAAATCGTACTGCCTACTTTATCTTAAATTTTATTGGACTCGTAGTTTGAGCCTATGGTAAAGATATAGCTCATGAACTATATAACTTTTGATGGCCCTTTCAGATATTCTCTTACTTTAAAAATTTTAAAGATATATATAAATGTTAAAAAAAATTTTAGGTCTACCAAGCATATTAAAGATTTTGAAATAAATTATTAGCATATTTGTAAGGTTTTAGCATACAGGGGCGTCTGCAGAAATGGGGGAAAGAAATTTTTTTGGAGGAAAGCGATTACAAATAAAATTTTATATTGATATATTATTTTGCAAAATTGTTTTATAAGGCTGTATATTTCCCAAAAATAGCAATTATATTAATTTCTATTCCCTTTTATATGTTTGATATATAAATACAAAGGCAGGTTTCATCATAGAAATTAAAAAAAATCTAAATGGGGGCAATTGCCCCCTTTTGACCCCCCCCCCCCTCAATACGCCCCTGTATTTATAAATAGAGCGATTTCAAAATACATATGAGATTTTTTTATAAAACAAATAACAAAACCTAAATTATAAAAATTTTAGATTTTTTAGCATTTCTAAAGATTCCGGCTTCTTTAAAAATTGGCTTAAACAAAAAACAAAAAAAGGTATGTATGTTAAATTTTACAATGTTTCTCATTGCCAATCTGATGGGTCAAAAGGATGTTAAGTAAATAAATAGCCCTAAAATTGTTACAAAAACACTAACTGAAAAGTTTAATATGCACATTTAAAACTGTCCTATATACAAATAATTGTTACCTGCATTAAAATTCTACAATTTTATACGGTAGTGCAACACCAGGTAAATGACCTTCAAATTTTTAAAAAATCCTTTATTTGATTATCGAAAATGTATCATAATTGTTTTATTTTTGAAGTTTACTTTTAATTTTCGGAAAAAAATACAAAAAATGTTACTTGTATTTTTTTGTACTGATCATTCATCATATCCAAAAACAAGGTAGTAGCTCATAATTAACTAATGGGGAGGCCAGACACCAGGCACGATTCTAGACCCCTTTTGGGGGGGCAGTGCCCCCCCAAAAGTTTTTGATTGCCCCCCCCCCCCCCCCCAAAAAAAAATACATAGTAATTTTATTTCTTCCTTATAATATAATTAAATTTGCTCCGTCAAAAATATCTAAAAAATATTATCTTAAAAATATTTACTTTTTTAAAAGTGTTTTCATTCATTAATACTTCTCATCCGCAAGAGAGATCAAATTAACAAAAATATATAGAAAAATTTGATTTTACAGATAGCTTTATATTTGTGAAACCAATTCATAAATCTGATGCCTAAGAAATTTTCTCAGTTAACAACAATCTTTTGTTAGAATATAATTTAGAACCAAAGAACTTGATCGCACAATGCTACGATGGGGCGAACGTAATGTTCGGGAAAAAATGGGGTTCAAGTATTTCTAAGCAAAATAGCTGGACACCATGTCCCTTATATTCACTGCTTTAACCACCGATTGTATCTTGTTGTAAAAGATTGTCTTATTTTAAGTGAAGGGAAAGATTTTTTTGATAATTTTTCTTCCCTTCATAAATTTTTTCAACAAGATGCAATCAAGGTAGTTAGTGAATGCGGGACCATACTCCAGCTGTTGCCCCATTGGTGGTGTGGTCACTACCTGCCCATTGTTTTTTTTTAAAAATTGCACAAAAATATTTAATACTCTTTAAAAAATTAAAAATAAAAAAACTTTTATATCTTCAGGTCACAGGGCCGAATCGGGGTTTTTTGACCATATTTATAATCATCTATTTATTTTTTTGTAATTATTGAAAAATTATTTTATTTATTAAAAATAATTATAGATCAATTTCAATGCAGAACGATTTATATTTCTAAAACTTCGGATTTAATACACCATTGTTTGTTAGAAATTAAACAATTAAGAAATAAAAATACATCTGAAGATTTATTCAAAAATTGTTTTTATATTAATATTTTATAAATGACAATAATTTATCTATGGATAAAAGAAAAACTAAACCTAAAGATTTTCTGATTTTTATTTTTTTTCTACTCATAAGTTTGAAAATATTTTAAATATTAATGATGAAGTAAAAAGTATTTCTTTTAATATTATTCATTTATTTATATTTTGATGATAGATTTTTTACCGATAATAGTTGTTTAAAATCTTTAGATTCCCTTTATAAATTTGATCAACTTTTATATTAGATATAAATAAATTAGAGTCTCTTTTGAAAATAAGTAATATTGATAAAAAATCATTATCTAGAAATTGACGTAGCCAAAAATTTTTTTAATAAGAAACTTAATAATTACAAAGAATGTGTTACTTGATTTTGTTAAATTTATATATGATTACAATGATGCGTTTTCTAATCTATTTAACATTTTTCCTATAAGTTTGTTAATTGGCTCTTCATTGTCGAGTTGTGAGGCCATATTTTCTTCTTTAAGAAAGATAATAACGGCTGACAAGTAGTGCCTTGCTTAAAGGTGATTTGGTTCTTTTAGAACACGAAAAATCATTAACTAGGGGCGTTGAATTTTGATGAATAATGTAATTTAATTAAAATCCTCTAAGATAAAATAGATTGATCAATACAATACACTGCTCATAATCAGCTAATTGTTGCTTACTATTTTAACATGGTTGCAAACTTTTTTTATGCGCATTTAACGTTTATGTCCATGTTATATTTAATTTTTAACAATAATATTAATAACTAGTTATATATAACCAGTGTTTTTTCATATATATTCTTCCAAATTAGCATACTTTTATACATTTTGTTTTTATGATAATCAATCTTATTTCACTTTTCATTTTCTAAACTCCAAAATTTTATATAATTCATTTTTATATTTCATATATATCATATTTTTAATTTTCATGCGCAATGATACCAAATTAAAAAATTATACTTACAATTAATTCAAATCTCATATCTTTTTAAGCAATTGATTTAAGTGAAAACAATTAATTTTAATTCACATATTCAATTTATAAACTCATTTTTTTAATTTAAGAATATAATAAATTACTATTAATTTGTTAAAAAATTTTGAACATGGATTCTATTGTTGTATATTTGCCGCCGAAGGCGGCAAAAAAATTTTTTCTGCCCCCCCACGAGTTTTTTTTGCCCCCCTAAAATGGAAAAGTTAGAATCGGGCCTGAACCAGAATCACAATAACTAAAACAATTTTGATAAAATAATTACTATAAGTTTCTAAATTTCACCTTAGTTGCAATTGAGAAGCGGAAGTAAGTTTAGATGCGGGGCTTCACTCATTGGACCACGATACGCCATAACGGCTGCCCATTGCCTCAAGCCATTGGAGTAGATGATAACTTTACATTTATTGTTTGTGTTGCGTCCAAGCGTGAATAATTTTTTTAGTAAAAAATGTTTTATTTAAAAACCGTTTGTTTAGTATGGCCATGATTTATTTTGTTTTAGCTTTTTTTAAATGAAGTATTTTAAATACATATGATTGATGTTTGGATATAGGCATTTTGTATTTTCTTTTTAGGGCCATCGACGAAATACGTCAAGAATATGTTTTAATTGGTTTTGAAAAAGCCTATTATATCCAATTTTGAAATAATAAAATAAATGGCCTTGAACGTTATTCTATATTCAAATTGCAATTTGACAGACCCGATGCCTATAGCCGACCACCCCAGATATTGTCCGTGATAGCTGGGCAAGGAAATGTAATCGATGTCGATAATAAAACAGTTGTTAGGGTGAAAAACGTTCACGTCCATCACAATTACGATGAGATGACTTACGACTCAGATATTGCGGTACTTGAGCTTGAAGGACCGTTGAAGCTCGGTGAAATGGTTAGACCGGTTTGTTTACCAAACCTAATCGACCCGTCCCCATCGCTAGGAACCGCGCTTTATGCCTCAGGTTATGGCGCTATAACCGAAGGTATAACACATTGTTATTGTTATATAATATATTTTGAAAATTGATAATAAATAAGCTAAATGACGTTGAGTGGATGAATGGTTATATTTTTCCCAAATATTCTCATAATATTTCCACTCTGATAATAATTGAAAAGCGAGATGGCGCTTTTTTTATTAATTTTATTTAAAAAATATAAAGTTTATATGATTTGGTGTCAGGTCTAAAATTTGATTTTTTCTAATTATATGCATATGATCTTCTATAAATTACCCGTATTTCGCAATATATGCCAGAGCTAGCATTTTGATAACTAAAAATTTAAAAAATTTGCAATTTGAAATATAAAAGAAAAAGTATTTTTTTAAGTTAAATTAACTGTAACTTTTATTTATCATTATAAACTATAAGAAATATAATTTTTTGAGTGTTAAACTAAATCAACATTTATTCGGTTGGCCAGTCAAGTAGGGCACTACATTTCATCATTGATTATGGCATATATTTTTGTTTAATTTTTAATTTTTTAATTATATTCAATTATTTATTTTAATACTATTTTTGTTTTATACATTTTTTTGAAAATGTTTAATGCTTAGTTGTTTTTCAAATATTCGATGAATCGAAAACATATTTAATAATTTAGATGATAGGTCTGGTCTTTATATATGACAAAAATATAATAAGAGCTGTGTAATGAATGGGTAAGTAATTCTTTGTCTTATAGGTCTGTTTTAAGGAATTTTTGTAATTTCTAATACAAAAATTTTAAATATTTTTAAAGCCAAGCCGAAGATTATGATATTAATTTAACAATATAGAAAATGTAAGTGTTAATGTATTATATAATTTTGTTTCCTTTGCCCGAATTTCAGCAATTAGATAGTTTTTTTTGCAAATACACGATCAATTCTCTTTGCAAAAGTTTTATTTACTAAATAGTATCTTTATTCATGCCAAGTGTCAGGCATCTGCCATAGAATAATATACGAAAACGAGAAAACTTTATAAAATTAAAAAATAATTTAGTGCTGAATGTCAATTTTCGGTTTTTATTAATAGTATATTAATATATTTCCGAAAATAATGTAATAATTAATTTAGCTCCACAAACTTGAAAATCAATATTTAAACGTTATGTGCTTTGACTTATTTAAAATAGGTTAATAGTTTGAAAGCGATCGTGCTACTAAAAAAAATTATTAAAATAAAATATTTGAGGAAACATACCGTATAGCCATCGTAAAATAATATTTATCTAAGAATGTTTTTAAATGATTCGTAGGCAAAAAGCATAAACATATTTCTATTTAATTAAAAATAAATCTAAATCTTATTTTAATAATGAACAAATCTGTATGATAATATTTTCTATTTTTCGACCTCCTATATAGCCAAAATTACAATTTTTCAGAAACTGAAAAATTCATCAAAAATTAGGGTTTCATAAATAGACCATCCTATTGTTTTCACAAGTCCATGCCTTTAATTTCTGACCAACTACCACTTTTAAAATAATCTAAGTACGCTTTTCTATGATTATTTTTTCAGTTCAATTTCTTTAGTTAGGTCCATATAAAGTTAAGAATTATGTTGGCCACATGGTTGTGTTAAAACCGACCTTTATAATATGTTGTTGTTAGAAGCCCCTGTTCGTTGGACCTAAAAAGTTGGATGTAGAAGTGAGTTTGAGTGCGGCGAGGGCTGGGTTAAGCCAAAGATCTATCGGGGAGATAGGATAATATCAAATGCCATTGCAAATAATAAAGTATGCCGAGACTGAGCTTTGTCCAAATTAACTGACCTTATTTACCCACATTCAGCTGATTCCTAATTTAAAAATAGGTGGAGGTATAGTGCAAGACCTGAGGGCCGTCTGTCTACCCCTGTTAAATGCCTCCCAATGTTCCGTACATCTTTACAGATTGACCGGCAGAACCCTAAGCAAGAATATGTTATGTGCCGGTTATTATGACAGAGACATAGATACCAGCAATGTAAGTTTACATTTATTTAAACACGAGTTTGGACGCAACCAAATTTGCCTTATAGAAATTAGGAATTAATATTCTTGATGTGATCTCTCAATTCATAATTTCAAAATAGTTACATTTTTTAGTAATGGTATGAGTATACCTCAATTTTAAAGACTTATAAGCCAATAGTATTGAAAAATACATTTCATGTCCCATCTATCTTATTATATAAGAATATCAAAAGTATTTTGAAAAAAAATTTATATTTTAATTTTAACGTAAAAAAATTATTTGCAAAATTTATTTTATGATTCTTCAAAATTTATTCAAACAACCCTAAGGTTGTTATTAATTTACATGACAGCACAAACAATACAGAGTGTAAAATTTGTTATATAACAAAATTTCATGCTTCGTTAGGAAATAAAAAATAATCATCCTCATGTTGCATAAATTTAATATATATATTTAGATTAAAATATTATTAAATGACAACATAGGTATTAAAATTTCTTTGTATAGTTTTGTTCAAAATATTAAAAAACTTTTGATGATCTCTCATATTGTGGTTTGTGTGATTTGTATTATTGTGGAAATGAGATGAAACATGAATGAATGAATGAATTTTGTTATTATATATGTGTTTTTTATATAATGGTCGTAACATGAAAACAAACGAAAATCAAAAAATATAACAAAATATAATAATTTCGCTTTAGTCGCAATCTTATTTATTAGTTTTTAATATCAGAGCTGGGAAAATGCCCATTTTTGGGTCAAACTCATTTTTTTATTTTTCAAAATTTAGAGAAGATAAAGGGTTTTAGCTTAAATCAAGAAAATATTTATAAAATTTAAGATTTTCTGCTTATATTCTGTATTTATTAATAATTAATTTTTTTAATCTGTCATAAAATTTTTAAAAAACAAAAATTTGAGTTTAGTCGAAAAATGGGTTTTTTCCCAGCTCTGTTTAATATACGATGCCCATTTTTGGGTTTCAAATATTTTGCGACTAAATATTAATTTCTTAACAATCTGCTTAGGATAAAACATCAATTTGCTTTGAACTTATATTGTGATAGAAATATATTTATGTAATATGATTAATTCTATATGACCTTTTACTTCTTAAATTAATTCGTTTTTTATAACATATAAACATAGGGGGATTCAGGAGGTCCATTAGTCGAAGTTGTAGAGGGTCGTTTAATTTTGAGGGGCATCATCAGTTGGGGTGCAAGATCGTCTCAACATCATATAGGGGCCTATACAAACGTTGCCAATTACGTCCATTACATCAACAGTATCATCAGGGAAAACTAACACAATAATAATAAGGCCGTACAAGTGATTTTTAAAAATGCAATACATTAATCATGATCTTAAGAAATTTTGATGCCATATATATACTATTATAACACGAATATTATTTTTTTAAGATTAAAAAGATTTTATTTAAAAAATAACCAGCATTATTATATAATAATATTTATGGCCTCTAATGTTGCCGCGTATTCGTTCGTGGAGGTATTATCACCATATTGGTGATACAAATGGCAACACTACTTACTCCCCTTCTTTGGACAACAATAATATTTATCATTAAATATTTAATAAATTATAAAAAGACAGGAAATATAGTGTTTGTAAGATATAAAAGAAGTGATTAAAATAATTAAAATCTAATATATATAATAATTTTTAGCATCCTCTGGCCATGTATTTTTAAAAAGGAATGCCGCACAACTAAATTCTATTTACATTTCTTCATATTTTGAATATATATTAATTGCAAGCCTTAATTAATGTCGTATACTTATAATATATTTGTAAAAGCAGCAGACCCTTTTTGAATAACTAAAAATATTATTTTAAAAATTAATTTTGCTACTAATAGTTAAATTATTATTATTTTGTCCTATGAAAAAATGTAGCCAAAAACAATGTGTAACACAATTAATCACACATTTCTTCGTTCTAAAAGAAATATGTTTTTTTTGTGGCACGTTTGTTTAAATTAAAAAAACAGTTGGTTTTATAGTTTACCTCATACCTTTCTCTATTTAGGGGGCTCTATACCCGTTATTGCTTTGATTCTAACCCTAGCAAAGCAATTAAATTGCCAACTGGTTAAATAGTAAGAATTGCACGCCGGCGACATAGGGTTTTAGCCTATACTATTACTTTAGGCATAACTATTAAAGCCTAATGCCTCTGGAAGCCACTCAGCAATACTTTTTTCCGAAGCAAAAAGCCTCCTGTGCACGGATTCGAACTCGTAAATCCTGAGTGTAAGACAGAATGGTTTGCCACTGGGCTTTTAAACCGATATGTTGAAATTATATTTGGCTTGCGTTTTACCTCCGGCATCTTGTTTTTATTTTGTTAGATATCAAAATTTCAATAAATTGCTGACTAACATTTTTTGTAAACTTATATGGCCTAGCGAAAGCAGGAATTTATTTTTCTAGCCCTAATTACCCAAATTTATTTAAAAACTTACTATACCATTACCTATTTTTTGATGCATCGTAATATTTGATAAATTACAAACTTTTGAAATTTTACCCCCTTAATAAAGCTTATGGCTTTAGTAACATACTCTTCTCTTATTTTAAAAAATGTATTATTGATACATTTCCAATTTACCTTAGTAAGTGTTGTTATAGTCCACATTCTCCTAAAATTATTTTTGCGCATGATTACAATACCTTTGAATTTTATTTCATATAATGGGTGTTAATTGCTCAAATAAAAATTTAGTCAAATATATAAACATTTTTTCTATATAATCAAGTTTGCCTAATTTAACTAAGGGCACGTGCAAAGTGAGTTTTTATTTTCGTAAAATTTTTAAAACTTTTAAATAACAAAAGGCCAATTTTCAAAAGTTTTTAAATTTAGTTTAACATATAAAACGCTTTTTCTGTAATAAAAATTATTTTAAAAAAATTTTAAAAAAATAAAATAATAGAATTTTTAAAATTTACGACAAAAAAAATTCACTTTGCACCTGCCTTAATATATTATAGGTGTAAGTTTTTTTTTAAGTATTTTTCGCAATTTATCATATATTTTTTCAAATTGAGCATAAGCTTATGTTTTTTTTAACATTTTGAAGGTTAAATTAACAGGCAATAATTTTTATTTTGGAAGGCAAATAAAATTGTGATAGCTAGGATAAAACGTTAAACAAACAATTTCCAATATGCCCATTTTTCACAATTCTGCAATAACCTTAAACAATGTGGTTGCCTCTCACAAGTTTTAAAAATTAGATATAATCATCGATATTAGCCTTTATAGTACCTCTCATAAAATGTATTTGCCTCAAGAGCATTTTGCTTTTGTTTTTAGAAGCTTGATGTTCTTTAAGTCGTAAATTTATATTCCTGCTGAATCGTTTAATATAAGAAGAGTTAAAATTTTGACAGATACATTATATAAATTAAATCCGGGCGAATTAAAGCAAAATCTGCTGCATATTAGTAACAAAAAGATATAGTGTGTGAAAAAGTTATGCCTTTGCATCGGGTAAATATTTTTATAAAAAACCATGGACCAATGTGTTAAAGTAATTTTATAAAGGTAGGCGACATCGATGGTAAACAGTTAAAGGACGTTTTTAGGACCGAGAGAATTTAAGTTGGTTGATCCATTAAAATGGTCAACTATACGCTTATAGATTTAAATATAATCACATTTATTAAGTGTATTTTCAGTCATAAGCGATAAATTTGCTTCATGTACAAACTTAATAAAGTGGACATAGGTTGAAACTAACAAAAAATTGATATTTGCATTTTTTAATATCCCGCTTACCTCATCGAACTTAGAAATTGTTTGTGAATTTTATATGTTTGGAAAATAAAAGTAATTATAAAATTTTAAGAGTACAATTTTTCTTTTTTTTGGTCAACATTTTATATATTTGAGTTTTTAGAGTGAATTTGATATATTTTTTTGACTTATATATTTATTAAATATATACATAAATGTTCTTTCCTTTTATATAAACTTAAATATGTGAATATATGTAAGCATCATATAGCATTTATATTCAAATAATTCATTAGAGTAACATAGCTATGAGCTTTTCGTGATTTTATGATTCCAGGTAAGCCAGGTCATTGTAACTATTGCTTCTCACAGTAAAATAAAGCAGAACACTAAAGTCGATAAAACAGATAATATCAGTTATATATTCATTATCTCCTCAAACATTATTTTTTAAATTTTTGTTTACTATGTATCAACACATATCGCCAAAATAGAATCATATGTTGTAGAAATAAGACTGCAATTTGAAATTTATAAAACAAATGATATTGTAATAAAGTCGTTAGATAATAGTTATTAATATATAAATTTTAAAATAGGTTATTATTTGTCAAATCATATTATTAAATTTAAAACTAATTTTGTCTAAAGATTTAGTTATTTAGGTACATTAAGTGAGCAAACTAAATAATGGTTATTGATAACACTGGACAACAAAAAAAACAACATAAGCGAATTTTTGAGGGTTTTGTAAGAATTTTTTTTATATAACAATCCCTGAGTTTATTTTTTAATACTTCAACTTTTTTTAAACCGCGTCCAAAGTTCAGAAAAAATTCACAAAACTCTTTAAATATTAATTATTCAAATATTTTATAGGCATATTCTGATTCCTTATAAAAAAAAAACACCTATAAATTTATACAGCTCAAAATTATCTGAAATTTATTTAAGTTATTTAGGATCAAAAAAAATTGTAGAACGAAAACCACTAATTTTAAATATATAAAAAAATAAAAAAAATTAAATATTAAAAAAATTCGCCTTAGTTTATAATGAATGTATCCATAATCTAATAATTTTAAACCTTTGTTATTACCCAAGTTATATGATATACAGGGCCAAAAAACCTCAAAAATTGAAAAATCTCATTTTTGACATCAAATAACTAAAAATCTGAGGCATTGGCTAAAATTTTGATTTCATATTCGTAATAATCACCAAAAACTTAACCAAAAACGATAGCTGCCATAAATGATGCTGTAGGTCGTTCAAATTTTGTTGTCTAGTGTAATCAAGATATTTAAAAATTTAGTGAAATTGGATAAAATATTTTTGTTTTAGCGTGTTTTATGCATTAAGAGTGATGTTAACACATAATTAAATTAAATTTTTAACATTTGATTGTTTTTACAAATCTTAAACAAGCAGCTTGTGCTAAAGAAATAAAACTTTTGACTTATTTAAAAAACATTAAATTTTTTTGAAATGGTGATATGCTTGGCCTGCTTCAACTGTTAAATTAATAAATTTACTTATAAGGACTATAATAATAATTTATATATACACAATTATCTTGGTATAATTAATGTGCACAAGTTCGGAGGACTTTTCCACTTTAAAAGTCAATTTATGAATCAACCCTTAAAAAATTACTAAAATCAAAAGAACCTACCTAATTAAATTATTTAATATAAATGCGCTATGTATGATTTATATTTATATTAGAGCACGGGCAAAGTAAGTTTTTATTTTCGTAAAATTTTAAAAATTCTGAAACTTTTATTTTTTTTTTCAAAATTGTATTAAAAATTTATTTCAGAAAAAGCATTTTATGTGTATAAACTAAAAATAGCGACTTTAAGAATTGCGTTTTTTACTTAAATATAAAATTTTTCAAAAGTTTGAAAATTTCACAAAAATAATAACTCAATTTGCACTTGCCCTAAGAAATACATCGTACATTGTGATATAAACTTAACTGTCTTACAGTGACTTTTAACAGCTTAAATATATATTTATTATTTACATTCCATTGCTTCAAAACAAAATAAGAATAATTTATAAAACCACATTGCTTATTTTAATATGTAAGTTAATTATACAGCTTTAAATAAATCACCTTAGGGCGCGGCTTCAGACTCATTTCATTTTTTTTATAAATTTTAAAAATTTTGAAATTTTCGCTTTTTGACAATTGGCGCTTATACAGAAAGTTGTCAATTGTTATTCATAGTTTTAAAAAAAAAGTTTTTAAAAATTCAAAAAAAGAAATAAATAAAACATTAAAAATTTTTAAAATTTTTTAAAAAAATAAAATGAGTTTGAACTCGCCCTTAGCAAATTTTTAAAAATTAACAAGTTTAAAATGCTATTTTAATGGAAACAATACAAATTTAAATGGTTTAATAACTAGTTTATTTAAAAAACAAATAATTAATTTTTGGCTTTTAAGTTTTAATATATTTTATACAGTTTTAATTAAATTAGGGGCGGGGCGAATGGTTGGTGGGGTGAAATGATTAATGGATATATCTCTGCCAAAAATTATTCAATATATATAAATTTTATATATGTTGCTTTAAACAGACTCTAAAAATACCGCGTTTTCGTCGTGGAGTCAAAAGCTCTGTTTTACAGAGACTACAAATGGTATTATATCTTCTCCCCCTGCGTCTTCTCACTATTTCACAACATCTTAAAACAAGCTATCGATTTATTATATTTTTTATATATACATCCATTACAACAAATTTAGAAAATCTCAATTAAAGAAAAAATGCTATTTCTAATTTACGTTTAAAGCAAAAATAATTTTGCTTTATTTTAAATAAAATGTTACCTCGAAAATATTGTTATAATCAAAAGATTAAAAAAACACTTCGTTGTAAGCAGTGTTTAATAATTTGTAAGAGTTATAGTTCAAAATTTTTGGCAAAATTAGCCATATTTTGAACTCAACTCTTTACCATTTTTTACCCCCCCCCCCCTTATTTGAAAAAATTTAAATGAAAAAAAAAAAATCCTTTCTCTTGCAACTCACCTCAAAAAAATTCCTAATTTTAAAAATGAATAATCCTCAAAAAAATGCATTTTGTTTCTTTTCTCCTCAAATGAGCTCAAATGGCTTCTCCGAACAAGCTGAATAGCCAAGTGAACTCAATTGAAAAGTAAAAATCTGGAATTTCTGCGTTGTTAATGTTAATAGATACAAAAAAGCCATTATGCTAATGTTGGGCTTTTTAAAGTTAAAAAAAGTCTTAATATATAATCTTGTTACTATATTTGCAAAAATATGCGATAATTCAAGGTCTATATGCATTTAACTCCCTTTACAATTTATTCTTTTGTATTTTTTTTAGTATAATAAATTCTCATTTTTTTATTTAAAATTAGGATCATATACTGACCATTTATCCCAGGGTGTGTCCATCAGAAAGTAAGGCTGTGTCTTCTTTGCCACCGGCAAATGAAGAAGCAGAATTTTTGCTTAGAAAATTTAAACGAGTTTCTAGTAACTATACCTCAACCGGTTAAAAAAAAAAGCTGCGATTGGAACGACTTTAATATTATCAAACATTGAAAGAGTCATCCCGACAGGACCTTAAAATAACTAACTTTCGCAATATATTGTAATATTCAATTTAGTAATAAAAAAATTATATTGGAAATTGTTAATTAATTATATGAATAGATCATTTATCTTGCGTGACCACACAAAATTTATTTTATCTCTTTGCAATGCCTATATCGCAGACAAGTGTGGAACGAAGCTTATTATAAATCCAATAAGCAGAAGTTTCAATTCTACAATATCTGTATAAATTCAGATAGTAAGTAAATTAATATAAAAATTTCTTTAAATCCTGAATTTAATGCATAAAATAAATGGAGAAAGCTATGAATCGGGCCTGGTCACATTTCACATTGCTGCAAGGAGCCTAAAAACTCATTTTTTCCAATAGTTTTGTTTGTGTATAAAGCCCCAGTCAATCATTCAATTTGACCGCCCACAAATATTCATTAGATAATATGCAAATGCTTATACATTGAAGTTTTCTAATTTTGGGAGCCAAAATTACCTGAGGCAAATTTTTGCATATTTGTTTTATCAGTTTGAATTTTAAGATTATCAAGGGGAACTGCTGCCATTTGGGTATAATTGCTTTTGAGTGTGAATTAATTAAAAACGGGATTTAGTACCCAAAAATACCAAATTAAGGAAATATTATTAAAAAGTTAATAAATTTAAGCTTGGTTCTTAAAAAACTTATGAAAATTTTAATTATTATAATAAAATGTAAAAATAACAAACATGAGTTTGGCCATATAAAAAAAACTAAGTTTTCCAAAAATTGCCCGGAGCACCTCACTCCGACTCATTTGAAAAAATTCCATATTAAAAAAAAAAGAAAAGAGGTTCATCAATACTATCTAAACTCCGTTTTACCAAAAAATAAAAAAACTGAGTTTTTTTTATTAAAATGAGGAATATTCATTTTTTTGTAAATGAAAATTTTTCATTTGAATATTTTTCACCCCCGTGAAAAAGCGAATTCCCTCATGTTCACTTTTTTCTTTCCTCGCTATTCACTAGAATTGAGGGAATTACTGCGGCTGAATTCTTTTTTATTAAACACTGGTTGTAAGAATATAATACATTTTTAACTTAAAACTTCATATTATTTGAACATTATTGATTAAGCAAACACTACTCAATGCGGGGCGAAATGAACAACATTTTGTAAATATATTACTGAGGATCCAGTTTGAATTATCATATTTTAAATAAAGGCACTTATTATTGTGGATAACCATGTATCTCATATATCCATTAAAGCAGTGACTTTTTTACAAATAATGGGGTTAACATGGTCACACTACCATCTTATTGTTCACATAGACTTCAACCCCTTGATGTTGGGATTTTTGGGCCATTGGTAATTGATTATGATATAGTTATTAATATAATGATCTAAATCTCTATTTATTTTTCACTATTTAAGGTTTATTTAAAATTAAAGCTCTAAATTTAATAAATTTCACACTTTCATTTTGCCCCATGGGTTTCATTTTACCCCGTATATGGGGCGAAATGGTTAAACTAGTGGATTTATACATTGTTCAATATCTTTTAACAATATTTTTTGGTTAAACAAATTATTTTATTGAGCCATTAATTTTTTCTTTTGGATTAAAAATGTGTCAGCAGCAACGATTTTGCAAAAATATGTTTATTTCGCCCCGGTCTCCCCTTCTTAGCAAATTTTAACAATTTAAGTCTAAAATAATAAATTTAAATCAAGTATCACATATTTCTATCTGGCAACTAAATTAATATATCTTACCTTCCAAAGCTAAAACGGCAAAAAAAAAATAAATAGATTTTAATTTTTTAAAGTTTTTACAAAATTTTCATTGTTTCAACTGGAGACAAAATAATTTTTCTTATTATTTTAGAGCCAATCTTGAGATTATGTTTTAGCTTATCAAGGGGGAATAATAACTGGAATCATTTCCATGCAATAGCCTGTACGACTTTTTAGACTGATAAATGTTAGAAATGTAACAGTTGTTTAAATAAATAATATAATTGTAATGTGCTTTTAGTTTTCCTTAAAAAATGCGATAAACATTTATATGATGGGCTATAAAAAATAACTTAAAATTGTATATTATTTTAAAAAATAAAAAGAATTATTGAATAAAGATTGAAAGAGAGAAAAAACAATGAATTATTTATGATTTTATATATGGAGATCATATCAAACAAGAATTTGTTAATAAATTTTATTCAATAATTTTTAAAAATAAAATAATAAACTTTAAAAATATTGATAAAACTCTCTTGGCTAGCACCAGGTAAGAAGATGGCGAAAATAAATTTAAAAAGTAGTAAAAGGGAAATAAAATTTTCTTTAGACACTTAAGGGCACATGCAAAGTGAGTATTTTAAATTTTCAAAATTTTGATAATTTTATAAAAAATACGTATTAGGTTAATTGCCAAATATAGGTCCCACTTAAAATGGCTTTTCTGAAACAACAAATTTTTTTTAAAAAAAAGAATTTTTTAAATTTTTAGAATTTTAAAAATTTTGCAAAAAAAAACACTCACTTTGCACATGCCCTATTTAAAAATTTTATAAATCAAATTTTGCCGGATCTTATTGTCAATTCAATAAAGATTCCTTGCTTAATAAATATTCTTTAAAAAATTTTATATAATGTATAAGATTTACCTACTCCACCTGTACAATATACATATAATATGTTAAGAAAACATATAAGGCTTGCTTCCTCACTTAATTCATTTATTTGTTCAATCTTAAAAGTTTTAAAAATACATATTATTTTCAATTTAATAGGTGATCTTGATAGTGTTATATAACAAGAAATATTACTTTTAAATATTTTTTATTCGATTAATGATATAATAGGGCGGAATTTTTTTCATTAGCTAGCGAAAAACTTGCAAACCTATTTACAAACCGCTCTTAAGGCATCACTTGGCCAACCGGTGACCTGAGCCTGAAACAAAGAACCCGCGGAAATTTTATGAGGAACATAATTCATAAATATAAATAATTTTGACCTTAAATATACTTATTATCTAAAATAAAATAACTTAAAACATTAATTTAATTATAAAGGTCAACAAATATTAATGTGTCAAAAACGTGAATTTTATAAAAACATAAAAATATACATCCCCTTGAGGCCTAATCTCAGAAATATTTTTTGTTTTTCTTAGTTTCTTCCGTCTTTGGCTCCTTAAATCCTATAACAATAAATGGCTTTTTTTTAACACATTAAAAGATCAATATACCCTAAAAAGTTAAAATAAAAATCTTTTTTGATAATAGTCCCTTGAAACTTATATTTATCACAAATAATGAAAAATCAATTTTAATATATCAAGCTCTTACATCGGCATTTAGATAATACCAAATATTTTGCTTCCGAACTTAAAATACGACACGATATATTATAGGTTTTTAATGAAATTATTATTTGAAGTTTTAATTTAACAGCTTAAATATTGTGAATATGCAAAAATAAAGTTTCAATTTATTTTTGTTTTTGAATTTTCTTTGGTTTTTTGACCTCTTATAAGTTAATAACTGATTAACTAAGTTTGATTGGAAAAAACGGTAAACGGATTTGATGTCCCCTTAAATGGCAGGTTAAATCTGTGTAATTAACTCATAACTCTCAAAATATTGTTAACCTGTGTTATATTATGGGCATCTAGCCTTCTAATTTTTAAATAAAATGATAATTGCTAAGTTATAATAAGTTTTATTTAAAAACATTTTTAAACTAAATCTATTTTAATATATTTACAAGGTTTATAATTAGAGTTGGCAACATTTAGAGTTGGCAACATTTTGTAGAGATGCATTATAAAATGTTTTACGGCTCTGATGATACCGCGTTTACGTCGTGGAGCCAATATTTTTTGAATCCAATGGTATCATATATACTTCCCCTTATTTCGTTGGATAATCTTTGGATCCATCCAGCTACCCTCAAGCTCAACTTAATACCAACTCCAACGAATGGGGCAATAAACAGCAACGTAAAATATTTAACAATTTTTTTTGATAAATTTTAAACAGCCCCTGATAAATAGTAAATTTAAGAAAAATATGCTTAACAGTAATTAATGTTAAATATATATTCCTATATGTTGTTGCATAAATTGGATATAAATGAACTGCATTTTTCTGAAAGTAGAACTGCTTGACCCTTAAAGAACGTATAAAAATGTAAAAGAAAACTTATTTTGTCTATTTAAATATGATTCTTTCTTTTATATAGTTACAAATAAATGTTGTTTATTTCCATAATCCTGCTGCCTACGGGCCTTAGATAACTTAAATTGCTTAGTGTCCTGCAACTTGTGTAAAATTAATATGAATGTTTACCGACTTCAACCACTATATGTGAATGGATAAGAAATTTAAATATACATTTCATAAAATTTTAATTTATCTTATATTAATTTTTTATAATTTAAATTTAATTATTACCTTCTACAACTGCCATTGCAACTTCTAATTAAAATAAAGATAATTTATTTGTGTTTGAAATAAGAGTCATTCAAACCTAAATTTGAATTTGAATTCTACGAATTTTTTATCATTGATAATTTTGTTTTTTTTATTACTCAAGATATTTGTAGCATTAGTTTTTTAAAACAAAAATCAAGCTCCCCCTATATGTTTTGCTACATTAGGTTCAAACTAATCAATATTTATGTAAGATTATTTAATTTTTATGGCCTACTTAAAATTAATTTGATTTTCAAATAGCATAATTAATTTGGTTAATTTGCTCATTCCTAATAAATAGCATGCATTAAAATGGTATAGCTAAAATTTGAAGTAATTATATTAAAAATAAACCAACCTTCAATCTCAACAACTACAATGTTATAAATATAAAATTTATTGCAATTGTTTAGGTAAAAAAAAACACTATTTTGGGACAACAAACTATTGCTGCTAATTGAATATGATATTTACGATTAATTTTATATATTAGGTTTTAATTTTTTTTAAATTAATCAACTACTAAATAATGAAACCTCGCGTGATCTTACCGACATATTTTTTTATATTGTAACTTAAATTCTGATTGCTTTTTACTATTGTTGAGCGTTTATATAACACAAAAAAACTAATTATTCTAATAAACTTTTTTTTATTGCATACTTGCTTCGACTCCCTCCATGGCTAAAAGCAAATAAATAAAAGTTGTATAAAATATGTTCTAATTTTTAAATGTAACTTTTTTGAAATATTTTTGTCCTGTTAGCTTCATTTTAAATTAGAAATGTTTTGTTGCTGTAACAAAACTGACATTTATTAAAATTCTTAAATAAAAATTTAATTTATTTGCGTTTACATTCACATTACACGAGATAATAAGATTTGGAGGACCGTAAGCATCATTTACGACAACTCTTTTCCTAAGGTTTGTAGCTCATAGCCTAGGATAGGTGATTGCCTATTATCCGACAAGACTATGAGGACTATGTGCCCTGTTGGGTACGCCGTCTCTTTTCAATAGTTGTAACTTATTTGGCAAGTGAATGATTATAGCCTTCGACTTTTGCCAGGGGTGCAAAGCCGGCATGCTGTTGTCCAAAATAAATAGCCACATTAATGGATATTTTGGTATTGGCTCGGAGACGCACTTTATTCCAATAGGTTAGATGTGAAAGGTATGATTAAATATATCTTAAAACCTTTACATTAGATTCATGACTCAAAACAACCTTACATATTATTTATAAAATATACCTTCTATGACTCCGTCCACACCTATATTGAATACATAGAAATTTTTTTTAGCCCAAACGCAAATATATAATTAACCAGAGGTAATAATTGCGATAGATGTTATAACAAATTAATTACAAAAATAAATTTTTACATGCATATTGCATCATGTGTCTCATGCTGTATATATTTCAAGATCATAGATTTTTAAAAAAAAACTTTGAAAAAAAAACCTGTGTAAATAAATATTATCCAGACCTATTTTCAACAGGTTACAAATTGAGTGATGAGCTAACTACCAAAATCAAACCTGTTGTCTTAATTATTTTCAAATATGTTTACTTTTTTTTCTAATCAAACTTTGTAAAAGGCAGCTAAAATATAAAAAATTTTAGCAAAATTGCCCACAAAAAAGTTTCAAAAACAAAAATAAATTGATCTTTTTTTTGCATAAATAGATAATCTGTTAAAATCAAAGAATATCTTTGTTAAAAACCGATGAAATCGTGTCGTATTTAAAATTGGGCGCGAAATATATTGTATTTTCTAAATGCTGATGTAATAGTTTAATTTACTAAAACATTCTATTTTTCATCATGTTAATAATAAATATAAATCAAAAAAGATTTTTGCAAAAAAAGATTTTTAATTTTTTTTAGGGGATTTTTGAGGTCGCAAGATCTTTCAACTTGGTCGAAGCAATTTATTGATTTTGACGTGTCTGAGCCAAAGGCAGAAGAAAATTTGGAAGAGGGAAAATTTCTATGAGACAAGGCTATCATGGGAATGCATGCTTTTATGTTTTTTAAACTTGTGTTTTTTGACATTGATATATGATCTGTGTTATGGAACGGCATGTCTGTTGAGCCACTTTCAACTCTACAGCAGGCCATACAGAGTTAAATAAGATAAAACACACCAGTGACTTTGCATTAGCTCAAGCTAATTTTTCTTAAAACCACAATTAAAATAAGGATAATGTTCTTTTTAAATGCTATGAGCGAAAGTTATGCAGATACGATATTAATTTTTTTACCTTTTCACTATTTTAAAATGTTAATAGTTCCTCATAAAATTTATTTTGAGTAGCCATTTAGTCCTTAATTTAATTCTAAATTTAATATGAATCTAACTAATCAATGAATCCAAATATTTTAAAATATGTGTTTAACCCCTGTTTTGATGGCACGCCTTTAGCAAGTTTAAAACGTCCTATATATATAGGTCAACACCTCTTTTTCCTAAATATTCATCAAATTGTTATGATGCAAATTGATATCCTATGCAAATCCCAAATGCACTGTGATACCCAACTAGAGTGTATTATGAAGATTTATATTCAGATAGTAAAATCTTTTTTACTAATAATATTGTTGATCATTTAATATAATAATTAAATCTATTTTATGATCCCTCTTTATTATTGGCGACAAGGATAAGATCTAGTTTTTCCAGAGGGACCTTACTTCGACCATAAAAAATCATCTTGATCCCTGTTTATTACAAAGCGTAATCTAATTGTATTTATTATTTTGTTAACACATTTTTATAAGCCCGACTCAAAATTTTTCACCAAACTACAAATAATGCTATTCCTTTTCCAAAAATCTTAAATCTTACCTTCAACAGCTCCTAAAAATTAAAATTAAGATTATTCATTAAAAAAAATTATTATATAATGAATTACCAAAATTTTTAAAAGTAAGAATATTATGAAGAATAATTGTAATATTTGCATAAAAAATGTGTTTTTATTTTTTTCAAATATTTGATGAATAATTTATTTATCAAACAAACAAATGCACGGAAATTTTTCTGCAAGATACCCTTTAGTCTTATAATTCTTACTACCATAATTTATATTTAATTTAAGTACTTTAACTTTAAAAATATATTTTTTAATTGTGCAACTACTTTTCTTCCATTTTAGGTCTTTAAATACAATTATTGTTAGGGTTAGACAAAAAAATAATTAATTAAAAAATTAATTCTAATTTTAAAATCTTGTGGATAGTAAATAACCTTCTTACCTATTATAATAAAATTAACGATTAAACAATTGACATTATTGGGCATTTTGATTTTTATAATCTTGCATTTAATCTAATTATAATATATTTAAAGAGAATTTTAAGACTTATATATATTACGACGAATATCCTTATAAATTGTATAAAAAAAGAGTCAAATTGATATAAATAGATAAGCTATTACCAATTTTTATTGAAATTTTTTATAAAACAAAATTAAAACTGGACAAGATACAGTTTAAGATAGTGAATATTTGTAAATTAAAAACGCACTACAGAAATATTTTACAATTGCGCAACTAATTTATAATTGGCTAGCAAAGTTAATACCTTGATTATACAATTTTTAATATAATTTAAGCAAAAGACATTATATCAAATACAACATGGTACCCTGAAAGAGCGTTGATTACTAAAAGACGGCCCGATTTAGATTATAGTATATTATATTACCTTCAAGTCCTTCTAAAAATTAATTAATATTGACATTTATAAATGCACATGCAATTTAAATTTTACATAGGTCAACAAGTATTAATGTCAAGAAAATAAGTTTATGAAAACATAAAAGCATACATCCCCACGGTGGCTTTATCTCATATATATTTCCCGTTTTTCGTTCTTTCTTACACCTTCCGCTCCTTAAGTGAGCGTATGTAAGTTTTGTTATGTTTTGCACATCAAGTTAAGCAGCGTTGAGCCTGGTTAGTAATTGGATGGGTGACCGCCAACAAATCACAAAGGTCCATTTTTCTGAAAGACTAGACCTTAAAACCTACGTTCCCGGGGCGTATTAAATCTCATATAACTCTGCTGCTGCCGTAGAGATAAAAGGGGCAAGCCACTAACAGGTAAGCCGTCCTTTTATGGGTAAAAAGAAACTCCTACACGTCCATATTACAAAAAAATTGTCTTGACAGATTTTTCGACCTCGAGAATATTACATAAAGAAAAAATGCAAAAATCTTTTTATTTGTTGAAATTACTAACTTTTATCAATTAATAAGAAATAAAATTTTACAGTATAACAAGCTCTTAAATCAGAATTTAGGCAATACAGATTAGCTTAAATACGAACGACATATTTTCTGTTTTTAAGAAAATTTTTATTTAAAGTTTTAATTTCACAGTTAAGCTGTTGTAAATATGCAAAAAAAATCTATATATTTTTGTTTTATTGTTATTTTTTCTAAAATATTTAATGTTCGAAGCTGATTTAGAAAATTTGATTAAAAATAACAGTAAACGGATATAATTCCTGTTTTGATTTATCCATCAATTGTGTTTAGTCGTAAAATTATTATATTACTACTACTATTTTGAAATACAAAATTTTGAAACTCTTAAAAATCATATGATGATTAGCAAATTAGTTATTGAGACATTATAATTTGCACTACCTGTGGCCGGTGTTAAAAATTTAAAATAACTGAGCAGGACTAAAAAAAAATTTTAGCCTACGTGCTAATTTAAATTCCCTTTTGTCTTTTTGTTTTTACCTATCATTGTTTAAAAATAATTAAAGTTAATGATTTAATATTACTCGTTAAAGAGTTTTAGTTATCAATTTGCAACTTGCTAAATTAAATATCTTGGCCATAATTGTAAATTCCAATCCAGCCGGTTTAAGCCGTGTCTAAAATTTAAAATTAAGTTTTGATGGGATCAAACCTTAAATAAGAAGTGTGTCCAGCTGGCCGGGCCGTATTATCAGTAGTTTTGAAGTCTATGCAGAAATGGTGGCGAGATCATATTAAATACATAATGATAATGCAAGTAATTTCATTGCATACAAAAATTTCCAAATTTTTTTTATAATTAGGATTTTATAAATATACACTAAAAATTTTTAAGTTTCAAAATAAACTGATAGATAGTAACCATATACCTTAACCCAATTATGCCTCTAAATTAGAATTTTGTTCGTAAAAAATAAATTTATAATGGAGATTACTTGCACCTATCACCTCTCATGCCCCTACAAGCTTAGTTTTCAAATTTAATTTCTGACATTTTTATTCAACTAAAACCCGCCAAAACTCAAAATCAAAAAAATATACTATGAAACTTAATCAAGCCAGATAAAGTCGATTTAAAAAGCTCTTCCTTATGAAAATCTTCGTTTTTTTCTTTTAACCAATTTTTAATTTCAATATTTGCAAAATAAGCAGGATAATGAATTGTAATAACTCAGTATAAAATTATTTAATCATTAAAAAACAATAAAATAGGTCTAAATATCAAGAAAAAAAAATCAAAGGAATGGGCTAGAGAACCAGCTTTATAGATAATAATCTGTGAATAATGTTTAAAAATATGAATGATTATAAATTGCATTTTACCTCCAAATTCAACTCCTAATTTCAAATAAATATACAAAAAATTGTAAAATTATTAAAAAGTGCAATAACTCTAGACCGCAGGCTTATGTATATGGAATATCCTAAAATAAAATAATTGCTTCTATTACGCAGGTCAACCAAATATTGATGCCACAACCGATAATTTTATAAAAACTTTAAAGAATATATTTAATCGCTTTATCACATATATATGTTTCGATTTTCTTGATTTCTTCCGGCTTCGGCTCCTTAAATCCGTCCATATCAAAAAAATGGCCTTTTTTGACAAAATTAGATCCAGAATACCAAACAGAAAAAATTTAAGAAACTTTTTTTATATAAAAATCACTTGGATCTTATTTTCATCATAACAAATAATGAGAATTATTTTTTTAGTATATCAAGCTCTTACATCGGCATTTAGATAATACAAAATATTTCGCTTCCAAAATTAAATACGACGCGTGTTATTATCGATTTTTAATAAATAATTAACTTGATGTTTGAATATAATAGTTAAACTGTTGTAAATTTGCAAAAAAAACTTAAATTTATTTGTTTTTTACATCTTTCCTGTATTTTTCGCATTTTTATAAAATTTTTAATGTTAATAGCTGAATAACTAAATTAGATTGGAAAAATTGTTAGACGATATTGAAAATCCCCAAGGTAACTGGTTTGATCTCCGTAATTAGCTATTAAATCTCAAATATTTGTTGACCTGTGTTGTAGGCTAAATATCAAATTTATTTCTAATTTGATCAAATAAAAATAATAAATGCATTTATTTAATTTTAATGAAACATTTTAAATATTAATTGTTTAATGATATAACTATATCCTAAAATTGATGTTAAAAAATTTTGGCCAATGAATTTTTTTTAAAATACAGAATCAAATAAAAATTTAGCGACATTATTAAATCAGGATTATTCTTTCGACAATATTAAAAAAATATACTTTGCAAGAAATTTACAACAAATACATTTTTAAAATATTTCAAAAAAATACATCCTTATATGGATGAGGTATGTGCCTCCGAATATTCAAAAGATTTATAAAAGAGAAAATATTATGAGCTGAAGAATCATTTTAGTTTAAAATGAGATACCTCCTTCGGCCACTGGGAAATGCATAAATAGATTTGTAATTAAAAATATATCTAAATCTAAATTAATTAAAATAAAAATTAAAAATAAACGCAAATTTTTTAGTATGTGTATTTAATAGGCATTGTTTTTTATTTTGTAAAAATTATTTATATTTATTAAAAAATATTTATAAAAAAAGGCATATAATGCAGAACCTGTTTTTTTTTAAAATTTTTTCATTTCTTTAATTTATAAAAAAACATTCCTGCACGTATTTTATGATAGATTTACTTTTTTTTTCATAAAAAAACCTATTAAATCGTTGAATTATAAAGATCGTTAAATATTTGCGGCTTTTTTTATTTTTTAACGCCTTATACCTAAATGATTTTTTTGGCATAATCTATAATATTGATTCCTAAAAGCCGATTTAGATTTAGAACCTTAAATTATAAAGTTTATTTGGGCCCTGTTTTAATGTGATAAATCTAAAATTTTATTATTTTTTCCAAATACGCTGATTCCCCTCTAACTGCTGTAATCAAGCCCCTTTAAGAATTAAACATTTCAGCTTAGATTAATTTAAAATGCATGACATCGCACAAATTTATTTTTAAATTGTATAAATAAAAATTATCTTATTTTTAATTAATATTGTAAAAATATTACCTCCTTCAATTCCTTCGTTAACTACAAATAGAAACAAAAAATTTTTAATGTAATTAAATAAGGAAATTTTTATTTGTCAAGTATTAAAATGAGTTAATAATAAAAAAATAATCAATTTTTAAGTTAAAAATTTATATAATTTAATTTTAATTGATTTTGGCTTTTTCAAAAAATAGCCATCATTAGAGTTGAACCGAAAGCTTAGTGGAACATTCCTCTCTTAAACACAGGAGGTTGTGAGTTCGAATCCGTGCACATTGTAAAATAAGTAAACACGTTTACCCACTTTGTAGCTTATTAGTAGCCTGCTTAAGCAGTGGGCCTAAACGATATGCCCAAAGTTAGAGCCTACGCTAACTTTGGTTTCATGGGTGCGAGCAAAACTTACTATTTAACCCATCGGCAATGTTGCCATGCTCGAAATTAAAAAAGTCAATTGGGGTGTGCGCTTTTTAATGGGAAAAGGTATAGAAACTTTTAAACCTAGTGTTTTTTTTTCTAAAGAAAAAAGGGTGAAACAGTAATTGCTAATTAAGAAAAAAAAAGATGGAGTAAGGACGAAAAATGGACTAAGTTATATAATTTATTAAAATAATTTAAAAAAAGGAAATTTAAATATCTAAAAAAATAAATTTTTAAATTATTTTAAGGTATAGTGTTGTACGAGTCAGATTTATTAAAGTTATTAACATTTTAAACTATATACAATGACTTTTGTATATTTAATCGAAATTCATTACTTACAAACCATATTCTCGTTCTTTTATTTCTGTCCAATACACAGTAAGAGTGTTTATATTTATCCTATAACTTGTTTTTTAATTTAATCATACCTTTATGTTTATTCCAAGACCGAATTAAATATCACCTCACCCAGTCAGGAATTAAATATAATAATTAATTATCCCTTGTTTTTTTCTATATTTTACTCTAACTATCGGTTCACTTATAGGAAAGGAAACGTATACAAACAAGCAAATTTTTGTTTTTAAGTTGATATAGTTTTTAACATGGTTTTTTTTTCAAAATGTTTAGGATCGTATTCAAATATGTGTATCAGATTATTATAGGCCTTGTTCATATTTGTATGTAGATTCCCGCCCTTTTTTATTCCGAATTCTAAGTGATTGGATTTTTACATAGTTAAAATTGGTTTTATTGAATTTTGTAAATTTGATGCTTTGAATAAATGTTGAAATAATTTTATAGCTAGTATAATGTTAGTTAAGCTTTTAGGTAATATTTAAATGGGATACCTTCCATTGCTAAATGATTATTATAAAAAAATGTTGAGCTTAGCATTCAAGAGGAGAAGATTTTTCTAAATTTATTAATTAGGGCACGTTCAAAGTGAGTTTTTATTTTCGTAAAATTTTAAAAATTCTGTAAATTTAAAAAAAATAAAATTTTTTAAATTTTTTGAAAAATATTTTATTTCAGAAAAAGCATTTTATGTGCATATACTAAATTTGGCTTTGTAAATTTTCGATTAATTACAAAATTTTTTTTTTATCAAAATTTTAAAAATTTTACAAAAAAATATTTCCTTTGCACGCGCCCTTAGATACGATTCTTGTTGTTTATTATATTTTTCATTAAGAGGTAAAAACAAAAAGGTTTGCTCATCACAATTGCATATGTAATTGATCGGATAAATATACAGTTGTTATATTATGAAAATAAGGCAAAACACTTAAAAAAAGCCAAACGCAACATTTAAGTATTTAAGAGTCAAAATACATAATAATTAGGTTATTAAGAACAAAAAATACCATATGCGCAATATTTTTATTTTTTAAATATATAAAGTGCCATATAGTTACTAAATACTTTTTTAACAAAGAAAAATTTAAAAATATTTAAACGGAAAATAAAATAATGTTAGGTAAAAGAAAATGTAGAAACGTAAATATCTTAGGTTAGCAAATACCAATGTCAGAGGCCTGAATTTTATGAAAACATAAAAGAATGCATCCCCATGATGGCCTTATCTCATAATGTTTTTCGTTTTTCTTAGTTTTTTCCGTCTTTGGCTTCTTAAATCCGTCTATAACGTATCTTGGCCTTTTTAGACCAAATTGACAGATCTAAATATACCCTAATGAGAAATAATTTAAAATCGTTTTTGCATCGCTTGCTTATATTTTTAATCACAAATAATAAAAAATAAATTTTATTAATATATCAAACTCTTACCTTGGTATTTAGATGGTACAAAATACGCGTGTAAACTTATATACGATATATTACCGGTTTTAAATGATAATATTATTTGAAGTTTGAGATTAACATTTTAACTATTGTAAATATGGAAATTTCATATTTTTTTATGTTTTTAAATCTTTTTTGGTTTTAAAAATACCTGTGTATTAAAGCGACAGTTTTTTCTTTTGCTCATCCAAAGAACTATAAAATAGAGGTATTCATGCTTTAATAAAAACCAAATATATACTCAGTCTCTTGAAAAACCTTTTTAGTTTTTTTTAGTTATTAATCTTCTTTAAAGGCAATTATACTTATCGAACGACGTCTTTCAAATAATTAAAAATGTTAAAAAAAATTACCTTCTGCTTGAACAGCGGCCGCTTCAGCCGCCTGAGCTTGAGCTGCTTCCAAGGCTAATTTAATAAAGGAATAAATATTTTGCTCATATTAAAAAAACCCAAATTATTTGACATCCGTTCTAAAACAATTCATCTTTTTCTTTCTAAAGGATATAATGTAAACTTCAAACAAAATTTTAAGCCTGTCAGCTCTATTTTAAAATAAACATATCAAAAAATTAAAAGTCTAAAATTTGCATTATTATGTGGTGAGAATTTTAGATTATGTATAATTTTAACATTTTTCTAATCAGTTTAGTGTTTAAAACAAGTTTATAAGGGTTATATTTTTCTAGGAGTCTTATTGTGATGATTTTTGTCAACTAAATATATTTAATTACTCCTGCTCCGGGTTGCAAGATGTATTACACAGGTCAACAAATATTGATGTTAAAAAGGTGAATTTTATAAAAACCAAGAATGCATCCCAATGATTGCCTATTTTTCATATATTTTTTCCGTTTTTTTTAATTCAGGCTTTGTTCCATCCGTCCGTAACAAAAAATGACTTCTTTTGACCCAGATCAAAATCAACCCTAAAAAGAAAAAATTTAAAATTCTTTTTTTCATATAAATATTCTTGTTTAAAATTATAATCACAAAAAATGAGAAATAAATTTAATCAATATAAGAAGCTTTTACATCATCATTTAGATTATACAAAATTTTGAAAAAATATTTTGCGTTCAAACTTAAATACGACACGATTTATCGATTTTCATCGAAAACTTTATTTGAAGTTTGCACTTAACAGTTTAACTATCGTGAATACGAAAACAAAAAATTTCTATTTTTTATGTTTTGAAATATTTTGTGTTTTTATGGTTTTTTTTTTAATTTTTCAATGTTTATTGCTGACTAGTTGTTTAGAAAAAATTGTAAACGGATTCGAAAATTTCTATTGGTTTGATCTCTGAAGCTCATAGCTCTTAAAAATTTGTTGACCTGTATTATAAAAAACATGGTTAATATTTCAATAAAACACTTAATTTTTAAAAAACTACAAATTTAAAGAAATTAATAAATTTCTAAACACGCCCTTAATTAATTTATAAGCTTAAGTATTTTACTAATAAATACCTTCATAATTTAATGTTTTTGACTTAATGTATTTTAACTAATAAAATATAAAGTAAACCTATTTTTGTATTGAAATATAGAAAAAAATAATATAAAGTAAATAAATTGAACAAAGATTAAAATAAAAATGTTATTTTTAAAATATTATAAATACCTAGGACAGCTTGATCAGCTAATACTAATATAAATATTTACAATCAAATTAATTTAAACTTTAATTAAACATTAAAAAATCAATCTAAATACAAATACATACTAATTATTCAAAATGGCATTTTGTATAAAATATATTCTTTCCTTAAAGCAGTTTCCAGTCAAGTTTCACAGGTTCAAATACAAAAATTCAAAAAAATGGAAATTTAAAAATTTTAAATTTTAATTAAATAAAAAATTAAAATTTTTAAGATTTGCGAGCTTAGTAATTTAATCATCATTTATTTTATTAAATATTAATATGTTTTTTATTTATTTATCCTTAGTTTATTATTTTATTATTCTTAACTGTTGCTAAACTATCGTCAATCCCTGTTTATACAAATTAATAATCCAATAAAGTTAATTTGATTATTTTACATATAAAACAATTTAACATTTCTTTCTGAATCACACATGCACGACTTTAAAAAAAAGAGTAAAATTACAGTTTAAATTGTAAAATTCTTCCCCCTGGAGGACTTCGATAGCTATATTAATATTTAAATATATTTAATTTTGCAGGAGTAGATGTTAAAGGGAAAATATATTCTAATGTATAATAGAAGTAACTATAATATAATTGTTAAAGTCACAAATAAAGATGCAATTGGCTAAATTATAAAAGAAAATAATAAAATGTTGTTTCCTATTTTTAAGGGCACGTGCAAAGTGAGTTTTTTTTTCGTAAAATTTTGAAAATTTTAAAAATTATAAAAAAAATTTTTTTTAAATTTTTTTTACTTTTTATTTTAGAAAAAGCATTTTCTGTACATAAAATTTGACATCTTTTTAAAAATCTGGGTTTTATTAAATTTTTTTTCATTTTAAAAATTTTTTTATAAAATAAAAACTTGGCACGTGCCCTTATATGAAGTTTAAGCCTTATTCCAATTTTTATTGGTTTCATTTATAATTACCTTCAGGCAGTGCATCAGCAACTTAAATTTAAAATAGATAATTATCAATATAAAATGCCTAAGATATAATAATTTAAAAATTAAGAATATTAATAAGACAATTTAACAATTTAACCCCACAATATTTATGTTAAAGATTCGTAGCGCGAATGTTACAGTGGTGTCCACACGGACCTGAGCATAACTTAAAAGGTATTAAACTTTCTGTAAAAAAATACGTTTTAAAAATCGTTTTAAGGTATTAACCCCGAAATATTTGAGTAAAAAAAATGCTTCATATAATGCACAATAAACTACTCTATTTATAAATGATTGATTAAAAAATAAGGTCGCGATTAATTAAGTTTGAATTTACATTAAGGCAATACCATGAATTTTACATCATTAAAATTTGCATGTGGGGTAATACAGATTCCAATAGGAGTTCTAATTTTTAAACAAATTTTAATAGAGGTATAAAGTATTAGTTTTGTTTATTGTATAGAAAAAAAAATACAAAAATTTACTAATAAAATATAGTTAAATTTAAAAAGTGCTGGGATCTATAGGGAACTCAAGTGATAATCGCGTGTTGAAGTTTTATAAAATATAAAATCTAATTTTTTTTCAATGTATAAAAATGGCCTATTAAAACTTACGATTTAAAATGTTAGTTTAAGCTAATTTTTGATAGTTAAGTTATGCCTCCCTTTTGGAAATATTAATTAAAATTTACTCTCCATTCCTTCCTGTCCTAAAATCATACATATTTAAAAATAGAATGTATAATGAATTTTAGAAAAATAAATGCCTATTAAAACTATACCTTGTGCTAATAGTTGTACAACTATATATAAATAATGTTTATTTTAAAAGGAAATAAATTTAAAAAACTTCCAAAAATTAAATTTAAATAGGTTGTTAGTTATCTACCGAAAATCTTAGGTTTATAAATAATTGTCTAACGTAAAAATGCAAATTGTTAATTAAAATTTCTTAATAATATTTTTTTTATTAATTTTTTAAAAAAGGCTAAATTTCACCCAGTCAGTATAATGTTAATTATATACAATATTTTAGATAGGTTTAAAGTTTTTTTTTAAATTTTTTTTAGGAATCTTATTTTAATTAATTAAAAAGATTAAGAAGTCTAAAAAATAAAAAAATATATAACTTTGCCTTATGTCATTTTTTATCATATTTTTAACATTGAATAAATTGCTTAGCATTATATGCATAGCTTATTCTTAAAAACTAGAAAAATGGAATGATAAATTTTGTAATTTATGTTTTTGATCACGTAAAATTGCCATTATACAGAAATTATTCGTTTAATTAGAACTTTTTTTAAATTTCAAATATATATAAATTTTTTATGTACTACCTTCCATTTCATCAGGTATATCTTGACATATTTCGGCAATAATCGCTATAAACAAAAATATTTGTATTTTAAGAAAAAGTAATATTTGAATTGAATTTCACAAAAGAATCAATGAATATGTTTTTTTATTTTTTAGATGGCTGAGCGTAAAAATATTTAATGATAAAAAACTTTAATCGAAAAAAAAAATAAATATAGCAGATCTAATTGTGGAAAAGGTATTTAGAAAAGGCAAATAATGGCAATTCATAAAAAAAAACTATGAGTATATACATAATTACAAATAATCTTTTATATTAATATTTTTGCACAAGGTCTAAATTATAAGTTTAAAATAATTAAACTAGCCCGCGAATGCTACAGTGAAATTAATAACTTATATGCTGCAATAATTTTCCACACGGGACATTTTTTATTATTTTAAAGATTACAAGGCACCTTTATTACAAATTATAAGTTACAATTAATGTTTACTGTTATTTTTATTCAACACAAAAAAATTTATTTTAAACAATATTAATAAAATTGCTCTAAATTTTTGATTCTACTTATATTTTAAGGTATAAAAAAATAATAAAATTTGAATTTTTTTGACCTTTAATTTCTTAATATATTCAATATCTTATTAAAATTAATTTTTGATCATTACCTTTTTTATTATCTTAAAAACCTTTTATACACTTAATAAATATAGTTTTCTTAAAAAACCTTTTATAAACTTCATAAATATAGTTTCAATGAACATTCTAGAATATAAGTATACAATTTCTACAGTTAATTTTACATTAAAATAGCATGGTTTGATCACGTGAGTATACATAGAATCTATTATAACTATAAATAAAACTGTTTGACCAAATTTTTAGATATATTTATTACTTATTTATAAAAAAATCATAAAAATTAAATCAATACTATATCATATATTCAAATTTAATAATATAATATGTAGCACCATATAAACCAAACAGATTTTCGGATCGTTTAAAAAATAAAATTGAACCATTTAATTGAAATTTTTTTATATAAATTAGTCAAATTGAAAAAAATATAATTTGGGAATAATGAATATGTAGATATAAGGCATTTAAAATAAAATTATTACCTGGGGGTACTGTTCTGGCTAAATATACACATAAAAGTTTTTATAAGTGCAAAATGTTTATTGTTATTGTTTTTTAAGGCAATTTAATACATAGCAATCAACAAATATTAATGTCAGAATAAAATGATTTATTATTATATTAATGAATACATCCCGATGATTACTTCATCTCGTATACATTTTTCGTTTTTTATAGTTTGTATAATTCTGTACATAAAAAACCTCTTTTTACACCAAATTGATAGATTATGCGATATTCAAGATTTGAAAAAAAACCAAAATTTTTTTTTATATAAAAATCTTGTAATTTCTATTTTTTTCTCCAAAAATGAAAATCAAAATTTTTAACCATTTCAAGAAGCTCTTACATCTACAGATAGATTTTACAGGTTAATAATTTGAGAATTATGAGATAACTACAAAGGTTAAACCTGCCATCTTATGGATTAGCAAATCAATTTACCGATTTTTTCGAAACAAACTTAGTTTTTCAGCTATGAAATTACATTTAGAAAAAATGACATAAAAAAAAAAAAGAATCAAAAATGAATTTAAACTTTTTTTGCGTATTCATAAGAGAAGTCCTAATTTTAAAATTTAACTAATATTTTTATTAAAATCGGTAAAATACCGTGTTACATTTAAGTTTGAAAGCGAAAATTTTATATTAAAATGCTTAGCTTAAAAATTATTTTTCATTATTTGTAATAATAAATATAAATTATAAAAAATTTAAAAAAAAAGTTTTTGTCAGTTTGGTCAAAAAGGCCATTTTTCGCTATGGACGGATAATACAAGTCAACAATTATTTATGTCAAAAACGTGATTATTATGAAACCATAAAAGAATGCATTCCCATGATGGAGGCCTAATCTCTAGATGTTTATACTTCTTAGTTTCTTTTGTCTTTGGCTCTTTAGATCCGTCTATAAAGAAAAATGGCCTTTTTTGACCAAATTGACACATCTAAATATACCCTAAAATAAAAAAAATTAAAAAACTTTTTTGCATATTAAAATCCCTTGTAACTTATATTTTTAATCACAAATATTGGAAAAAAAAATTTCATTAATATATCAGGCTTTTACATCGACATTTAAATAATACAAAATATATCGCGTTTAAACTTAAATACAACACGATATATTATGTTTAATGAAAATATTATTTAAAATTTCAGATTAACACTTAAATTTAAAAAAAAATTTAATTTATTTTTGTTTTTGAATTTTTTTTGTTTTTGAATTTTTTTTGTTTTTTAATTTTTTTAAAATGTTTGTTTAGAGCTGACTTAATTTTGATTAGGAACGGTAAACAGATTTAATATTTTGATGGCGGTTTGTTCTATAGATAAACTCATAACTCTCAAAAAATTGTTGACCTGTGTAATAAAAAGAGAGAAATATACAAGAGATGAGGTTATCATGGAGAGGCGTTCTTTTATGTTTTCATAAATCAATTTATTGGGACATTGATATTATGACCTGTGTTATATAATATATTTTGCTTCCCAACCTAAATACGACCCAATAACAATTTGTTTTTTAAAAAATATTATTTGATTTGAATTTAACAGTTTAACCTTTGCTTAATCAATTCTTTTCAATATTTTTGCTTTTGTTTTTTTGACCTTTTTATTAAATTATTATTGATTATAGCTAACCTAATACGGAAAAAATGGCAAAAGCGTTTGGAAATCCTTTAACTGACAGGTTTGATCCTTTTAATTAGCTCAAAACTCTCAAATTTGTTGACCTGTTATTCAAATTATAAATTTCCTCTTGTTAATTGAATTGCAAAAAAAAATTACACCGCTTGATATTTTGAAAGTTTTTCACCACCTTGGGAGTCCTGATGTTATAATTGAGGGTCTTGTTTATGTTGAAGTAATGTATGGTTAGTGTGTATTTCAAACGTGATTTATTCTCTACATTTTTAAATTAAAAAATTTTAAGTTTAAACAACAAAAAGTATTTTCTTTTGCAAATTCAGAATTCATAACCTGCTTGAGCCATTAACTCTTTCCACATTAGCTTATAAAACCGCCCCTTTAACAATGCAAATTAATATGAATTCTACCATTAATGAAATATTTTATCTGTCAGAACTAGCGTAATTTTAAGATTCAAAAAAAACAAAAAAAATATACCTGACGGTAACTTATATTTATCGTTTTTATGAACGAGTATGGAAACATGGGCTTTCAATCGTGGGTGTCCTTCTTTTGTAAAACCTAATGTGTCACAGGGAGACAAATTATTTACAACATATAAGCTTTCTTAATCATACAATTTGTTAAAATACAAAATGTTAGTAATAAAAATAAATAAAAAATAAAAGATATTATGGTAACAAGTGGTTACCCTCATTAGTTTAGAATTGAAATAACAATTACACATGTTTTTAATACATACACAAAAATAAAGTTTTACTATGGCCTCTTTGGTTTTACAAAATCTAAAAAAAATGTAAAAAAAAAACTATGCCTATATATATGTTATTAAAATTTTCCCGCCTGCATATTGCCAATATAGAAAATAAAATAATTGTTAAATTCCAAAAAAAATATAAACAGGCTACGTTAAATGTTTGACCTTTAATATTTTAATGAACGGCTGACTCTAAAAATACCGCGTTTTCGTCGTGGAATCAATAGCTCTGTTTTACAGAGACTACAAATGGTATTATATCTTCTACCCCTGCGTTCTACCCCTGCGTCTTTTTCCATATTGAAAATTCGCAGCGGTTAAAAACAACAACATGAACGGCTAAATTGATTGTTCTACTAGTCATTTGTTTTCCATTTTAAATAGTTTGCACATCCAAAAAAGTAGTAGCAAATTAAATTCTAAATATTTTTTGCTAAAATGATTAATTTACCGAAAATATCTCCAAAGCTTTAAATCTATTCTAGTAATATCGTTAAGTCTAAGATATAACTAATTCAAAAACATATTGGTCAAACAAATATAATGCTACCTTCTAGGCGTTCCCCAGCAATAATCGAAATGAAGGACATGTTTTTATGATTCACGTTATTTACGTAGTAATTGAAATTCGGTTCTGAAAATATTTACAAAAAATTTAGTAAATGTAAGTTTTAGTATATGTTGATTTAAATTAGATTGTTAACAATTCCATGTGGCCCATCCAGCCCGATATATTTTCAAAATTAAGCCTGGTCGGCCCAATCATTAGATTTGCCAAGGCCCGGTAATTTTATTTTGGGGTCTGACCGGGCTTAGTTAAATTTTTGAGCTGGCCGACACTTAGTTGGGCTTCCGACCCCCAACTTTGATTTCTAATTAAATTAAATATATCACCGTATAATTTTTATAAAACAAAAATTACTTGTCTCCTAATTTGAAAAAAAGGTAATTATATGCATAAGGAAATTTATGATAACTAAATGCGATTAACACAAATGGATTTACATACCATTTATGTTTTGGCGTTTTTATATTTATGATATATAGTAACTAAAGGCCAATTTAAATAAAACTATTTTTAGATTACCCATTTATGCGGCTTCCATGCTATTTGGGCAAATTTTTGCAAAAGAATTAAACAACCGACGCAAAAAAAAATTTGTGAAAATTAGGTTTTAGCCTTATGAAAGTACGAAATTGCCTTAATACTCATAATCCTAGATTATCTAAAATTTATTCACATACGTAGATAGCGGTTCACAATTCGTTTTGGATCTAAAATAATATAATATTTTGACATAAAATTGAATACGTTTATAAATATATTTTACAAAATTGACGTTCATAACCCCTGAGGTCTGTGGTATAAAGTTTTCCGCCAATGCCGCAATATCCTTTAAATCGGCGCTTCATTTGCAGTAATATTACAGCATGCAGCTTTACAGCCCTACTAGCGAAGCCATTGTTAAGACAATAACTCCCACCCACTCCTTGCCTTGCATCTCTAAATTGAGATGACATATCCGTCAGAACGTAGCCCCAAAATATATTAATCTAAAACGTGGAAAGTTAGTAATTGGTCTAACGCGACGCATACATTTTAAATATGCTTGTTGTTCAATTCACAAACTATTGCTAAAGGTCAGGTCACCTATTATCTTTAACAATATTTTTAAAAAAAATTGTTTTCTTAATCTCTATCAAATAGCCAAAATTTTAGATACGTTGTCTTATAAAGATTGCAGCACTTAGAATATTTGATAATATTTCTTTTTGGTTTTTGTTATAATGAATCGTTGGTTATTCAATAAAGGATAAAATTTTCACATTATTTTCAAAAAAAGAATTTATGTGACATGACATTACAAATAAAATGTTAATAAAGTTATATTGATTACACAGGTCAACAAATATTTATGTCAGAAACGAGATTATTATGAAAACATTAATGAAAGCATCCCCAAATTCCCTAATCTCATATGTATTTTTCGTTTTTCTTAGTTTCTTCCGTCTTTGGCTTCTTTCAATCTATAACGAAAAATGGCCCCTTTTAACAAAATTGACAGATTTAAATATACCCTAAAAAGAAAAAATTTTATAAACTTTTATTGTAAACTACAAATAATGAAAAATAAAATTTATCAATATACCAAGCTCATACATTGTCATTTAGATAATACTTAATATTTCGCGTCCAACTTAAATACGACACAATATATTATCGATTTTTAATAAAAATACTATAAGTTCAAAAATTGTGAATATGCAAATTTTATAAATCTATTTAAACAATACCCAAATATTTGCTTAATCTAATACCTAAATTGTGATATAATTACAAAATCCTTTAAATTTGGGCTTGAGACTTATTAGAAATGCAATCCTTTAAATCAATATGATTATTTTATTATTAATTTAGTGTAATAATTCAAAACAGGTATAAAAAAGTTTAAAAAAAAATAGTAAAAGTGGCTACAACTTATTGATGTTACCATAAAATCATCATCTTGGCCAATCAATTGTGACAGAAATCATTTAATTGTGATCGCAATCTTTTTATTTGTCACAACGATCAAAAAAATAGTGGTAGATGGCCACATTATATATGACCATGATAATTTTTTTTCTGACACTGGCCAATTTATAGTAGCCAGCACTATAACTATAGATTATACGACTTTTGCTAGAGTTGTAAAGCCTGCATGCTATAATATTCCGGAGAGTGCGGCATCATTTCGATGGATATTATGGTCTTGGCGGAGAGACGCGCTTAATCCTATTGACCCTAGGGGTTATGAACGTCGCCGCATAGCAATTTCAATGCTCCTCACACAAAAAAAATAATTGAACATCGCGGCATAGAATGCTCATCATTCATAAAAATTTGTCTTTGAACTTAAACATTTAAGAGAGATATTTCGAAGGAAAATTTAGAAAATTATTTTTATTTTACTAATGTTAATAGTCCGTAATCCGGAAAACCCTATTTGATAGCGGTTGCCGCAAAAAGGAGTTATAGCTATCCGGTATATTGCCACGCGGGACGGAAAGGTCACGTAGAAAGGTAGTTTTGTGATCTGTTAATAAAAGTTACATTTTAAAATATGTCAAAAGTAAAAATATTATGAATAAGGCTATTAAATATTGCGTTTTCCTCAAACCAATGTAAGGTAATTCAGAGCTCGATATTTGATATTTGCTTTTATTTCAGATGTGTCCTCTTGTATAGATTCAATTCTGGTGGAATACCATAGAGCCATCATTCAAAATATATTTTTTTAGCTATTTTGTCTGACCAGCGAATGTCAGAGTGAAAATTTTATGATAATGGCCTCCGTGTAACCCCATTTTTAATTTGTTTAATAATGCATTTCATTTATTTATTTTAAAAATAGATTATGAATAATAAAAATGTCTTGTATTGTTTATCAGAAAGTGAAAAAATCAAAAAAATGAGAATTTTTTACATTTAACTAAAGATAATAATTTAATTAAATTGTATTCTTTGGTCTAATACAACATTTTAAGTGAGATATGATAAATGAGAATAATAAAAAATTACTGTTGGCCCCCTCACATTAATTATTAATTTAAATTAAAAAATTTTTGAACATTATTAAATAGTTCAAATCGTTTATGTAGTTATTAAATAAAACTACCAAAGAAGAACATTGAGAAGATTTGGTTACAATTATTTTGAAAGTTTACATTAAACTATGATAACATTTTACGCATCAAATATGACAATTAAAGATTTATATGTACTTTATTAGATTCTCTAAAACAAATATCTTAAATACAACTATTAGCTCAACTTATTATATATTGAAGAAAATCACAAAACTGTATTCATAGATAAATTGCTAGATATTTAAAATTTAAGATGTGTTAAGGTCCATCTGGATCTTACAATGCCATACGAGAGTTAAAAAGGTAAAAAACATTGCCCAAAAAACTAACTTGGGCAGTAGAATTGTAGCAAGCATTGAATGCCATTACAAATTTTTTTACATAAATGAATATAAATGGTTATTTGGTTTGATATATAAACGGACACTTAGCATATTACAAAAAAAAGAGAAGAAATTATTGGTCTTGTAACATTATATGAAAAATAAATATATTACATTGAGTGTATGTTACAAATTTTATCAAAAATTTCTTTAAAAAGGTTCAATGGTGTATTTAAGGGTGGTCAAAAGGGGGAAATTTCCCCCCATTAAAATTTTTTTTTGATTTTTATGATGTAACCAGCGGTTAAATCTATATATCAAACATATAAAAGGGAGTAGAAATCAATAAAATTGCTATTTTTTGGAAAATATACAGCCTTATAAGATAATTTTGCAAATAATATATCAATAATAGTATTAAGTTTGTTGTTGCTTTCCTCCAAAATATATGCTTGCCCCACTTTAGAAAAATTTCTGCTACGTCTCTTAAAAGGTTATAATTTTTTGATATAATTGAAATGCAAATGCAGATTTTTTGCATAACCCTCAGGGATATTGCGTTTTACTTGTGTGAGATTCCTACTCTTTGAGAGTATTTAAAAGACCTTGAGAATAAGTTTAAAAACAAACTTTCTTTTAAATTTAGTGCGCTCTCGACTCTAAGTGTGAGCCATTATATTTGATTTTTAATAGCTATAATAATGTTGAGTAGGTCATTTCTCGGTCCAGTGGTTTTTGTGTGCTTGTACTTGAAATAACCACATATGCGTATTATCGTGGTTATCGATACCAGGAGATGATGAGAAACGTATTAATTAAAATTTGAGAGAAGTGGGATTAAAGAAGCATAAAATTACTGAGGCCATCTAAAAACCTACCCGTAACATAGGTCTAACTTTATGAAAAGAAATGTAAATAATAAAATCCAGGTATCCTCTCACTCCACCAGCCTTTAAAAGGTATGCTCGCCTGCGAAGCCCAAAAATTCTAAACAATATCTAAAATACGCACAGCCTTGAGTGAAGATAAATTTTGGAAAGAGCCTATTGCCTTATAATTTGGGAAAAGAATAAAGGTTAATTTGAAAATTCAAACGTATATTACGTTAAAACTTTGAACATCTTTGGTCCGGACATATTTTTTTCCTTGTTTCTTCAAAAAAGTCACCACGTAGTTCTCGCACAAAGTATCGTAATTAGGGACTGTGAAAGTGACATTTAAGGTCGTAGCATTGAGTTGAACGTGAGTTATATTTCCTTCAACAATATCATAATACAAAATCATATGGAATCTAAATTGAATTGGCGAAAACCAATTTGGTTCCCACCCACTCCTTATCAGCTGATCGCATGAGGGCGTTGAGAAACACTGCTAAAGGGGGCCCTAAATTTGATATTTTCAAAGCGGTTTATACATTTATTTAGAGGCTAAATTAATTGTAATGGCCACGGGCAAAAAAAATTGTTTTAAGGTGATAAAAAATTAAAATTATTAAATTTTTCAGAATTTTTAAATTTTACGAAAATTAAAACTTACTTTGAGTATTAGATTATGCATTATTTTTTTGCCTAAAAGGAAATAAGAAGACGACAATACTTTCCTGTGATTAAATTAAATTTTAACAAAGGCTAAACAAATTAAATGTTGTTTCAAATATGATATTACAAAGTTTAGGACAGGCCTTATAAAGCCAACTCCTTAAGAAATAAAATTTACCATGACATAAATATGCCAAAAATATATAATAATAGTAGTGCTTTTAACGTACCTACATGTTTATCCATTCTATCTATAATTCATAAAATATAATTTTTAGAATGGCGCGATGAAAAAAAAATAACAAAATATTTAATAAAAAAATAACAAAAAATAAAAATTATATTTGTGAAGCAACACGAAATGCTAAAAGTAATAGCCTTTTACCTACACTAGACAATAACAAATAACGTAAACAATTTTTACACTGTTTCTTATCGAATTTTTTTGCGAAAACAATTCCAAATTTAGGTTTTCCTACAATGCCCATTTTTTTGTAATGCGTTCAAAGTCCAGATAATTAATCTATAAATTTTCTTAAACTATCAATTTTCCATCTAGGCATATTCATATTCCTTAACATATTTATAAAATATTATTACTTAAAAACTTGCAAATCACTTTCAAGCAGGGCTGGAAAAAAAACTAAATGGACTATTTTTAAACAAGTTTTTGAGTTTTTTTATCCAAATGCCCACAAACTCGTGGGCATCGCAAAAGAAAGGCCCCTTTTCTTGCTTAAAGAAAAGAGGCATGTTTAAAAAAAGCCCCTTTTCTTAAAAAAAACTCCTAGGAGCTTTAAGAAAAAATAACCACCCATCAAAATTTTTTGAAATTATTATAAAGAAAACATAAAATGTGTTTTTTGGGGTTCTTTTTAAGAGCCACTTTTTGTGGGTTTTTTTGCCCCTTTTCTTAGAAAGGGCTATTTTTGAATTCTTATTTTGGCCCTTTATTTGTGCCCCCCTTTCTTTTTTTATGTTTTAGGGGAAAAAATGAGCCAAAGTTTTTTAACTCAGTTTTCCCAGCCCTGCTTTCAAGTATTTAGCGAATAAAGAATTGATATGCCAAAAATTTCTAATTAGGCAACGTATTAGAGTTTGGGTTTTTCAAATTATTATTTCATTTAAATTTCTTATAAACAAATATAATTCAATCAAAAAATATATTAATTTATTAAATATATATATAAAAAACATTAAATTTTTGTTTTTTTTTAATTCTTATGATGCACGAATTTTGAAATTGTAACGAAATGCCAAATTTTAAATAGAAATGTTGATAAAACCAAATAAAAACATCAGCAATGTAGGATAGAGATAGTATTTATCGAATTACATTTTATACCTAATTTTTTCATTGAGCTGAGCACAGAGCTATAATGAGAGGGCAATCATCAATCCTATAAACAAAACTTCTCATTTAAAATAGCTTTATATTTTAAACTGTAGAAAATAGTTAAATTCATCCTGTAAATAGTTTCCAATGGCAAAATTACATTTTGAAAATTATTATAAATTTATAAAATAGACTTACGTAAATGTATTACGCGGGTAAAGGTATATCTCATCTCACCTGCGATTCGAAGTTTAACTTCAAATTGCAAATATCCAGCCATGTATGGAAGTTCCATTAGCACCTTGTTCTTGTTTTTGACAAACTATATGGTTAAAAGCTTATTTATACCTTTGCCCAAAAACTTTACCTGTACACATAAATATTTAGCGTATATCATTAGGCTGACAAAAAAAAACAACACAAACGATTATTTGAGGGTTTTGTAAAGAATATTTTTGCGATAACGAACCCTGGTTTAATTTTTTTTCCAATGCACAATTCTTTTCAAACCGCGTCTAAAGTTAAAAAAAAAATTCACAAAATTTCTTTTACTATTGATTCTACAAAAAATCTATTGGCATATTCAGATTCCTTCATATCTTAAAAAAATTATTGCCTGAAATTATTAGCAATTTACTTTCAAGTTATTTAGGATTAAAAAACGGATTTTATGACGAAAACCACTAATTATATATAAAAAAAATTAAACCCCTTTAATACTGAATGTTTTCGTTAGCTAAATATATTTTAAAACTTTTGTTACTAGCCATAGGTTTTATAATAAAGAAGCCCAAAATACCCCGAAAATTGAAAAATCTTAACTTTGACACCGAATAATTAAAAATCTGAGTAGCTAATTTTCTGATTTCATATTTGTGATCAGCGCCAAAAACTTGATCAAAAACCATAGATGCCATAAATGATGCTTGGATCGTCCAAACTTTGTTGCTCAGTGAAATCTAAGGTATTATCACTTTCCAGACCTTTTCCCCAATTATGAGACGGCTTACCTGTAATTTGCTTTTTTTAACTCTAGTATAAGCAAGACTTACATGATATCGCCTTCAAAACGATATTAAACGCACGGCGCCTCGGGTCTTAATAACTGGACTTTGGTCGTCAACTACTAATAAGACTTAAAGCGCCTTTAACGTGATAAAAATGCAACACAAGCTTAAAAGCTCTCATGCGGAAATCACTATTACGAAGGCCGAAAAGACTAATTAATATTTTTTTTTGAATTTTCTGTTTTCAAAAGAATATTTTTTCAATCAATTTTGTCAAAATCTAAATTTTAATAATTTAGAGTTTTTGATGGGCAGGTTGATTAACCCGCGAAATCTAAAGTGAACAATTTGTAATGTGAATGCTACAATGTTCTAAGAACTCAAATTTAAACAAGAATTTTTAAACTATAAACTTTACTTTTTTTATTATTTAAAAAAATGCGTGCTCTTTTATCATAAACTAATTTAAGTTATCATGAATATTGTACATTTTTATTAACACAAAGTAAAAATTTAAAAGATAGAAATTTTTCTGTATTATATTTAATAAATCTTGACAATAAATTAAATGTTTCAATTATTGTGTTTTTAGGTCTTGTAAAACATTTTTGAAAAGTTTATTGAACTAAGATAATGTGAAATAAAAAATTATTTTTGGCTATTATTCACCTTAAATACTGAATTTTTTAAAGAGAAAAAAAATCAAATCAATTCATATCATTGTTATACCATACAAAAATTTTATATGCTCAAGATTTAGAACTATTTAAAATAATAACGAGAAAAAAAGGTTGCAATTATTTAACTTTAATTTTACTTTAGGGCAATATAATGATTTTCAGCAGTTTTTCCACGTGGGGTCCATATAGACCCCAATAAAACTTCTAATATCTAAAAAAAAATTTGATTAGACTCAGATAAACCAAATTTTAAATACTAGTTTTGTTATATATATTTTAGAAATGACGTCATTTTAAAGCAAATAAATTAGGAGTTGGCCCGCGGTTAAAAAAAATAACTCAAACCAATAAAGAATTGTGCGTGGATTCCTCTAATTTTAAACCTCCCTTATATCTAAAAAAAAAGTTTAACTAAAGACTTTTCTTTTCCTTTAAAACCGTATTCAACTTAACTTATTGGTACGTGTCGGCTCAGATAGCTCATTGTCAAACCTTCTGTCTATGCAGGAGGTTGCGAGTTCGAATCCGTGCACACTACCTTTTTAATTTGGAAAAATACTATACAAAGGTAACCAGTTTAAGGCTTCTGAGTGGCCTACTTAGGCAGTAGATCCTAAACAATATGCCTAAAAGAGCCTAGGCCTAAAACCTAGGTCGCCGGCGTGCGAGCGAATCTTACTATTTAACCCGTGGGCAATATTATTTGCTTTCCTCGGGCTAAAAGAGTCAAAGCCCTAACGGGTATGGCGCCGCCTAAATGGGGAAAGGTATGAAAAAAACCTCAAAACCAATTGTTTTTTTTATTGGTACATATGGCAATTTAGAGATTAAATATCTTAAAAATTTAGAGCACAATAAATTAAAATAAACTTTTGAGATATTTTGATGTATTTTTTTCAAGTTTATACTATAAAGCAACACCACGATAAAGGAAAATCTGATTGGCATCAAACATGATTTATTTAATTTTCGCATATTTTATCATAGAAAATAAATATTAGTTAGTAAACAAGATATTTCTTTAGCATCAAATTTACCAACCATAAAAAGACTAACCCTTACTATTCAAATTATGGGATTCGCCAAGTATGGTGGTAAAACAACTCTTGCCTTTTTACACAGGTCAACAAATATCAATGTTAGAGAAAATTAGTTTAAGAAATCATATAGGCATGCATTCCCATAATATTTTCCATTTTCTGGGGTTTCTTCCGCCTTCGGCTCCTCAGATCAGTACATATAAAAAATGGCCTTTTTGACCAAATTGTCAAATTTGGCGACCTCAAGAATACCGTAAAAAGAAAAAATTTTGAAATCCTTTTTCATAAAAAATTCCTTTATTATCTTAAACAATGAGAAAAAAAAATTTAGTTCACAAAGCTGTTGCATCAACATTTAGATAATACATATCCGCGTACAAGCATAAATACGCCACGATATATTATCGGTTTTTAATAAAAATATTTTTTGAAGGTTGAATTTAACAGTTAGCTGTTGTGAATAAAAATTTCATTTTGTTATTGTTTTTAAATCTTTTTTGAATCTTTTTAGTTTTTTTTGACATTTTTTCTAAAACAATGTTTCTAACTGAATAATTAATTTTAAATAGAAAAAACAGTAAATGGATTTGAAAATCCTAAAGATGCCATGTTTGACCTCTGAGCTTATAACTCTCGAAAATTTTTAGAAGAGGTTAAAAAAAATCGAGCAGGAATATCCAAAATAGTTAGGAATAACTCAAAACTGCTTCCAGAAGTTTTCAAAAATGACTATAAAGCACAAAATTTTGATTTTAGAAATACCCTATATTTTGATAAATAAAAATAATTTTTTTCCATTTAATTTGACACCCGTTTAGCAACTACCTAAAGTAGCCACGTTAGGGCCATGGGGAGGGAAAAAGATAAGTTTTTACTAAAAATTGCAAATTTTAGCTAAATTTAATCGATAATATGGCTGCCGCCATATTTTTCCTAAAATCAAAATGCAGGACAAAGCATTAAAAATTACGGCCTAAAGTAACAATATTTATTCTTGTTTTTTATAATTGTTACAAAGGTTTTAAAGTCCGTATTATTTCAATTTAGGCAAATGTATTAAATAAATCCATTATTTTCCAACAATTCTCAACAGTTTTTAGTTACGATGAGAGATTTAAAATGGAATAATTATTAAAAAAAAATTGCTTTATAAACTTTCGTGTCTACAAGTTCTAATGTCACATTTAAATCGTGATTGGTATCCATGCAATAATAACTGATGTCCAGGGTGTAATTAGGTACGTTCCTTATATATTTGTCATTTAGAGCTACGTACTTTCTAAGGCCTCGCCCGGTAATTATTATATCTAACGTGATAAAGGAATAATATGGGTATATTAAATTTAAAAATTCTAAAGAACCCCCCCCCCCCCCCGCCCCAAGCGTATGGTTGTGTTCTACACTTGGAGTTAAGCAACGTGGTTAGTAGCTGGATGGGTAACCGCAAACAAATCCCAAATCCAGCTTTCATTTTTTGAGAGCCATAGCCCTAAAGATCTAGGTAAAATCTAGAAGTGTTAAATTTTTATCTAAATCTGGGCTTGTTGTAGATTATTGGCAAAGCTCAACGGGTATGCCCTTACCTAATGAGGAGAAAAAAGTCTGGAGGATACACCTTTGCTACAGGTTGTAAAAAACTTTCTTCAAAATTTTTTGCATTGCGCTAACACACATTCAAAAAAAAATACCGAATTTTTTGAGTATTTAGAGAAATTAATAATAAATAAAGCGAGTTATTACACGGGTCAACAGATTTTTGAGATTTATAAGCTAACTACCGAGATAAATTCTAGAAATTTTCGAATTCGTTTACCTTTTTTCTAATCAGACTTAGTTAGTCAACTTATTAACCACTTATATTTTCAGAAAAAATGCCAATAAAATAAAAAAAAAGATTGCAAAAATGAATTGAATTTTTTTTGCACATTCAGAAAAGCAAAACTGTTAAATCCAAACTTCAAATAATATATCGTGTCATATTTAAGTTTGGACGCGAAATATATATTATCTAACTGATGTAAGTAATAGCTGGATATTTTAATTTACTTCCCATTATTTAAGATGAGTTAGATTTCTATATTAATAAAAGATTAATGAACTTTTTATTTTTAAATTTTCATGCGAAATCTGTTAAATTGGTCAAAAATGGCTACAATTCGGACAATGTTGAGTGTAAAGAGCCGAAGGCTGAAGAAATTACCAAAAACGAATTATGTAATTCAGATAAGGCCATAATGGATATGTATCCCATCATGTCATAATATTTTTTCTGACATTGTAATTCTTTGACTTGTATTATATTTGTATCTCCAGCCTACAGGTGTGGTATCGCACTTATTGTACTTATTGTAGCAAAGTTTTAGCACAGGGATGCTTCAAAATGGCCTATTTGAATAAAAAAATTGCGATATTTAAATCTAAAGGGTATGTTAAATTTTTTTGGCAAAGTCAAATATCCTGGCGGTTCGACTGATTTTTCACCCCTAAATAAAATATCTGTTTCAATTACACGAATCAAAAATATAAAAGTTAGAAAAAATAAGTTAATGATAAAAGCATACATCTTTATGGTGGTCTTATCTCATATACATTTGCCGTTTTACGTAGTTTTTTCCGCCTTTGGCTCCTTAGATCTTATTATATATCATAAAAAGGCGTTTTTTGACTAAAATGGTAGATTTTGCATTTTTATATAATAATACCTTACTACTACTTATATTTATTATCAATAATAATTAAAAATAAAATTATTTATTAAGCTATATCAGCATTTAGATAATGCAGTATATTTTGTTCAAACTTAAATACGACAAAATGTATTATCACATTTTAATAAAAAAAAAATCATGTGAAGTTTTAATTTAATAGTTTAACTATTGTGAAATTCTTTAGCTCTTGGCCTAGGTTAAGTGATTGTCTAGTACCCGACAAGGCTAAAAGGGGCTATGCCTATGCCGTTTCTTTCACTAGATGTAGGGCAAGGGGGGGGGGGGGGGGGGGGGGCATTTTTTTTAGCAGGTGAATAACTCCGGCCTTTGATTTTTGCCTGAATTGTAAAACCTGCATGCTATAATATTCCATAGAGTGCGGCGTCATTTCGATGGATAGTATGAAATTGGCGGAGTGACACGCTTAATTCTATTGACCCTCGGAGTGAATGTCGCCAGCAATTTCAATGCTCCTCACCCAAAAAAACTGTTGTAAATATTAAAATTCATAATATTTTAGTTTTTAAAAACTTCTTGTTTTTTTTTTCGGCATTCTAAAATTTTGAGTGATTACATCTAAATAACTATTAGCCTCTTTTATTTAAATTATTGTATTACGACTATAAACATTTGATTTAACTGTAAAATTTCCAACAAAATACAGAGTTTAGAGGTAGTACCCTTCATCGTGCAATAAATTTGACCTTTTCAGCTTTTGTCAGTAATGGTTGAAGAAGGAAAAATAAGATTTACATGGCTTGGTCCGTCCCGGCTTAGTTCGAAATTACTTTTTTCTATTACGCGTCCTGTCCTGTCCTGCACACCTGCTCTAAACAGGACCTCGAGCAAGCTTTGTGTCGACCTTAATCCCCCATTCAAGCGTAGAATGGGGGACTTACAACAAAATTGGACGATTAAAGTATTAGGGGACTAGCAATATAAGAAAATAGATTTTATTGTGTGTTATTATTAAATATTTCAGGGTATATAGAGTATAAGAATTTGAATGTGATTCATCTTAAAATAGAAGAGTTTCTTCGTGTGGGTGAGATTGTATGGTACAGATGAATATTTGCGTAAATCTAATTTGAATCGTTACATAAAGCTAGGTTCAAAAGTTAGGCTAATTTGAGCTTTTCAACGAAATATGCGAAATCTTCAAATTAAAACAATTTTCGTACTTTTAAACTCTTTTAGTCATTGTCGGAAAACGGTTTGAATTACAATTTAATTAGGCCTATATTCTGAGAATAATAGTGGACGATATTGGAATTTGATGGCGGGTCACCCATCTATCTATTAACCACGCTCAACATTGCCTTGTGTGAATTGTAGAATACAATAAAGTTTACATGCGGTCAAGGTGGTCAAACCAAATTAGTCAAAAACATGTTTTTTAGGGAAAAAACTCATAGTTTGGATTTTAATAAAATTAAATATGAAAAATTACCATCATGGGGATGAGATAATCTTCGACAATTTGCAACTAAATTTGATAATTAAATTGATGTAGTAAAAATATCATTAGACTACGGTGTCTTTAAGAGACAGTATTTTCAAATGGCGGAAGCAGCGTTCACACTTCAATTAAATTTTATAAAATCTTCAAAAAATTTATTTCTTCCTAATAAAAATATTGGTTAAATGTTTGTATATAACATTGTTTTAAGAATTTTGTTGAGAAATGATTATTAGGTAAGTTTATATAGGTTTAGATATGTATTTATCGATATTTTAAATTATAATTATAACTGCTATCAACAATATGCGGTGTAAAAACGCAAATTTTCAAAAAATTTTTGAAAAAATGATTGAAGTTTGAACGCACCCCAATAAAATAAAATTGAACCTTTAAGGAAATAGAAGAACCTGGCTGCTTATAAAATAAATACCTAAGCATAATAGGGCAAATAGTATGATAGAGTTAAACCGATAATACATTTTTTCAATATCCATTTTTTTTTCAAATATAAATTTAATTTTTTTTAAATTTAGCGGAAAAAAAATAAATATGTTTGACATGCATTTAATACGTCTCTTTATATTGACAAATCTGTCCGAACGTGTAAAAGATAAGAGGGACAGAATGAATTTCCCAATTACGGATAGACGTTATGTCATTAAACATGTATAGTTTACCATTTTATTCACCGTTTATACCACAAAATAGTGACATTTTATGTAATATTTGTTTTATGAGGGCACAGTTGACCGGGACGTTAATATGGCAGAAACAGTCTACCTTTCATTGGTATTTTCCATCCACTTATCACGGGAGTTTCAAACATCGAACTAACAGCTATATTCATAAAGTAGTACGATCTAAGTCTTTAACTTATCGGCATCCCTGAGCAAACTGTTATTGCTGACGAGCCTAAAAAGCACAATTTTATTGTTTACCAGAATTTTCTCCCCCCCCCCCCCTCCAAAGCCTCAATTGGATTGAACACTAATGGATAACGTTAAACGTAAATTATTTAATCAAACTTATCAAACAAAAGTTTGTTTTAGAGATGGTATTTGTTTAAATGTTGTTGTTTTTAACCACTGCGATTTTTCAATATGGATGAAGGTGGCTCGGAGGTGTGATCGAGCTTAGAAGCGGCTAGAATAGGATTTGTCCATAGGTCTAATGGATTAATCGGGGTGCCACGTAATGGGCAAACATAACTCTCAAAAACGGGAAATGACGAATTTTATCTCACACGACAAATGATTACTCAAATTCAACGGAACTCGGTATGAGGCATTAAGCAAATACTTGTTGGTTTGTAGGCTGTCGTAATATCAAATGATGGAGCTACAACGTAATAGCTATATTTGTTCATCCAGGTGAGCTTGCCAAAAATCTATCGACGGTGATGTTTTTCGATTTACAATAACACAGGTCAACAAATATCAATGACAGAAACGTGAATTTTATGAAAACATAAAAGAATGCATCCCTATCATGGCCTAATCTCATATATATTTTTCGTTTTTTTTATTTTCTTCCGTCTTTGGCTCCTTAGATCCGTCTATAACGAAAAATGCTTTTTTGACCAAATTGACAGATCTAAATATACCCGAAGAAGAAAAAATTTAAAAATTTTTTTTGCATATAAATTTTTTTTGTAACTTATTTATTTAATCACAAATAATGAAAAATAAATTTTATTAGTAAATCAAGCTCCTACATTGGCAATTAGAGAATACAAAATATTTCGCGTCCATTTAAATACGACACGATATATTATCGGGTTTTTAATGAAAATATTATTTGAAGTTTATTTAACAGTTTAAATATTGTGAAAATGCAAAAATAATTTCAATTATTTTTTGTTTTTGAATCTTTTTTAGTTTTTTGAAATTTTTTTTAAAATTTTTCAATGTTTATAACTGTCTAACTAAGTTTGATTAGGAAGAACGGTAAAAGGATTTGATATTCCCTAAGATGGCAGGTTTGATCTCTGTATTTAACTCATAACTCTCAAAAAATTGATTTGTAGAAATCATTAAAATTCTTTCATTTTGAAGACATACAAAACCTTGAATAGAAATGAGCAATGTAATAGAAAAAATTTTTTAATTTCAAAAACTTGATAAAAAATTAAAAGTTTTATCTTCCCTAACCCCGCCCCCGCCTCTTTCCTATAAATCCTTGGGTGAATTTTGTTAAGATACTATAATACTTTTATAATATAATCTCTTAGGGTGAAAGGCTGCGACTAATACTTTTTTCAAAATTGTAAATATTATGACGGCTAATTTAAAAAAAAAATGAGAATTTAGGTTTTGTGGTCGTTTTAGAATAACAAAATTTTTTTTTAAAAATTCTAAAAATTTTTTTAATTTTTTTTTGACACTTGCCGCAGCCAAAGTTGTGCTAACAACCAAAAATTTTATAATCCCACCCAGCCCGTTTAATTAGCTGTTTTTAATTTTTTTTCCCCAAGTTACGGGCAATTCCAACATTTTATATGGTTCTGCAGGACCGTTTATACTAAGAAAAGATTTTTGGTAAAATTTGTATTTTAAGTTTAGGTAGGTGTAAACTATTAAATAGATATTAAACGCGCCGGTGTCTTTGACCCAAATTTCTGGGGATAGGTACCTCTTAACTACAGTTTTTTTTTTGGAAAATTTATATGGGCCAGGCAGGGCTCATGTCCTATTTAAATTTTAAACCAACTGGCTTACAGTGTTTAACACGAACCTAATGTGTTTTTAAAAATAATCTACGTTTTTATAACCTATGGATAGAACCTAAAATCCAAAAGGGCAAATGATGAAATAAGTACGAAATATAACGTTATTTGGCCCAAAATAAATTGAATTTGCTTTTACAGTTGTATATAGTATTTTGACATGATTTCAATTTCAAACGAGATCATTAAAATGAGAAATGATGATAATATTTCAAGGGCAATTGTTTTTTTTCTTTTTTGATGTTTAAACTTTAATTGGAATGTAAGGAACTAGAAAGTTTTATTTTCTCGGCAAACAGCTGTATCGAGAATAACATAGAGATCTTTTTCGGATTGTAGCTCCCTTGTCCCGAGGCTCAAACTTTCAGTGAAAAATCAGAGCTGGGAAAAAACCCATTCTTCGACTAAACTCAAATTTTTGTTTTTTAAAAATTTTATGACAGATTAATAAAAATCAATTATTAGTAAATACAGAATAGCGGAAAATCTTAAATTTTATAAATATTTTCTTGATTAAAGTTAAAACCCTTTATTTTTTCTAAATTTCTAAAAATAAAAAAATGAGTTTGACCCAAAAATGGGCATTTTCCCAGCTCTGGGAAAAATTGCATCAGTCTGTTTTGTATAATTTAGAATATTCATTTTTAGGAAGAGGGAATGGAAGGTAGGGCATGTGTATATATGTCAGCGCCCAAACGCAATATTCCGCCGGCGGAATATTGTCTGGACTTGACCTCAGCGTCCAAAGCTATATTCCGCCGGCGGAATATAAATTGGCGTATAGTCAACGACCAAAAGGCATTTTCGCCGGCGGAATATTGTCTGGACTTGAGCTCAACGTCCAAAGCTTATATTCCGCCGGAAATTTTTTGAATTTAAGGGACAAACAGTGAACTTTATGTGATCAATTTTGAAATATTGATTATTAGACGTTTTTGATTTTTTATGCTTATATGAAATGTTTAATGAATAGAGGTCATGATGAATTTAAAATTAGGGTTATGGGCTAGAATAGTGCTAAAAACTTATAGGTTTTAAGATTCATATTAGGACCAGTGTATTTAGAAGTGCTTTAACTGCACGTTTGAAAGCGCTTAGATTTTTTAGATACCCTTAGAAGTGCGCTAATTTTATAAAAACCGCGCAATTTTTTTGTTTTTAAAATTAAGCGAAAGACTCTAAAAAAAGCCGAGGTATTTCTGTAATGTACCTGTGACTTTAAATGCACCAATAATCCTAACTCGCAAAAAAGATTCAAATGTAAGCAGGAAAAAAACATACTAAGGTATTTTAAAACGCGTAGGTGATATGGAAAGCACGCAAAAGACTCCTAAAATAGTGCAAAAAAATGAATTAGGACTGCGCACAGGTGTCGAACTTTTAGGAGCACCAAAATAATAAAAAATTTACAACTTTTAAGATTTATATTAACCTTATTTAACCCTTTGTTAATATTAGGGCATTCCCTGCCTAGCTGGCCCTTATGGAATTATTGGAAGGTTTATATTTTTTGGCGGCAACATCTGCTTTTATTGTGATGATTTAGTGCTTTTACCGAGTTGGTAGCCTTTAAATTTGAAAAAACAAATTTTGGTTCTAAATGCGCGCCTTTATAAATACTCAGCGTCAATTTAATATCGTTGGGCTTTTGAAAATTTTAATGTAATTTATATTTTGCACGTTAGAGGTTTCGCTCAAGTTTAAGATACCTCAATTATAAAAAATCTAAGCGCTTTCAAATTTGCAGTTTAAGCGCTTCTAAATACACCGGTCCAAATATGAATCTTTAAATCTTTAAGTTTTTAGCACTATTCTAGGCCTTAACCCTAAATTTAAATTTAACATGACCTCTATTCATTAAACATTTCATATTCAAAGCATAAAAAATCAAAACGTCTAATAATCAATATTTCAAAATTAATCTCATACAGTTCACTGTTTGTCCCTTAAATTTTGCAAAAAATTTCCGGCGGAATATAAGCTTTGGACGTTGAGCTCAAGTCCAGACAATATTCCGCCGGCGAAAATGCGTTTTGGTCGTTGACTAAACGCCAATTTATATTCCGCCGGCGGAATATAAGCTTTGGACGCTGAGGTCAAGTCCAATATTCCGCCGGCGGAATATTGCGTTTGGACGCTGACATATATACGGATGGATTTGAGTTTTTTAAAAGTACTTTAAATTTTGATTTCATTTGCTATAATAAAAAGTAAACTTGTCCAACATAAAATAATTGCGATTATGAAACCCTCCTCGATTTCCAAAATCCTTCATCTCACAGCTTACTTGACGTTTCTTGTAAACTTTGGTTTTGTTTTAGCCAAAGGTTGCTTTTAAATTGGATTCTTTTAACGTGTATTCTGACCCTGAAGCAGAGCAGTAGTCAGGATTCTTAGGGGGGAGGAGGGGGACAGGGGGGGGGGCAAAATATTGTCGTTTTCAGTGCCAAAAAATTGAATTTGCTTATATGTAATAAAAGCTTCTTAAAAATATTTTATAAAAATTTATATTTATTTAACATTTTTCACTAATAATTTTATTTTTATTATTTTGTTAGATGTGTTTTGTTATTGTTAGTAATGGCTAACCTGGCAAATCTGCTACCAAGATTCGAGGCTATTTTGATCGAAATATTAGTAAAAAAGAAAATCCCATCAGAAAAGGGGGGCGGGGAGTCCTGAAGAGGTCATATCCTGGGATGGGGCCTATTCTCTAAATTTTTTAAATTTTGTCTTAACATTTACCCAGAAACGCGTCAAAGCTACTGTAAGTCAATATAAAATAAATTGAATCAACTGTGTGGGCACGAAAATTGGCCCACAAAAATATAACATTTGAGACTAATGACCATTATCACATAATAATATGGCCTCTTGTTGGATAAAAACAAGTCAAGGTGTTTTCACCTATATTTGAACATGACTTCTTTTGTCCCATTTTTTTCCGAAAATGAGTTTAAAAGTTAATTTTGCATTTAATTTTGGCGCCATCGATCGAACGAATTTAAAATGCTATTTGATTGATAGGAGATCCCATTGTCCTAATTTTTACGAAAAAACCAAAATTAATACAAGACGCGGCGTTTAAGGCAACACTTATCTTATCCCAAATCGTCTCCCCCCCCCCCCCTCCCTAATTATAGTCGAGCATGGCAAATTTTATATATGCATGCTTTACTTTGTATAAAAAAAACGGCGAGAAGGATTTATCAAAAATTTGAAAATTTAAAATTTGAGCTTTTAGATCCAAAATTTATTTACCGTAGTTTTTGCAATATTTTGTAACACTCGGAGAGCAGTTGCTCTACATATATTTTAACATATCTACACATACATAGCTAATAATCATTTTAATAAGTCAGTCAGAAAAATTTTAGTCCTTTAAAAAATTTATAACAGTGGACAAATGTTTTTTTTTTTTAAATTTTGAATTTTTTTGTATATTTATATAAAGTCCTAACATACCCAAATGCAAAATTTTATAATTTTATGTTTTTCTTAATAGCACCTCTAAACATCACAAAGTCTTCTTCGCCAGGCTACTACAGACTGACGCCTGACATTGATAGGAGTGATTGGATGAGATATGATGTCGTAGTGACTCTCGGGGACGCGATAGTCTTTTCAGATATGAACGTAATAATATCCATTAAAAATGTTCGTATAATCAGATATTTTAATAAAAACAAAGCATGAGGAAATAACTTTTTTTTTGGGATTTTTTCAAAAGGAATAATTATACGTTAACAATTTGACTATTTTAAATTGTTTAAGTTTTCTTTTACACTGTCCCCTTGATAATCAAATTAGATTTTATTTCTTCATAATTATTTTTTTTTCATAATCCACAGACATTAACCTAAAAAACTGTATTACATCAACAAATGTTTGAAAGATAAGCTCACTAAAGAGCTAAACCTGCCGTCGTTTTCAAATCTGTTTACCATTTTTTGTAATCAAACATAGTATATCAGCTATAAACATGGAAATTAAAAAAAATAATAAAACAAACCAAAAAAATACCAATACCAAAACAAAAATAAATTAATATATTTTTGCATGTTCAAAACAGCTATGTTAAATTTGCATTTCAAATAATATTTTTTATAAAAACTGATAATATAGCCGTCGTATTGTTTAGATGTAAAAAAATGTGTATTATCTAAATGTTGATGTAAGAGCTTGATACATTCAGTTCAAAAAATTTATTTCTCATTGTTTGAGATGATAAATGTATGTAACAAGAAATTTTCGTATAATAAAAAATACTTGTATTTTTCTTTTTAGGATATTCTCCAGCAAAATCTGTGTTTTCGTCAAAAAAAGCCATTTTTTAATATGGAGGGATCTAAGGAGCCGAAGGCAAAGAAATTAAGAAAACGAAAAATATTTATAAGAAAGCCATCATGGAGATGTAGTATATGCTTTAATGTTTTCATAAACATATTTTTTCTGACATTGATGTTTGTTGACTTGTGTTATACCCATACCCTTATTCATAAACAGAGAGTGTTCTTTTTCGGGAGCCTGTATTACGACATTTATTTGGATCAACCCGGGATCTATCAAGTTAAAATGCAATGTCGGACAAAAGGCTTTTCGGGAGTTATGTTTGATAATCCTGGTAGCAATACTGAACTTTTTACGGGCACAGTGGTCATTGGAAATGAGGAAGAAAAGCCGGAAGATGATGGATGAAGTTTAAGGACGCGTTCAAACTTTAGAATTTTTTAAATAGAAATTAAAATTTAATTAATTTGTATTTTAATCTGCTCTTCGTTAATCCAATTTTTAGTTATTGTTTAATAAAGTTTTCTAAAGCTTGTCCGCGGCCTTGTTTACCTTTCATTAGTATATAAAAAGACTGTGATTTTATTATATTATATGATTGAAAATGATTTAATAAATATACGATAAAGCAAAAAAAGCGTATTTGGTGATTTCCGTGGCATTTCTTAGATATAAACAACCTTGAAAATATAACGGATGCAATAAAAAAACGATTTTCTGAATTTCCTGAAAAACTAGAAATTTTTTTTCTCAAAATTTGATTTTATATGAAGATTCGAGTAAAAAATAAAAATTTTTGTAAAAAAAATTAATAAGGTATATTTATAATAAAATTTAAAGTCGGAATCTAAAAGCCCAGGCAGGCCGGGTTTGAATATAAAAAATACAGCTACGAGTCCGAGCCAATTTATCAATATCTCAATTTTTTGCCTTAGTTTTTTGAAATTATTGTACACAAGAACTAAAAATAAGTATTTTATCACGCGTTGAAAAAAACTAAAACAATTTTTTATTTTCAATATTACATTTACCGGCCATAATTGTCAATAGCGGGCCAACAAATTCCAAAAATTTTAGATTTTTAGAATTTTCAAAGGTTTATGCAAACACGAATGAAATCTGATCACGCCATAAAAAGCACATACTGGATGTGAAAACCAATTGTCTTAAAATTTTTGAACAAAAACAAAGGCACAGCCTTATATCCAAGTAACAAACTTTTTTAAAAAAAATAGAATCTGCGAAATTGAGATCCTAACTGAAAATCCTTGTATGATTATTTTTAAAGATTTCGGGTAAGCATCGGGGTGTGCTAAATTTTATTTATTGGTGCTAGAGAGTTGTGGAGGATTAAAAACGAGTTAAGTACAAAAAAAATTTTATTGGTTCATCAATCAAATTAGCTTGATTATTATTCATAAACTTAGCCTTAAACTCTGGTCTAACATTACCGTTATGTTAATCGGACCACACTCTTAACTAAGTTATTGTTACCCACACTAAGCTTCCCTCACCCTGACCCTAAGCAAACCTCCCAAAACCCAAAGCAAACCTCACCCTCAACTACTTACCGTAATTTCACTCATCCAAAGGTTGAACTAACCTAATCTAACTTTTACCTTACCTAACCTTTGTATATCTCACAACTACGGGATATATTATAGATTTTTATTGTTTTATAGATTTTTGTACAAATTTGAGTCCACCTTGACTTGAACCTTGAGCTCATCATAGAAGTTTATAAACTCACATCACTGCCAAAATTAAGTTATGAAGAAAATTCAGCATGCTAGCGATAGTCATATTAGTTGCCGTAGATAAAATTTACCCTACTATATGTAATTTACAATGCATTATGCAACACTAACGTTTTGTTGTTCTTTTAACCTTTACCCCCGGGCAAAACCTTGTATCTCAATTTTTCGAGACTTGGCCCGTCTCAATTCCGGTCCGGGTAGGCTTTTTTAACGAGAAGTGCCAGCCGTATGGACTTGATCCCGCTTCTATAACCCATCTCTAATAAGTATCAAACTTAAGTTAATTTGAAACAGCTCCTCTCCTTCCTCATTACAATCTATCAATATTACTACAATGTAACAAAATAAAAAAACACCTTATGCACCACATGTAGTGATTTTATTCACCGTTGATAATTTTTTGATAATCATGTAATTTATGATTTTTTTTTATTATCGATTTTATAGCAGCTGATCCCTAATCTTCCTGACGACAGTAATAGAATCCTCCTAAACATAGAACCTAAGCTTTGTTTTCCGCCGGTTACGTAACCTAAGGATTAAAATTAAATTGTAATCCATTATGTATTCACAAACCTTTCTCACCTATGTAAAATGGCTTGAGGCGACAATTTTCGTGTCACATACTTACGTATAGATACGACAAAATACAATTAAAATATGATTTAACAATGATATCAACGCCCATAAAATGAATTAATGTATTTTTTAGTTAACTTTATAATGTAAACTATCTTACCATCAAAAATAAAACAACATTTTCAATGTTAATTGCACAAAAAGAAGACTCGTCTTCTTTGTTATATTATGTTTACACTTCAAATCCATGTGACCCGAAGGTTTAGGGCACAGTAACTTTTCCTCAATCGTCAAATTTTAATGAATTTAACAACAATGATGATATTCGTATCATTATTTATTCAATTACGGGACCATCTGTTATATCTTATATGATTTTTCGTATTATATCCAATAAAACACAGATAATTAACGATAAAATGTTATTGTTTATAGAGAATATGAATTGTTCAGTTATTTAGAAATTCACGTCTAGAAAAATCCATTTTTCTACGAAAAAAATCCGATGTAATTTTTTGATCAAATATGAATGATAATCCCCCATTAAATCATCCGTCAGCTGTTCGACTATTGCCCCCGCCCGTTCAGCCGAATTCCAAATCATCCACTTCTTCATCTTCAACCCTTGTCACAAACGCCCCAATTTTAAGTGTCAACCCTCAGTTATCGAAGTACGAAAAACGACCTAGTCGAATGAGTAATAATAATAACGCCGCCGGTCAGATGTACCGTCAAATAGCGGATGATGAAAGGCGCGCTTCGCTTCAGTCCCGGCCCTCCGATACTTACCTGCACTACCAGAGACTCCAAGCGGCCAAAAGAGTCAATTACCCTAATAACCTTTTACGGGATTCGATCGATAATATACGGCGACAAACTTTGACCGAACTCGCGAAGCGTAGAAAGAGTTGGAACAGGCTTAAGGCATCCGAATGGTCCTTTTGGGGCAAATGCCTATTCACGGCTGGCCTAGTCATTGTAATATGGTGCGTGGGGACGCTTGTTTTAAAGGTAAGTAATAATTATATTCTTAGCGATGCCATCCTTTTACATCCGGGTCTTGGTCCTCAAATTTTAAAAATCAAAAAATTTGTTTTTTGGGGGGTAAATGTAAAGCCTATCAGTTTTATTTTATGTCCTGTCCACCTATGGACCTATAAAAATATCGGAAATAAATATTTTTGTTTCTGGAGTTAAAAGAAGAATTAAATTTCATTAACACATAACGACTTCAAGTGCTTCTTATAATTTGTTATATTAGAACTAAAAAAAAGGTCACATTTTTTATTTTCCTTTTAAACATAAAGGCTACAAGTTTAAATTATTGGCTTCTTAAGTTATAGTTTTTCCCTTCCTCAGGACAAATGATTATCGAGTGCTAAAAAAACAAAGAAAAATGGTTTATTTAAGACTAAAATGTGTTAGTCTCGTTGATGCACTTCCAAACAAGTAAACGATTAACAATCTAATACGCTATATATAACCGAGATTATTGCTCAACAAATAATCTTTTAGCATTCATTCAAAAAAACATTTGGCTTTGAGGTTTCATTCATATCTTTCCCCATTTAGGGGGCGCCATTTAAACCTTAGGAAAGCAATCAATAGGGCCCACGACGAGTTAAATAATAATTTGCTCGCAGGCCGGCGGCGACCTAAGTTTTTAGCCCAGGCTCTTATTTTAAACAAATCATTTAAGGCCTACTGCCTAAGCAGGCCACTCAGCAGCTACAAAGTGGTTACACATGTATACTATTTTTCCGAAGAAAAAAGCCTCATGTGCATGGATTCGAACACGCAACTCTTGCGTGTAAGACAAGAAGGTGTGCCACTAAGTTTTTGAGGAGCCGAATATTCAAAAAAAAATACCAAAAATGTACCAAATTGCTCACACTGCTAGACTATTTACACTTTACTAAAATAACTTTGTAAATATCAATTCATGCGTCAATATAAAAAATTAAATACAATCAACTTAGGGTTACCCATATCCAATCTTTAAATATATGGTTTTTTTTAATAATCTAGTTGGCCTACATAGACTTTTACCTCTACCAACTCCGGGACGATAGACAGTTTATGAAAAGCGATTTTCAGCGCATGCTTCAGTCCGAACGAAAATCGGATTTGGAAATAAATTATGAGCCCATTATTAGGCGCACTTGTTCGACTGATAATTTCAAATTCATCATTTCACTCATCGTTTGTTGTGTGGCCACTGCTATAGGCTTCCTGCTCATATGTTTCGGACTCTCTGGAATTACGGTGGAAGTCGAGGTAAAGTAGATGGGTTCAAAATATTTACATATTTAGTTTCATAGTATGAATGGAAAGGTAACAAGAATTGAAGAAAAATAGAATATTAATACTGGTTTAAAATACACCTTTGTTCAAAATTTTGTAATTTGTATAATTTCGTTGTTGAAATTAGTAAACGGCATTACACAATCAAGTAAAGCACTATAAATTTAATAACAGAATACATATATATCAGTAATTGCCGGCAAAATTGCCTCATTAAAGCAAATAATTTTAGAGCCATAACGAGAACGTTTATAAAAAAATTAATGTAGTTTCAAGTACCCAAGGATTAATTCTTTATTTTTCCAGCGTTCTTTAAAGGTTTTAAACTCATTAATGGTATAAACTATTTTATAGTTTAAATACAAACAGATGGTTATTAAATTAAACTACTCTCCAAAATTTACACATGTAAAATATTTAATTGTATTACCTAAATGTCGTTTTCAAATAACTCGAATGTCATCTATCGATTTTTATATATTATAAGTTTTGTTTTAAAATATCCTTGGGGTTACCTTAAAATATAATATATAATTTAATTAAAATTTACAGGTATATTATTATAATAGAGATAACTTAAGCATACTGACTCCAGGGATTAAATGTTTCCGCATGTTCCGCCCCCCCCCCATTCCCAAAACTAAATTCAAAAAAGCAACCTTGAAATAAAGCCTTTAAATATTTACATATCAGTATATCACAAAACGGATTTTTTTTTAAAATCTATTATTAGCCCCTAAATGTTTTCAAATTGTTCCTCTTGGACACCTTTCCATATTTTTTTGAGCTTACGGCATATATTTAATATCATTCAAAAGAATCACAAAAAAAATTAATGTCCTATTAGCCTTAAAAATTAAAATTATTATAAGATCTCCACCAATTTTTTAAATCAAAAATATTATATGGGGTTAATTTTATATATTCGAGTAAAACATGTTTGATAAAATTGTTAACTGTATTTTTATGTATGACCATTTTTTTTATATTTGCACAAATATTTTTGTGAAATATGGGCACGAAAATAAAACGGTTTTTATATGAACTTTAACTCATTACGGGGCTAAAGGATTAATAGGTCATTTAGCTATTTCATTAAAAACTAAATTATTCCCTACTGATAACTCCAGCTCATTCAGTAACGGGTCGGTTAAAGGTTATAATTTAACATGACAAAGAATCTATTATTTGTTTATCATATATAGGAAAAAATCGACGAGAATTTGCTAAATTACCTCAAGAGCATTTACAATCTCCAAAATATTACTCCCAATATCGAAGATTTCCAAACCGGTCAGCCTATATATAGTAGCTACCAAACGTTGTACGCCCAACCCGACTCACACGTAACGCCGTCGCCGTTATTAAATCAAACAGACTTCAGCAAAGCCGTTCCGCCCGTCCGACAAGTCAAATCTTGCCCAGATGATCAACTCCACCTAAATGATGGTATTCCGACTGCCCCTAAAAGTCCAGTGATGAGATCCAATAAGGATGATTCCCAAGATCTCACTCGAACGCTGTCAACTGAAGCTCCGGAAACGGCAAAATCGGTAGAAGTCCCGTCTCATCAGATAAAATCGGAACCGGACATGGGTTGGAAAGATATAGTGCCATAAGATACTAAATCCTGTTTGTATAGCACTCGCAAAGAGATCAAGTCTTTCGTGTCCTATTATAACTTCCATAATAAATATATTAAAACATATAACGCCAATGCCGTTTTAGTATAACGTCCCAACATGTCTTGATTTAAAATGTTGTTTTTCAATTTTCCCCTACAACTTTTATATGAAGATTCATTTTTAAGCATGCTATTATATTTTCTCAGGAAAATGTACAAAATAATATTTGAAGAAGTGTATGGGTAAGCCCAGCAATAATGCATTTATTTATTTGTTAAATCCTCGGAATATTATATAATATCTAATTTATTGCAATCCTCTACGTGAATCAAATGAATCTTATTCAACGTGTTTGTGTGACAATAATTTTTTTGTACATGAAAAAAAATATAATGCATTTAGTCATAATTTTAGTATTAATAATATGATAATAAATAAATAATATACCACAGTGTAAATATATAATTTTTTTAAACTTTAAATTTTGTAATATAATTGTAAAGTTTTTCTTATTTTAAGAGAAAATTATATAAAGTTAAACCAGTAAATAGTAAATAAGGGAAGATATGATATATTAATAGTGGCTAAACTATAAACAATTGACTTAGAATATAAATTAACAAAAAATTTGCTAAAAATAAGTAATAAAGTTCTAAGGGAAATTGCACCAATTTTTTAATTTAAATATAAGTGGCAAAGGGTTATTGTCATTGGTTAAAGATTCATATTTAAAACATAATTTGTAATCAATAATAATCTCAATAACGACAATAATTTGCAAATAAAAATATTGGGTACGAATATAATACGAAGTTTGGCAAAATAATAAGATTTAAACATTAATCCAATAAACAAGGGAGAAAATATACCAATAAAGAAAATAAAATATTACAAACCTATACACATTACATATAAAACAATATCCCCATTTTAAATATTTTTCGTGGTAGGCTGTGCCGGGCCTTTAGTTTGGGTCTGTTGCCCTTTACTCCCGACCATAAATTTAGATGCCAGAGTTTCTGCCTCGTGCCTGTGAGTTATGTTAGCGTCCTGGTCCATACAGAGCCTCATTTCGTGGAGCGTTTCGATGATGGCCGAACTGCTCCAAGCTTGGGTGTAACACCCGAAAACGCATTCTCGCCCGTTCTCCTGCGTTAGTTCGGGCAAACCGTACCAAGCACTCTTTTTCAACATCTGCGTGCATGGATGGAGCAAAAAAATGAGTGAAATGAGAAAAGGGCCTTTTAAATACGTAAACAACCCAAAAAAAATATACTAATATTCACTATACTATTCAGTATTTCCAATTGGAGAGCCGTGCCATAAATTAGATTAAGTTACTTATGTCAAATTATTTTCTAAAATCGTCTCAGTTTTTAGCTTAGGCATTTAATTTAGGCATATTAATGGTCAATTCCTAGAGTAAGCTAACAGCCTTTAGTAACTATAAAAGAGTACTTAAATGCCAAGTTATATCCGAATTCCTATAAAGAGAGTCAACTAACTATGGTTGATCATTGTGATATATATCAAAATATTAACCTGAAAAGAAGAAAAAAAAACATTTATGGCTAAAAAAATGATAAAAAAGTTAAATAAATTTCAAAACAAGGAATTATTTTCACTTAATTAATAGGGAATGATCTGATGGTTTATGTATATTTGAAAAACGAAATAAATGTTTGATACAAGGCTATTATCATATGGTTTGTTTCACATAGAATTTTAACCCTCTAACAACAACTTGTTGACCTGTGAAGTTAAATAAAAGGTTATGGTATAAATCAGTGTTTAAATCCAACCATGTTAAACCTATATTTAAAAGTCATATTAATTTTCGATTAGTCTACCCTTATTAGTTTTAGGTCAATTAATAATTGGACATTAATATAAGCATAGTGACCTTAGTTTTAACTACAATTTTTCATTTTAAATCAATTTTAATATGCATAGTGTTATTGATTTTAGAGAGTCAGAGTGGCCAATGTGTTTGTATGGGCGATAAATCCTTAATTAAATATATACATATTTTTTATTCGATATATAAATTTTCAAATGTATCAGACGCTGACATCCAACATTTAGGGTGCAAAATATTTTCAAAAAAAACTTCAAAAGGGCAGTATCTTATCGGGTTGAATAAATTCAATATATAAATTTATAATTTTGGTTAATTTACTAAAAAAAAGTTTTTATAAATTTTTTCAACTTTTCTTAGCAAACTTGCAAAGTTTTGCACGAAGAAAAAAAGTTAATATTATCAAATTAGGAGCCTTAATACAATTTATATATATATAAATATATGTAAATCAATTAGATACCGAGCAATGATTTGACCTTTTACAAAAATGTATGTCTATTTCATGATATATCGGTTAAAACTATGTATAAAAACCTCGTAATGAGCGGCTAATCTAGCGCGCGTCCAGTTAACCGTTTTTTTATAGAGAGATTCGTTTTGTTGACGAGCGAAATTGAGTTTAGAACGGAAGAAATAGCCGACCGGCCATAACCACTCCTATAAATTTGAAAATAATAATTGCAAAGTATAATATGAAAAAGAGAGTCATAATAAAATTTAAAAAAAAAAAACAAAATAAGAAATTAGCTTAGTGGAATAAATTAAAATACATAGTTTATATAATGAAATAAAAAGATGGCATGATCCCCTTTAACCAAATTTTAATAAATTTTCTTGATCTTAACATTGCTAACCTAAAATATTACAGACACATATGCAAACACAATTAAAATATATAGTAATTTAAGGTAAAAGAAACCTAGTTATAATTGAAAAAATACAATAATTAAGATATGTTTTTTGATTTTAAATTTTATTTCGTAATTATATAGTTACATCCCTTTAGTAGTTGACAGTTTATAAAAAATTGTGATTTCCTTCGCCACTATGATTAGCGGTTAGATCAAATCCATTTTAAAAAATGTTTGAGTCATAAGGTGAGTGAATATATTACTGGTCCCATAAAAAAATTTTTTTTTCATAATTCATAATATTGCAGGAAAACAATATATATTTATTTTGCCATGATTGGTATCCATAACTTGTCCATTACATGAATTAAAAGTAAAAGGAGTTATCGGGTTGTATCTTTTTATAATTCTCAATCGTTATTATGGCAAATTTTAGAATTCTAAATGTATAATAATCAATTTGTAGGAGAGTTACCCAAATAAAGAATCGATGTGAAAAAGAGTTTTTAAATTCGATAATGTTAGTATTGTCAGTATAACATGTTTACTAAAATGTCTACAAATATTGATTTGCCAATTGAAAAACCTTTACATTGAAACAATGAAAGTGCTATCTTCTTATATTAAATTAACCCGTTTTTCATGGTATAAAAACAAAAAAAAAATTTGTTACATATAAATATAGAATAATTTCTTTGTTTTAATTTTTATTAAATATAAATAATGCATGCAAAGTTGCCATAATAAACAAAATTGTTTGTTTCCCAGTATATTTTTTACATTAATATATATACGGATAGTGTCTAAATTATTCAAAAGCTTATCTAAAACTGTTAGCTTGAAAATTATTAATAAAACGTAGTGTAAGTAATACCCTTTATCTTAAACAAATATCTGAAAAACATTTAATTAGGTTTAAAGATTATTTTTGTACCGGCCCCTGGTGATAGTTGAATCCGTGTGCAATTTTAAAATCGTTCGAGTTGTTATCGTTATCGTAGAAACCATTGTAAGCCCAATCACTACATTAATTATATAATAAAGTATCTCAAAAAAAACCCTTAAAATTTGCTAAATAAATTAAACTAAACAAGTTTGGCAGACTTTGTTAGGATCAGGTAAAGGAAATTTGTTGGAGCTCCTTAGATAACCATGATTCGCAGCAAACCAAAACAAAAAACTCCGAAATTCGAGATGGTGCCAAATGGATTTAAGCTCTGGAAACATCTTTCCCTCCATGTGCCCACTTAAACCTACAAAATTTTTCCCAAGTGCTAGCACAACGAGGTTATTTAAATTATGTCTCAATTTAATTATTGTAAATTTAATATATATTAACTTGAGCCTAAAGGGTATAATTTATAAATTTTCCATTTACATGCAGGTAAGGTGTTAAAAGCTCTGAGGTTTAGGTTGTTAACACTCAAGTTTGGGCATTGAGCCTGATTGTTTAATTAGGTTGATGAACGTCTACGAGCAACAAATTCCAAAACCTTCTATTTCAATCAAGCTTAGGTTTAGTCAATCAAAAACTTTATATACCCCTGAAAGGCATATATCACAGGTCAACAATTTTTTGAGAGTTATGAGTTAATTACAGAGATCAAATCTGCCATCTTAGGGATTATTAAATCCGTTTACCGTTTTTCTTAATCAAACTTAGTTAGTCAGGTATAAACAGGGATTGGAACCGCCGCAAAAATTCAAAGTGGTTCCGGTTCCGGTTCCTTTCGAGTGGAACGCGGTTCCGGTTCCGGTTCCAAAAATAATATCGGTTCCGGTTCCGGTTCCAAAATTTTCGCAAAAATAAGTGGACAAATCTTAAATGTTTTACTAAATTTGTGTTATGATTTCCTTTAATGATAACATCGCAGTATCTACAATGGGAATCTTTATTTTGGGCATGAAAATAGTGCTGTAGGGCATTTTTAAGCTTCATGTTAACGAGGGAATAAAAACTAAAAAATAGTTAAAGTTCAATTGGAACCGCAGTCAAAAATCAAAACGGTTCCGGTTCGGGTTCCTAATTTTTTTCCGCGGTTCCGGTTCTTTCGGTTCCGGAACCGGTTCCGGTTCCAATCCCTGGGTATAAACATAAAAAATTTTAGAAAAAAGGTCAAAAATCAAAAAAGATTCAAAAACAAAAATAAATTGAAATTTTATATTTGCATATTCACACAAGGTAAACTGTTAAATTAAAACTTAAAATAATATTTTCATCAATACCCGATAATTATCGTGTCGTATTTAAGTTTGGAGGCGAATTATTGTATTATCTAAACGATGTAAAAGCTTGATATGTTAATAAAATTTATTTTCCATTATTTGTGATTAAAAATATAAGTGACAAGGAATTTATATATGCAATGTATTTATATTTTTTCTTCTTAGGGTATATTTAGATCTGTTAAGGCCATTTTTTGTTATAGACGGATCTAAGGAGCCAAAGAAGAAAGAAGAAAAATGAAAAGTACATATGAGATTGGGCTATCATGGGGTTGCATTCTTTTATGTTCTTATAACAATCTCGTTTCAGACATTATGAAATTCGATGGCCAATGGCAAGTAAGCCGAACAAATGGATAAAATGATTAGGGTTATGAAAAAAGTTTCCTTTTCTATAATTATTTATTTTACCTTAATGAATATCCAATTTCTATATTTTAGAAACAAAGAACCAAATAATTAAAACATTATACGTAGGGTCTAGCGTTTTAATGCCCAAAGGTCCAAGTAGGATGTCTTGAGTGATTTTAAGCGCTTTCAACGCTTTTTCAGGGGTAAATAGTTCAGGTGCCTATGGTATTAGGAAAAAACATGTAAATTAAATTTATCAATAGAATGACAACAAAAGTTAAATGAAATAGTATAAAATATAAAAATTATATAATGATTTATACATGTAAATTGGTCAGGCCATTCAACATTTAAAAGATAACGAATCAAATATTAACACATTGCTTAATTTAAAGATTAATTTAGGTTAGATTTTCAATATATACTCTAAGTTTTTTTTTCATTATCCTATTCCCGGCCAATCTTATTTATTTAGAATTATCATAAACCATAGTAGTTTTTGCAACCTAAAAATTCAAAAAATATATTTACTAAGAAAAAATTAACAAAATTTCATTTAAACGATTTAATTAAAAAAGGTGTTTACCAAAAATGTAGGGCAAGGGAAGGGGAGGGGAGGGGGGAGGAGGGGGGGGGAGTAGGGGGCATTATTTTAGTCAGTGAATCTACCCTATGACGTTTGCCAAAATTGTTAAGCCTGCCTGCTATAATATTACGGAAGTTCAATGGATATTATGGTATTTTCGAAGAGAAGCGCTTAATCATCTAGACACTAGGTATTATGAACTTCCCCGCAAAGCACAATGGTTCTCACCCAAAAAAAATAAAAAAGTTAATTGAATTTTGCAAAATTTGTAAAATCAATATTCTAAAGAAATACACAGGTCAGTAAAAATGAAAGTAAAAATTAAACATGATTTATAACACAGGTCAACAAATATCAGTGACGCAACCGTGAATTTTATAAAATTTAAAAAAGTTTATCCGTGATGGCCTTATCTAAAATATCTATTTTGTTTGCTTAGTTTCTTACGCCCTTGGCTCCTTACATCCGTCATATCGAAAAAATGGCCTGCCCTAAAAAGAAATCATTTAAGAATCTTTTTTTTCCATATTAAAAACTTCTTGTAACTTATATTTATTATCTCATATAACAAGAAATAATTTGTTTGTATATTAAGCTCTTACATCAGCATTTATATAATACAATATTTTTCGCGTCCAAACTTAAATACGACACGATATATTATCGAGTTTAAATAAAAGTTTTATTTGAAGTTTGAATTTAATAGTTTAGCTGTTGTAAATATACAAAAAAATTTCAAGTTATTTTAGTTTTTTTTTTTTTTGAAATTTTTTCTAAAATTTTTAATGTTTATAGCTGACTAATAAAAATTGATTAGAAAAAACGGTAAACGGATTTGAAAATCCCTAAGATGGCAGTTTGGTCGTAATTAGCTCATAACTCTCAAAAATTTGTTGACCTGTGTAATATTATTAGGCCTAAATTTAACAAATTTTGTCAAAATTTCTTCGCTTCGTTCTGTACTTGTTAAGTAAGATAACATGGCATATTAGCTTATGAACTAGAGACATAATGTTTAATTATATTTTAAAATATGTATAGGTCAACAAATTTAATCAATTTTTTTTAAGCTTTGTTCAAGTTAGTCTATGGCGTCAGTGTTTGAAATATATATTTTTTAGAATGGTTGATAAAATAGATCTGAATCTATATTAGTGTCTAAAATACAAGTTTCTATACAAAATATTACAAATGTAAGTCTATAGTCTTGGCTCACACAATCTACATTGCTATGTCATATAAAGCATTATATATTACAAGATATAGAATTTAATTTTATGAAAAAGGGTAATTTATTAGGACTTTAAGTAGTACAAATTTCGTTCTGTTTGAACCAAAATAGCTATTTATATTGTCGATTTTAAAAAACAAAACAATTTAAATGAATCAAAAGGCCATACCACAACCATGGTGACGGGAAAATTACAACGAAGTTGGTAGTCTGTCCAGGGTTGACTAGCTCCAAAGCTATCTTTATAGATGCCTCGGCGATTTATGTATTTCGTTTCGGAGGCCAGCTTTGCGTCAATATCATTGTATCCCTTGCCTAAAACGTAAAAATAAATAAGGTCGCATTGAAACTTTATAAAAATTTAACAAAAAATTGAGAAAAAATTTAGATCAGTCGTAAAAACAAGTTATTTGCTTTTAGCATAAAACATTTTAATAAGAATATATAAATAAAGCTTTATAAATATTTGTAGATTGATTATATATGAGTGAATGGGATAAAAATGTTTGTATTTTAGTGTTGTAAAATATGTAAAATGAACAAAAATGTTTTTTAATTAAAAAAACACCATCATGTTTTTTTCTGTAATTCCTGCCTCTACTTTCTTCGATAATTCAAGCTTTTGGATCAAATTTTCGTATTTAAAACATAAAAATAAATGAAAAGGAAGTGGTTGATCAGGTAATAACTATGTTTTGAAATATATTACGGCATTAACAAAGATATAGGTCAACAAATTTTTGAGAGTTATGGGCTAACTATGAAAATCAAACCTGCCATATTAAGGATTTTCAAATCCGTTTACCGTTTTTTCTAATCCTCAGTTAGTCAGCTATTTAAAAATTTTAGAAAAAATGCAAAAGATTAAACAAATATAAATTGAAATTATTTTAGCATAAGCTATATTCATAACTTTTATTAAAAACCGATAATATATCAGCTTGTATTTAAGTTTAGACGCAATGTTTTGTATTATCTAAATGCTGATGTAGAGCTTGATGTACTGAAATATTTTCTAATATATATAAGTTATTTTTATATGAAAAAAACTTTAAATTTTTTCTTTTTAGGATATTCTCAATCTGTCGATTCGGTCAAAAAAGGCCACATTTATGATATGGACGGTAAGGAGCCGAAGCCGTAAGAAACTTAGAAAAACGAAATATATATACATATATGAAATAAGGCCATCTTGGAGATATAGTCTTTTGTGTTTTCATAAAATTCATGTTTGTACCATATTTGTTGACCTGTGTATTAAGCAAAGTATTCAATAATAAATATGCAATATATAATAATTGTTTTACGCTTACCAATATTAGCTTGAACGCGGAGTTCAGGACTGTTGGCGTTTGCGAAAGAAGGCTGACCATCAGGTTTTTTAGAGGTGCTGAGTCTCCTATGGCCATCCGTATCATATATCTCCTCGTTTTCACTAAATAGTTTGGTAACCGTGGGTACCCAAAAGCATCTAGAAAACAAATTTTACTTAGTTAAAAAAAAATCCAAAAACTTATCTTTTAGAGCCCAAAGTCGACCCGAAGTCAGCTCAACTCGGTGTCGACCAGCCTGAGATGAAATAACGGTCGAGTCTTAATTAAAAAAGAGAATTACCTGGGCCATAGTTTTAAAAAATTACCCTTTTTTTGGAACTATTATTAACAAGGGTAAAATAAATTTATTATCACACGATAAAGAGTATTATTTTACACATTATGTTTTGGGGCTGTATTTTGAAAAGCGAGCTTAAATTAAAAAACTAATTCAGGTCGGGCCGGGGCGAGCTAAATTGCCAGTTTGGGCATGGGATTAAATCAAAAAAGAATGTCGGGCGTCCCCCGGGCTGGGGTCACGGCCCATTTTAATCACTATTATCTTAGACTTGAATATTATTTTTTATTATAAGCACCTTGTATACTCAGGTAATAAACATTAAATTGTGTATTAGGTTACATTTACAAAAAGTATGAAACTGAAAATTTTTAAAATATTGTTTAAATTTTTTAAAAATAATTACGAATTAACATAGTGACGCCTTTGTAGGGCAAGACAGCAAAAATCAATGAGTAAAAATTAAAAAACTACGCTGGTAAAAACAATTGGATGATCTTACAGGATATATATTTTAAATGGCAAAGACAAATAAACAGATTTTGCGATCTCAAATTATAGAAATAAAAATTTAAAATGTTACAACTGTAATTCACTCGCCACTTAATTAATACCTTAAACAGTGAGAAATAAAATTTTAAGGTGTACCAAGCTTTTTCATCAACAAATAGGCCATACAAATAATTGTCACCCCAAATTGAATTGGAAATTCCAGTAAAGAAGCAGTAAAAATCAAAACAATTTTTTTATAGTTTTATAAAAATTCCCTTTTTTTTAAATATTTTTTTTACTGGCTTACAAAATTTTGGGCAAACAAATTTGTTAATCATAAAGATTGTACAGGTGTGGTCTCTAAAACCAAGTTTGATAATGATTCAATTTAAATGGTAAAACTTTTCGAAATTTTTGGCTATGAGATTGCTCCACTCTTCAAAACTCACGGTATCGAAATTTTCTTTGATTTCAACCATACCACTACCATTACCTTTGTCAGAATTGTCGGGCTCTTGGTCACCGGCATGAAGGGTATAGGTTTCTTTGAAATTAATAAATGTAGAAAAAAAAATTTTTTTAAATAAAAAATAGCTTTCCACTATCATAGTTTATTTGAGTATACTAAAATATATAATATTTAGTTTAAATAAATGATATCATATAAAAAGCTGAGATATTTTGTAATTTCAACAAAATACTTCGTTGCCGGACGAGGTTTGGAACCTTGACCGAATTATAGGGGTATAGGCCGGCTTTGTTGAGTTTAATTAACCAGTTTAGCGTACTTTTACACAATCCGACTAATTCCACGGCTGAACCATCTCTATACATAAAATTATTTAATTAATACACACATATAGCGTTAATTAAGTTTAAATGAATTAAATATTTCAGAGTTCGACAAATTTTAGAGATATATGAGTAAATATATGAGAGATTTGTAAGTCCGCTATAAACATTGAATTAAAATTTGCTAAAATAACAAATAAGAGAATATGATAAAAAATACAGAATAAAATTATATAGATCAGCTGTATTCAATTAATTTTCACAAAAATATATATTTCAGCCATTAAAAATCGTGTCCAACTAAGGTTGGAGTGCAAAATTTAGTAAAACCTATATGTAATTATTAGGGTTTGGTGTACTTGAAAAATTCACAAATGTGGCCATTTTTTTAATGACCTCTGTAGGACCCTATCATTCAAATAACGCAAAAATCTAGGTAGGATTGTGAATTCCAACATATTCATTTGCTTATACGAACATAAATTGATTTTTATAGACCTGTAAACACTCAACTTTATGAGAGAAAATATCTGAATGCAGCAAAAAAAAACTTTTTATTGAGTAAAACTGTGTAGAAGACCCCATATTACTAAATTCACGAGACATCAAAACGTTTTGTTAATTGCAAGACTAAAAAAAAGTTATGAGAGCTTCAAAAAAAAAATTCCAGGATTGCATAATAAAATTCGAGGAGTGAACAAAATAGCTAAAATAATATAAAAAATAAAACCTAGGAGTCGCAGGAACGCCCTTATTGCCGGCCACGTCCGAACTTCCCATTTTGTCCATCCATGTACCACAATTGTATTGGTTACCGCCAAAAACGAACCCCGTTTCCCAATCAACCCCTATCTCATTGTTAAACCCTAGGATAAGGAAAAAAATTGATTTTAAATTAGGGTATAAAGTAACTTAGGGCACGTGCAAATTGAGTATTTATTTTAGTGAAATTTTCAAAATTTTGAAAAAATTTATTTTGAAATAAAACGCAAATTTTTAAAAAGTTGCCAAATTTAGTATATACACATAAAATGCATTTTCTGAAATAAAATTTTTTAAAAAAAGTTTGAAAAAAAAAATTTCAAAATTTTCAGAATTTTTAAAATTTCACTAAAATAGAAACTCACTTTGCACGTGCTCTTAGGAGAAAAATTTAAAAAAAAAATATATTTTTAGTTAGTAAGAGGCGTTCAGCATGATCCAAGGTTAAAAAAAAAATTGTAACAACCTTGTAAAAATAATTTTCAGCTATACTTTAATTGAATTAGTTATATTATTATCAAATCAAAATATAGTTGGGGCAATCGCTCTAAAAGTTAAAAAATACTGTAACAACAATGGTAAATAATTTTTGTTGAAAAAATGAAGAGATGAAATTCCTAAAGGAAAAAAATGCGTTCTTATTGGCAACCCATTACAATTTTTTAAAAAAAATATGATGTTAGGTAATTTAAGTATATCAATTTAATTAATGGAACACACATCCATTTGTGTTACATGAAAAATTTTGTTATAATATTCGTTAAAATTTCTAGACATATATTTATTAAAATTCTTAGTTTAAAACAATTTAAAAAAAAATAGGCCAATAAATAATTTTTCTTCATCGTTTTAAAATTAATAAATTAGGCCAAAGAGCGTAAATGTAAATATTTGTTCGTAGGGAAAATAGGTATTAATCAAACATGGGCAGTAAATGTAAATAAATTAACTATATTACAGTTAATAACTAATTTGATCGTATTTTTTTAAGTATTTATTGTTAATTATATTCTATTTTAACGGCAAATTAATTGCAATTTCAAATGCCATAATAATGATTTTTTGGTGTTTTTGGATAAAGATTTATTGTGTATTAGGTGTTAAACAGGGGGTAAAAAGAGCATTTTTTAATTAACTAACTTAAAAAAAATTGCGGTATTAAGTGTTAAAAGTAAGCATAACTAAATTAAAGGCAAATAAAAATTAACTCAATACAACAAATGTATAATGTCTTCTTTATGTTTCACAAAACATTGCGGGTTCAGAGTTTTCGTTTTTGGCAATTTTTTTTTTCAAATTTTAAAGTTTTTTTTTGTAAAAAAAATTAGTTCAATGTTAAAAAAAATTTTAGGTGTCAGAATTTTTAAAGGTATTAAAGCTAGAGTTCATTATATTATTATACAATTAGCCATACATTAAATCAAGTAATATACTTCATTACGCAGAATATATAACAAAATTTTGTAAAAAAAAATGGTTAATATTTTTCAAATTTCTCAGAATTTTTAGAAATGAAAGCGGTCATAAAAAACAATTTAAAATTTAAATATCGCCGTTATTTTGGTTAATGGGCTAAACTCTATTCTTTTTACAAAAAAAATTAAAATTTTAGATAATTAAAATTTAAGTATTTACCTATAAAATTATTGATAAATTTACATAGAGATGAAAAAATCATAACTGAAAATTATCATCTATTTATTTAAATCCTTAAAAATTTTCAACATTTAATATAATATTTGTTTTTTAAATATTGAATGAAATTTTAAAAATGCACCTTTAATTATAATATCATTTTTGATAGAAAATAAGAAAAATTAAGCTTTTAGCTTACATTTTTAGGAGGGGTTGTGTAAAAACCACAACCTTTTTTTTATTAATGTAACTTTTTTCACCTATGCAACCGCGGGTTAAGGATTGTTAATTTTTATCAAACCTCTGTCACTCATGTTTGAATCGATTTGAGGGCCGGCGTTACGTTCCCTAAATTTCAAGCCTTGGGCGTGTTTTTGGAGTGCTTCTTGTATAACATCGCACAATGGTTGTTCCTAAAATTAAAATATCGTAATTTGGTCAATTAGGAAATACGCCATCTTTTGGTCTATTGTATAATTGCATTAATTCTAACTAAGAAACAAATAAGTAAAACAAGTGTTTTAAAACCTCACACATAAAAAAATTTCTCTTAAACATAAAACCCATTTTAACAAAAAAGTTGCTTATCTTTATGATTAGCATTTTAAATATATATTCTTTGAATAATTTTTTTTTTTAAATTTAAGAAAAAAAATAATATTCTGGTCTATATTTGATATTTCGAAAAAAAATAAGTATTGTGTAAAAGAGAGAGAAGAATAATAATTTTGTAATAAATATGTCGTCCTTTTATAACTGCTTATCAATCATATGGCATATCATCGGGCCAAGGCTAGTTTGCAAAATAAAATAATTTTCTACCACTTTTCCAATATCCAAGCACGGGGAATCATCAGTGGGATACATACGAGAAACTTTATCCTTAAGGATCGTATAATTTTCTGGCTTCCTTTCCTTGTCATTCGTCCGTAAAATATTGGCATCCGTCGCTTTCCAATCGTGTAGGGTTAGCTAAAATTTTAAAGTCACGATGGCTATAACTTTTTATTTGGAGTAAAAGTTAGTATGAAGATATGTCGCCTTCAAACTATATAACCTTGATTAATAAAACAATAGGAAAAGAGCCATGTTTTTTCTTAACAAAACAAAAAAATATAAATTTTAATCAAACTAAAAGCTGGTCGGCGTTCTTTTTCTTGATATTCTTTAGGAAAAAAAAATAAAAATTTTTGGTTTGGAAAACGTATAAAAAATTTTAAATTTCAAAAAAACTCTATATTTTTGCAATACAAAAAAAATGCTCTATTATTATTTATTTATACACTTTTCAAAAGAATATTTTATGAAAATGGCAATTTTGCAAACACAAAAAACGGTAAATTGAATTAAAAAATTAAGCCTATTTTCTATATTTTAAATTTACATTTGCTATGTTATAATTCCTGTTAGCAGTATTATTATTTGCTTTATTTATTATCCTCTCAAAATTCTTTAATCTAAAGTAAATCAATTTAGTTAAATAAAATCAGGAACTTAAAAGTTATATATATGTAAATACCTGAGCGTAATTTTGTATTTCACAATAATCCTGTATGGATTGAAGCCACCACCAAACGGCATCACGGCAATTGAACCGAGCTCCGGTCCCTTCGCCCAATAGGTTTGGTATAAGGCCATGTCTCAAAGTCCGTCCGAATGATAAAATAATGAACCTGTTGATATGTGAAAATGTAAAAAATTAATAGAGGAAAATGGTTGTAAATAATTTTACAAAAAAATCCTAAATTTCCCGCCGCATTTAATTTTTAATTTGTTTGTATTAGTGCACGGGCAAAACAAATTTTATTATCGTAAAATTTTAAAAATATCAAAAATTTTATTTTTACAAATTTAAAAAAAAAAATTTTAATACAGAAGAAGCATTTTATGCAATTAATTTAAAATTGGGATAACAAAATTTTTCAGATTTTTAAAAATAAACTCACTTTACACATGCCCTTAAAAACAAACAAGAATCTCATTTAAAATTGCTGTTTGTACACATATATATAATTTCAACATAAAAATGCAGTTAATTTAATTTGAAAATTGATCTATAAGTTCTAAAAATAAAGTTAATTTAATTTGTAAATTGAACGCACGATCCTATAATAACATCGGGATAAAAACTTTATTAAAGTTAATTTTTCTAGAAATTTAATAAAATCAAAAAAATGGCCCGTAAAATATAACAATTTCTACCTAGCGTCAACGTATCGCCCCGTCAGCAAAAGCAACCCTCGCAACGAAATAAACGTGTCACGACCCCAAGTCCGGAAAATACCGTGTGAGAAGTGAGGTAGACCTATTCAAGTATTTTACATTGTAAAAAAATAGTTCCAAATATATATTTAAAATCCAATTTTATCAATTTATTTATAAAAAAGGTGCTAAAGCGAAAATTTAAAATATTGTCTTATCTAAATCTAGGTCATATCTAGCATAATGCCCAAAAATAATGCGCAAACATATAAAAGTGGAAAAACCAAGAAAATTACACTGGACAACAAAAAAAAACAACTTAAACGATTTTTTGAGCGTTTTGTAGAGAATTTTCTTTCGATAACGTTCCCGGGTTTAATTTTTTTTCTAAAGCCTCCAATTTTTTTTACCGCGTCCAAAGTTCAGAAAAAAAGTCAAAAAACTTTTTTTACTATTTATTCTACAAAAAATCTATTGGCATATTCAGATTCCTTATAAAAAAAACATATCTAAAAAAGGTTATTGCATAATTTTTTATGAATTTACTTTCAAGTTATTTAGGATAAAAAAAAGAAGTTTATGACAAAAACCACTAATTTTACAAAAATGAAAAAATAAAAAAAATATAAAAAAAAAAATTTAAACCCCTGACGATAATAATGAAAGTTTTCGTTATCTAAATATATTTTTAAACTTTTTTTTACTACCCATAGGTTTTATTATATAGAAGCCCAAAATACTCCAAAAATTGAAAAATCTCAAATTTGACACCGAATAACTAAAAATCTGAGGCCTCGTCTAAATCCTGATTTCATATTCGTGATCAGCGCCAAAAACTTGATTAAAATCATAGTTGCCATAAATGTTGCTCAGGGTCGTTAAAAATTTGTTGTCCAGTGTTATTATATTTAGAGATGATCCTAAATCTTGTACAAGAATTTTCCTTTAATCGCACATTAAAATAATCTTATTTATGGGGCAAAAATTAAAATTGAACCTGCTGAAATGGAAGGCATCAACTTTTCCCGTTCTTGCTGTTGAGGGTCGGTAGAGAGGACTGGCATAGAAGCATTTTTAACATGCCCTACGAGCGCAATCGAACTTATAGTGAGTTCTTGAACGAAGGGTGTACCACGATGTATAAACCTTAAAATTCAAAAAGATATTTTAAAAAACACTTTAAAAGTTTGTGGTGAAAATGGAAAATTAAAAATTAAGGGCAAATTAAAACGTTTGTTTGTCTTTCTTAGCTATTAAAAGTTTCAAAATATCCATTTGGTAATTACAGTCCTCCAAATTAGTAATTCTACACAATTTTGAGTTACGTTAAAGCCCTAAAAATTTAAATCTTGTCATACTATAAAATAATTAATTAAATTATATTGGCTCATTCTAAGAAATACTATTCAATGTTGAATGCAAATGTAAATACATGATATTAAAAAAAAATAGAAAAACCCATATAAAAATAATAAATTAGATAAGGGTGAAGTAATGTAAGCTATTATCATTCACTGCTAATTTTAAATTAAAGAAAAGGCAAAAAGATATTGAATTTTGGTAATCAAAAATGTATTTACAATCAAAACTATGAAAACTGTTTTTAAATTAGATTAAAAAGAACCTAGCGAGTGATTTAACCGATGTATCGAAAAGAACGCGGTAAGCGCCATTGATGAGTGCCTCGAAATAAAAGGGAATCAGGTAACGTGGGATTTGAGAGAGCTGATTAAATGCGTTTTCAAACCATAGTCCAATCTGTATATATTAAATATAAGAATATTACTGTACAAACTCAATTTCGTATATAAGGTTTTAATAAATTTACAAAAATAAATATTATCCCATCTATGGCCACCACAATTGTTCTTATTTTTAAAAGAAAAAATGATGTAAAATAAGGCGGTGTGATTAGAACTTTTGTCCAGTTATCAGCATAATAATCACCTGATTAAGCTTTTTTCCATTTACACATGTAACGATATGTGCTAAAAAATTTAAAGGCAGGGGAGCCCTTAATAGAGTAAAAAAATTTTTTGTTTCAAATAATCAAGGCCAACTTTTCTGGGTAAATTGATGAAAGATTTACAAAATCACGAGACACTTTAGGGCACAAAAATCAATTAGAAATTTGTGTTTCTTTTCTTATTTAGTGCTGGTAGTGGAGTGCAAACAAACAAGAGCTCAAACTGAGTTATTTTGTGAAAATGAGAAACTTGCCCGTTAACATATACACCAATGTTTTCCCACTCATGGTGTGTTATGAGAGTGAAACGTTCGAAATTATTAATAGCAGGTTAGTTATTTAAACATTTAAAAAATATAGCTTATCCTAATGCAAAAAGAAAAAGAAAGGAGGACTATATAAGATACGAATTATGGCATTCTAAAGAGGAATTATATCACAGTTCAACAAACATGAATATCACAAAAAGTAAGTTTTTAAAAACAAAAGCAGCATCCCTACGAGAGCCTTGTCTCGTATATATTTTTAATTTTCTTAGTTTTCCGCTTTCGGCTCCTTAAACCCGTCCGTACCAAAAAATGGCAATTTTTAACGAAATTCAGGCCTCTCTATACCCTTAAAAAATTTAAGAATAATTCATATAAAAATTCCTTGCAACTTAAATTTATATCACATATTACACAGGTCAACAAATATCAACGTTAATGTTTTGAAAACATAAAAGAATATTTATGACCTTGTCCCATAAATATATTTTGTTTTTCTTCTTCCAGTCGAGTCCTTACATCCGTCCACATCAAAAAAAATGGCCACCAAATTTACAAATCGAGAATACTTAATAAGAAAAAATTTAAGACTTTTTTTAATATAAAAATCCCTTGTAATTTATATTAACCATTTCAATTATTGAGAAATAAAATTAAAGCTCATCTTAAATCATATTTAGATAATTAAAAATATTTCGCGTTTAAATTTACATACAACACGATATATAATCGGGATCTGAAGAGTTTAACAACTAGCTTTTGTAATTATGGAAAAAAAAATAATTTGTATTTGTTTTTATCTTTTCTGTGTTATTGACATTCTTCTAAAATTTTTAATGTTAATAGGTGACTAATTAAATTTGATTGGAAAAGACAGTAAATGGATTTAAAAATCCCTAAGATGGCAAGTTTGATCTCTGTAGTTAGCTGATAACTCTCAAAATTTTGTTGACCTGTGTAATAAATACAAGCTAATATAAAGCTAAAAGTTTAAGACTCTTAAATATTTCCCAACATGTTATATTTTTGCAACTTTTGCAACGCTCGGTTATGTAAAATAAAGAAAAAATGTTTAAAATGAAGCTTATCCTATATGAGTGCGAATACGATCAAAATCATTTTATAATTTTTTGTTAACTTAAATAATTATTTAAATAATTTAGAAACATAATATTAAATACACTGGACAACAAAAAAAAACAACATAAACGATTTGTTGAGGGTTTTGTAGAGAATTTTCTTGCGATAACGATTCCGGGTTTAGTTTTTTTTTCTATGCCTCCAATTTTTTTTAAACCGCGTCCAAAGTTCAGAAAAAAATTTACAAAATTTCTTTTACTAATAATTCTACAAAACATCTATTGGCATATTCAGATTCCTTATAAAAAACATATCTAAAAAAGGTTATTACCTAAAATTATTAGCAATTTACTTTCAAGTTATTTAGGATCTAAAAAAGGTTATTACCTAAAATTATTAGCAATTTACTTTCAAGTTATTTAGGATCAAAAAACGGATTTTATGACAAAAACCACTAATTTTATAAAAATTAATAAAAAAAAATTAAATATTTAAAAAAAATTCAAACCCCTTACGTTAATAATGAATGTTTTCGTTATCTAAATATATTTTTAAACTTTTGTTACAACACATAGGTTCTATGATATAGAAGCCAAAAATACCCCAAAAATTGAAAAATCTCAACTTTGACACCGAATAACTAAAAATCTGAGGCATTGGCTAAAATTCTGATTTCATATTCATGATCAGCGCCAAAAACTTGACCAAAATCCATATTGCCATAAATGATGCTTAGGGTCGTCCAAATTTTGTTGTCCAGTGTTATTAATAAAAAAAAATTCTTTTTTCAAAATATAATTTCCAACTTGCCCCACAATATTATTAAATAATGTTTGACAATAGCAAAATATAATGGGGGGAGTAGTGTAAAATGTGAAAATTTTGTAAAAATTATACGTTTTTAGTATGCATGTCTTCCTTTAAGCGATTTGCAATGTACCCAGGAAGCCAATCTCCCTTCCGTAAATTTTCACAGAGTGGATGGCCCAAGTCGTTGTTAAAACGAATATCTCGAAGCAGGTGAGCGATGCCTTAAAAGGTTTTGGAGAAAGATTAGATATAAAAAAAAAACAAAAATATATTTTATTTTTTGTTAATTATTAAAAACTAATTTGGAAAAAAATACAAGTTTTTTCTCACCTAATTAAAATTATAGGCACAAAGAATACGTTTTAAAAAATTTAAAATTTTATTAGAAAAGGTTAAAAAAATTATTTTATATTATTTTTACTATATTTCATATAATAAAAACTAACATTGAACGTAGTCACATAAAAACATGTTTGATAAATCTCTATTTTTTAAATTATTCGTCTTAATTTATAATTACGTGAAAAAAAAGCATATTTTTTTATCTCAGAAGGGTTAATAAACATGAATAAAATATAAGCAATTTGACGCAATGGATATTAAATAATTTATTATTCGAGAAAAACAACTAAAATCTTCAATTTTAAGTAATAACCAAATTACACATTCCTTTTACATTTTATTAAAAAAGGCAATTACAGCTAAACGTAAAAAAAATTAAAGAAACATACATTTCAAAAATAAATAAAAAAAAAATAAAAAATAGAATATTAAAATTATTAATTACTTATTAGGCCACAATAAATAAGATTTCCATAGCTGGGAATATTGTAAACGCCAAATTTCCCGTCTGTATCGGCCCGTTCTTCTGGGTCACACTTATAAAGCATTTTGTTTGAAACTTGCGTGAGGTATTTTGCTATCTCTTCTTTCGAATACTGTCTAATGGGGGATGCAAGCAAATTTGGATACCATAAAAATAGTTTAGAATATTAAAATCAATGAAAAAAAATACTGAACAATGCAAATTTAAAAACAATCTGACAAATTTCAATTTAGAATTTTATTAACAATATTTTTTCTCAAATTCTTTATTTACCTGCATTCTCAGTAAGGCATGTCAAAACTCCGGGAGTCGGGAGGGAGTCCATCAACTCCGGAGTTCCAGAGTTTTATTTTTTTTTTGAATTTGCTAGTAAACATTAGCTTATTGAAAATATAAGAATTTGTATTTTTGTAATCAAAACTCTATTTTGTTTAATGAAAGTTTTAAATAAATGAAAGAGCAGCTAATTCTGTAATAATTACATATATTAAGTAGCAAAATTTAATTAAAAACTCTGGAGTTTATAAACTTCTTCCAGATTCCGGTGTTTTGACATGCTCTAAATCTCAGTTAAGGTAGGTGTTTTTGAAGCATTATTTTATAGAATTATGAAATCAAGATACAAACATTATTAAAAAAATAAGAAAAGCTGTTTAAATTTATCAATAAAAGCCAAAATATTTTGTTTATCACATGTCTACAAAAATCTAAAAAGGGTCGGCAACTTATATAACTTGAAAATAAAGTTTACATTATTGGAAGAGAAAAACGACCTCAAGAATTATAATAAAAAAATTCTAATAAAATCAATTGTAACTTTGCTTTTTCGTCCAAATATTATGAGATATAGAATTTTTATTTACATCGAGCTACAATGTCCACATTTAGATTACATTATTTAACACCTAACCCAACAAATAACACGATTACCGATTAACAATAATTAGAGATTTAAGTTTTAATAGATAGCTGTATATGTCTCTCTTTTTAATATTTCTGATAATATTTAACTTTTTTATTTAAACATTTTTTTTATAATATTCATTATTCGCTGGCTCATAAAATTTAATCAGATAAAACAGTACATGATATCAAAAAATTTGATTATAAATTTATATATATATTTAAAATTATTCAATTTTTTTAAATCAAATGATAAGAAAATGATTTTAAAATCATGTACATTGCAGTTATAAAACATTCGAATTTCAAAAAAACGCAAAAATTTCAAAAAAATAAACATGATTTATATAATTAAATTTTGAAGGCCTGCCGCTTTACTTATTCAGTTCGGTGTCGGTCACGTTAATGAGGTTTGAGATATCGTCCGTTACGGTTTTCTGTAAACCCTCCAACTGCTGTTCGTTTAGGCGAGAGGTGCAAGTTGAAAGGATGAGTTTTGAAAAAGAAGAACTTTTGGGATCGAACACAATCTCAGTACCGCTGTACGAGCGTGGATTATAACCGAATTCACTCAAATGTTTGCGTATGGTTAATATGGCGGTCCGTGACGTTTGATTGAGGTTAACTCTGTCAAATTATAAGTGATTTGAAAAAAAAGCAAATTAATTCTCTTATAAATAAAGGAAATGGAAAAGTTATTTTAGATGAAATGAAAAGATAATTATTTAGCTATATAAATTGTAACATAAATAAATATTCGTGGGAAAAAAATTATGAATCTTTTAATATATAATTATAAATTCGAAAATTCGGTACTCAGGTGAACAAATGAGACCTACAAGCTAATTTCAAAGAGCAGACCTGCCAACTATGCAATATTATAATCCATTTACCTTTTAAAAAAAATATTTTTCAAAAAATATATTAAAAAAAATTCTTTTTTTATGTAAATCAATTAAACTGTCATATTAAATTCTAATAATATTTTTAAACTGAAAATAATCGCGTCCTGTATGTTGGGGTGTCAAATAATCTGTATAACCCAGTTGATGTAAAAGCTAGATATAATTAAAAAAAAAATTTTCGACATTTAAGATAAAAAATGTAAGATAAAAATGATATTCATATGCAAGGTTTTCTTAAAATTTTTAACATTAGATCTCAAAATCGCCAAATTAGTCATTTTGTTCAAATTTGGCCGTTTTTTTTATCTGTAACTGTATAATGGCCCATTGAAGAATCGAAGAACAATATACATTTAACCGGTAAGACCATAAAGGGTATTCACTCACCCCTTTATGTCGACCATTGTAATTAATTCGTAGTTTTTTAATGCTGGTTATTATCTTAATATACTTTTTTAGGAGCTCGCTAACATATAGAACAAAATTCAAACCATTTTTTATTTTTCACGCCTTGTTTATAAAAATAAAAATCTAGTAGTGTGAATAAAATCAAAAACGAATATCATATGTTTTATTATATACCTGAAAGCGATAACATTCCCTGGACGAAATTTAACGAAATCTATTTCTTGAATGGCCGCCTTAGCCTGCCCCGTTTCGTGGTATTCGATCATCTCACTGCCGTAAAAATGAATGTTAGTTCGGAGTTTGAGTTTGTAATTGTTAAGGCCATTCAGGTAGCGTGGGTCTTGTTGAAACGGGGCAGTTTGATCGACTTCAGGGCAATAGTCGAGGGCCGCTTCAAGTATAATCTCTTCAATTACACCTGTTTAGAGTGTGTGTATATGTTGGAATGATGTTTGCATAAATATAATCTATTTCATGTAGTTTCACATTTATGAAAAAAAAATTAAAAACAAAATTTATAATGATCTATAACACAATTGGCTATTGGTTTCTTCCAGTTTAGGTTAAGTAAATATAAATAAAAGGATATTCCGAAAAAGGTAAATTTCCTTAAAAAAAAAAGTATATAAAAAGACGTGCCTATTAATATATTGCCAATAACTATGAAAAAAGTGAAGGGCTAATTACTCATAAGTTTAGCGAGGGGTAATTACTTAGTTGCTTTGTATAAATATTAAAAGCTGGATGTGTCGATTTTCAGATGGAATAGGGCACAAAACCCCAGTTTATATATGGCTAAGTTCATAAAAGCCCCAAAATATTGAAATATTGTTTTTCAAGCAATTCCAACACAAATTTATTTTATAACAGGAAAAAATTTAAAAGCCAAAATTTAAAGAAAATCTTACTGGTTTTTTATTTTTATCAGGTCTATAGAGAGAATCAGAGTATATCCATTACAGCCAAACAACAAAATGTGTAAATAAAATTCGACAGATTAGATAATAGGGAAGAAAAAATAGATTACCAGGCACACTCATCGGCCTTATAAATTTGCCCTGCTTGTTTATGGCTGCCATAACGTTATGGAATACGGTAAAAGCGACTAGAATAATAGATTTATGGGTGAGCGGTGAATGCCGGGTTATGGCAATTATATCGTCGTCAATTTGATCCACAAATATCTAATAAATATAAATTGTAAAACAAGGTATTTTGTTTATTGCTGCATTTATAACAACTATCCATACCAAAACTAGTATATTGAAGGTCGTTAGAGCTAAGAGCTGAGAAAAGCCATTTTTTAGCTAAACTTTTTGTTTTTTGTTCAAAAGGGAGTATGCAAAAGATTATAAAACGTAGGCAAAATATTGAAATTTTTTGAAAAAAAAATTATTTTGTAAGCTACTTTTTCTTTTATGACCCCTAACTCAAAATATAAATTTATTCCAAAAATGAGCCTTTTTCCAGTTAGCCAATGAAGGCTAGGCTTTAAAATTTTGTTTAAAAGACCTTATCATAAATAAAAATAATTAATTAATCCACCCTAAACATTACATACACTTTTTTAAATTTATAAACAATTTTGGCAAATATGAGCTATAAAACCTTTAATAAAACCAATGAGCTAAAAGTAAATGCAATTTAGCTTACAAACTAAATGATTGTACAATCAATATAAGGCAAAAAAAACCAAACCTGATCGTAATGGTCTAATGCCATTTCTTGATGAAGTAGGTTAAGTATTCTTTTGGCTGCAATTATTCCACTATTCATGTTAACCGCCTTGTGGGGACATTTATCCTCCTTCTCCGTCCAAAACTTGTACTTACGGTTATCGTTAACTATATCGATCTGTTGTAATTTACATAATTGAAAAAATTTTTAAACAATAATTTTTTGAGAATTATACATTTTACATAAATATAGAATACTAAATGTAATAAAATATTTAATCTGGGTAAACTTAAAAAAAAATTAAGCAAAAGAAACAATAAGCACACCCGGTAAAAAATAATTTCAAATGCCAAAAAAAATAATAGAACACTATTTAATCTGCAAATTTGTACATTTAAAAAATTGTGTTGCACAATTATTAAAGTTTGATATTAATTATACTGGACAAGAACAAACAGCACTATTGATTTTGACAAAGTTTTGTTTGAAAACTTCCTCGCGATTAAGATCCCCCTTCTTATTTTCCTCATGTCTCCAATTTTTTAAAATAGGTCTGAAATTTAAAACAAAATCCTTGACCCATTAACTTTAAATCTGATGGTAATTATTTCGTATAAAATATACATCAAAATAAAGATTATTATCAAAATTATTAGCAATTAACTTTTCAAGTTATTTAACAAAAAATATCGAATTGTATAATAAAACCACTAAATTTCAAACAATTGGGTTTTTTTTTATTTGACTTATTTATAATAATTTTCAAAAAATTATTTTTACTTTTACCCCTAATTTTTATTAAAAAAAATCTAAAATACCCTCCCTAAAAACAAATAAATCTCATTTCGAATATCAAGTAAAGGTGTGATTTATAGAGGATCAAAACCGTATGTAAATGATGCTTAAAGTGGTCCAAACTTGTTGAGTGTTATTTTAACAATTTTCTTGTCATCTAACATTTAAATGCGCTCAAAAAAATAGATTTAAGTGTTACTTTGTTGGGGAACATTTCATCAACTCCTCTCGTACTTCCAACGGCACAACAAGCCATTGCAACTAATGCGCTTATAGTAAGTGAATCAAACGGGGATTTGGCCTAGACAATATTCGCAAAATAGTATTTGTATTTTAAATACCTTATTTACGCACTAATCAATCTGTTTTTCTTTAAAATTACTGGTGTATTTGATAATCCCAAACCCAATTTATTTATAGGCTAGCTTTGGGATTATACGTGCAAATTTTTCCACCTCCTTACCAAAAAAAAAATTTTAATTTTATAAATAAATGAATAAGGTTATAAACAATTTATAATAATTTAATTTTAATCAAGGCATTAAGGCGCGTTTAAAATTTGTTTTCTTTTAATTTTAACAAAATGATCCCTCTAAAATAAAACATATTTTTCAAGAAGGCTGCTATTTTTAATTATATTAAAAATGCTTATTTTGAAATATAAAATATAAAAAAAAATGGAACAAAACTTTAAAAACTTTATAATTTTTATAATAAAATAAATGAAACGTGTGAAACATAGTAACGGACTAATGCTAACGGCTATGCCATATGTAAAAAAATACACCAGTTTTCTAAATTTTCATTCTATTTAATATATCCCAATACCTGAAAAACGTGCATGAGATATGTAATATACCAAAATATAACCTAATTATAACTCAGGCCACTTAAGGGGCAAAACTTTTAAAATGCAATAGGGTAAAAAATATAGAAGCAAACTTCAATGATAGAAGGGTTATCGTGAGTTTGATCCATGAATATGGCATGTGCCATAACAGGTGTTAATTTACGGGTCGGAGGTGGTAAGAACGAGCCTACGGGTGTTCCCCCAAATCGATGAACTAATCGGCCAAGTTCTTTAGCGTTCCAAGCCGTCATTGCCTCTGTGTAATTAGTAGGTAAATGATTAAAGTAAAGATGCTTCGTAAGGCACGTCCAAACATGAATTTAAAATTATTTATTTATTTAATAAATCGCAAATTAGAGCTTTTTTAATATTAGGATTAATGAATAAATAAATAATTAGCTCGACAAAATAAAAATTTGAATGAAAACTTTGCAAAGATAATGAAAAATAATCAAAAAAATCAATTTTAGTGTTTAAAATAATTATTAAAACACAAATGACCATGGAAAAGTAATATAAGTTTGAATAAATTCTCATTTATAGTATAATATAAAATTTAGAAAAAAAGGTAAGCCAAAAGTACCTCTTATTAGTGTCGTTATACCAAATCGATTAACAAACACGTTGTCCGTGGCTTCGGATTGCGTAAATAGCTCAGCCATAACGTACAAATTAGGCCGAACTCGACGGGCTGCATCGATGAGATACTTTTTTAAATTAAAAAAATAAGTTTAAAAAATATAAATATGAAAAGTTTTATTCTTTTATTTTTTTTACATCTATATATGTAAAAAAACTTGAAATTAATATATAATAAATATAACATATCACCAACAATTTAAATAAAAACAACAGTTTCAATAAAAAAGGGTTTAGTAACCTCTAATTTTAAAGATTAAAACTAAAGAAAATAATAATTTTAATTTGTTTTTGACGTAAGAAATGAGTTTTAGGTATTTGCAAAATAGGTTTGTTTTGATACAGTTCGTTATTTTCTCGCAAACAGGGCAGCAACAGACCTTGAATTTCTATTAAGGGCCGGATCTTAAGTCTGAGATAGAACCGGGCCAAAAGGTCTAGATACTAATATTTATATAATATAATTTATTTCTTAGGATTTATAATAAATTAAATAAATAAAGCAAGTAAAACAATACAGAGCTTATAAGACTCATTCAAAATAATATAACCCAACAAAATGAATACCTCTCCCACACTGAGGGGCGTACTGTGGCAATTATCAATCCTAATTCCATGGAACATTCGAGCGACGCATTCGGTGTAATCTCGCATTGTATCCCAGAGGAAAGGGTTATCGTCGTAGGTTTCGCCGTACCGGAGCTTAACGTTGTCGCCCCAGACTATGAGCTAAATGATCGGTAATGCGATATATTTAATAGGGCGCCACTTGAAATAATGTTACAATTTTTAATTAATATTGTTCAATGGTCTTTTTTAGAGTGTTTACTAAACAAATATGTAACTTCTTTTATTTAGAAGCTATAAAAAAGCAAGGGCTTAGCCCTCAAACATTTCCCCGTAAATGGGCACCTTACTCTTAGCCTCGACTCTTTTAACCCCAGCAATTAAATTAAAATTTTCCAAGGGTTAGTTAAATTCGTTCATACGCTAATGACGAAGGTTATAGGCTCTCACTTTAGGCACAACGTCAAGGACCTATTGTTGTGGGCCACCTAAGTAGGTTCAGAAAGTTTTCACTGTTCTATTTTCCGAAGAAAAAAAATGTCTATGCATTACAAACCACCTACCTCCTGGCTAATGATGTGTTTAATATGATCCAATGAAAACTTAAAGTAAAAAAGGTTTATAGGATTCATAAAAGTTAACGATCTAGTTTCCTTTTTATTTTGTACAACACTATGGGTATCATATTAAGTAAAACAATTTTGAAAATAATTCTTAAAAATTTTACTTCGCGTCGGAGGAAGACATAAGAATCAGGGCCGGCAAAATTTTTGAGAGGGTCGTCGTTCATGACCCAACCGTTGTGGGCCATAATGTACTGGCCCTTTTCGGCATCGTTAACTATCTCAATTTCCTCTCGTTCGACTGGCAAGTCGTCAAACGGGTGCGTAAAATATCTACAAGTTAAGGTATAGTATCAATATTTATAGAAAGCACGGCATGTTTTCTCTATAATTTTCATACTTTAAATTTGGCAAAATACATTTTTGAATTAACGTAACTGTGTGACGCTCCAGTTTTATTGTTGCAACTAATACCAACTGACAAAACAGTTTAAATTTTTATTGCTAATTTATTTAAATTAAATATCAAATGTAAATGCGTAATTTTAGAAAACGTATTGAAAAATTTAGGGTAAAGGTCTTATGGGATAATACATATATTTTTTACTAAAGTAATTTTTGATTTTAACAACATATAGATATACATGTACTTATGATTTAGAATAGGCAAATACTTGTAAACGATAGGCGTCTCCATAGTAACATTGACCCATTTAGGCCCATGGGCGTCCAAAAAGTAATAGCGAGCGTTGTTAATAACGGCATCTGCAGCGGCTTTCAAATGGCCTTCCATCTCTTCCCATTTCTACAACGTTATGGAATAAATATATATAATTATCTCCTAAATTATATAACAATGTTATCAAACTATATTTCAAAAAAAATTTAACTATCTATACGTTTAGTTAAATTTATATTACCCTACCTTTATTAATTTCAAACAAAATCAATGGAAAAAAACAAATTTATTAAAAATAGATAATGACTTATTTGACAAATGCACTCGTCTCCAATATAAGTAATAGCTAATTCAATATTAAATATGCGATATAAAAATTATTTTTATACACATTTCTAACAGGTAGGTTATAGAAATTGATAATAAGACATTTTTAATGTTTATTTAACAAGATACTAATAATATCTGGTAATACATTTATTTCACATCAATATTGTTGGATTAAAAAAAATTGTGATTAAAAAAAATTAAAAAAAACTAAATTTTACCTTACTAAACTTCAAACTTGTAATTAATTTTTTTTAACATGCACAAAATAGGTAGAGTAGCTTTACTTTTTTAATTTTGATCGTTTAATGCCTTACTACAATAAACTCCAATTAAATAATATAAATGCCAATAAAAAAAACAGACCTATAGCAATTACAGACCTAAAAATAACAGCTTTCGAATTTGGATATGAATAAATATTTCAAAACAACTTCTTAATTGTATTTACAAAACTATTTATCCAAGTATTCCTATATTGGGTGAGGAAAAAAATTTAACAGCTACTCATGTAAATTACTAATATTATCCATAATATATAGTTTATTGATTATACCCTTAACCGTTTTGTGTCCTACAACAATAACATTTAGCATAAATATATATGTAACCCGATGGTTAAGGGCATGCAACCTTGCCCGTAAGTCGTTTACACACATCTCTACGCGATCTTTCTCGGCTGTGTCCATGCCGTGTTCCTTGTTGTACAGAGCAATGGCGAGTCTCATGTCTATCGTACTTTGCATGCGTTGAAAGGTTGGGGCCGGGATTAGGTCAATCTCGCTACCGACCGAATAATTTGACTTGCGGACTCGCCGGGCGGTGCTTGCGAAATCTTTGGAGGATAGTAAATGGAGCAAGTTTTCTTTGGGGTTAGGTCCGCCTATCCCTAATACAAAAATAAATGTTTTATTTTAGTGTACTAAGAAATTTCATGTATTAAAGAGTTTCCACCATCCCTTCCCTATTATGGGGATGGCTAGCTCGTTAAGGCGCCCTGTTCCTATTAACTACAAAGTTAAATGAGATTTAAAACACACGAGTGAGACGTAATTTTTTAAGGCCTAGACTCTTGGAAAGATGGAAGGCTTCAAAATTCGTTGGCGGTCAGCCAACCAATTACACTGGCTTAGAGCTGCTTAGTTTGAAAATAAAAAAGCAGGCGCTCAAGGTCACCGGCCTAAAATTTTTAAATTCGGTTAAATATTATAAAATATTTTCACAAAAATAATTAGAGGAAAAAAAAATTTAAAAAAATTATAATTTTGGTAGTATTTATTTAGCTTAGTATAACTAAATATGAACGATATAATAAACTTTTATAACCAACAAACTAATACGATTATCATTATACCAAGTGATAAACAATTATTTTTTTTGCTTATAAGACCAAACGTACAAAACAGTTATAGTGTGTAATAACAAAACAAATTACTTTTAAGCTTTTCTCGGAATCCATTCGTAATTTTATCAACGTCACACAAGTAAAACTCGTAAAGTTTAAGTTTCGGGAAGATGGAGTCAAGGAGGATCGATCTAACCGACTGGTATATGTATATGACATTTAAATATTTGGTAAAACATATTGTTCGAAGCTAAAAAAATGATGTTATATTTTACCGTTTCCCTATTCCTCTAATCAAATATATATTAAACTTTTTTTTATCCTAAAACTTGGGCACAGATAAGTTTGGCATAATCCATACAAAAAATGCCAAAAAACAAAAATCCAAAAAAACGACCTTTTTAATCCAAACAAAAAAATTTTTTTTGTAACAAAAATTAATTCAAAAATGAGGGGTTTCCGTGAAAATGACATTAAATGAATGATAGCTAAGAAAAATAGGAATTAAAACGTTTAGCGTAAATTCATCTCGTATTTGAGGCGGAACGTGTCTCTGAGTCCATTCCCCGCGCCCAACTTGCAAAGTGAAGTTCCAAAGGGCACGATCGAGGAGGTAGGCCGGTTTCATGTAAGGACTGTTGATTAAGTTGTACCTTAAAAACCGCAACAAAAATACATATTATAAAACGGATTAATTCTAATCACCAAAATTTGCCCAAAAGGTCCTTATTAAACATAGATGGCACCTTGATCCAAAAAGCATAACCACATTTATTACACGTCAACAAATATTTATGACAGAAACGCGAATTTAATAAAAACATAAAAGATTACATCCCCATGAGATCCATCTAAACAAAAAATAGATCTAATATAACAAAACACACGAAAAAAGTTTTTTTCTTAAAAAAACGCTATAATTACAAAAAAAGGAATGGTTCTATCAATGCAAAATTTAAAAACTTACTTATTAGCTTCATAATCCAGACTATTTCTATATAACAATTTTAAATCAAATCTTTAAAAATTAATTTTTTTGCACATTTGCCTACCAATCGTTTTTGCCTCACTTTTATTAATATGTCGGTAGCAATTTATATTATAATAAAATCTTTGGTTTTGTCACATGATATCCATATCTCCAAATATTCTTATAAATTCACCAATTTTATATTCAACTATACTGTTTATCATCAAAGATATTATTTTGACTTCTCTTATTTTGTTTCAAATTATTGCAATATTGACCATTCACTCGTTAAAAAAATAGTTACCTAAATTTTATATTAAAATATCTATAAAAAAAATCAATGAATTTGCGTAAAAAATTTTGTCAACAATAAGAGTGTATAAGGGAAATGGATAATGACGATATGAGCAAATCGACCAAACCTTGTTAACATAAAATGATAAATCCTCTAGTAAATTGTGAGGATCTTTTAAATAACTTTCAAATTAAGAGAAAACATTTTGTAGGATATGCGACTTTTTAAAACCTTTAGGGATAAATGGCAAAATATTTTTTATAAAAAAAATATTTCAAAACACAAACGCGCGAAAAGAACAAAATGTTAAATATATTGATTATACCCACACTCGGGGTGTTCCCAGACCCACTGACAATTAGTAGCGGCATGATTCCAGACTACGTCTTGAAAAGAAAGCAAACCCCATTCAGCCGTCATCCCCTCTACGAGCTGACCCATTTCTTCGATGGTGGCCGGTCTTCGGTTAGCTTTGCTTATGCTCATGGATCGCACTAAGACGCAAGAAAAAAAAAGATGGTGAAAATAAATAAGATATATATTAATCCATTGGTGTATATTTAATTGAATGCAATAAATCAGATCTTATTTGCATTTTTCCTAAAATATCGAAGATAAAAAAAGACTTGAGAAAGGATTATACAGAGTGGGTGGAGAAGGGAAGATAAAATACTAGTTGTTTATTTGATAAATTTTTGTATGGCTAGAACAACAATATAAGTCGAAATGAACTATATATCTAAAATGATCTAAAAAAAAAGTATCTTCTTATCACATAAATTCGTTTTTTTTTCAATTTACATTTTTTTAAATTTTTTTCGTCTCATACTAGACTTTGCTAATAATACTAGATAACTTATATTAAAAACTTATTTCTAAGTTGAGACTATAAATCCTATTTTTAAATAAATTTAAAATAAATATTTTAAAACAAAAACATCGAGCTTTTTGTGTTTCCGGTGACGATTCTTCAGTAGTTTCGTCATCCCGGGCTAAAATTTCATTTTCATCGACGTAGGAAGAGGGAACTTTAAGGGGTGTAGCGTTTGTGGCTGTTGTTTCAGCTGGCTTACCTTCATTGCTCTTAGGTGTGGAAGGCGTGTCTACGAGCTTGACTAGATTTACTTCACTGTCGTCGGGAGAAGCCATTTTACTGGCTGCTAAACCTTTGGCGTTATGTATAATAATTTCAAATATTCAAAATAAAAAATTTCGAATAATTTTTCAAGAGGGCCGCATATCCAACAGGGCTAAAAATTTTTTCATAAACCAAAACAAGATATGCCGTCGGCGTTAAACAGTAAGATTTGCTAGCACGACGGGGACCTTACTTTTTAGCCATTGTATAATACATTAAGTCAATAGTCTGGTAACTTTTCGTCGTTCCACATTCGCTTCAAATTTTTTATGGATATGCGTTTTAAAAGCTGTGTGTGCAAGGCGGGATGCTCCCACATTATGAGAGCTCAAGAACAAAAATAATCGAATAATAAGCTTAAAATTTTTCATATACTGTCCTAAATTGCGGTTAAATTTGGCATAAACAAAATGCCAGCGAATAAAATATTTAACTCGAAATAAAAAAAAATTTCAAAAAATTTTAATTTCCCAGCAAGCAATAGTTATAAAAATTTTACACCATCAGTAATATTTTATGTGGCAAGGAAAATAAATGTATATTAAAATGTGAACTTTTGGCAGGTGTTGAATTGGCACTTTCATTATCGGGCTGATTGAGTGGTAGATAGAAGCCTGGATTTAGTTTAAAGTGATCTTTGATGCAATAAGCCGAATCGCTTATACCTTGAAAAATTGATGGTTATAAAGTATATATGTATATCAATCAATCTAACCAACCAAAATGTCAAAAAAAAAGATATTTACAGGAATACATTAATTAACCAATAATTTTTAAATATACTTTTGTACAAATTTATTTATTGGACTAAAACATCTCATTTCCACATACCTCTTTATTTTATTTCTGGTCGGCCCTAACATAAAATTACTTTTTTTTGTTACCAAAATTTTGTAGATTAGGGCAAAATTCAAATGGCACCTAAAATTGTATTTTCATTGTTAAAATCTTATGCCCTTTTTTCAAAAAACAAATAAAATATCATCAAAACGCATGGAGAACTATGATAAAAAGTTGGCAATTACCGACAAAACAAATTTTAAAATATAAATGGTGTTTATTATATACAAAATCTAACAAGATAAAATATTTGAAGAAAAAAAATATGATTTTTTTTTTCATACCCAATTCTTGTACAGGAGTCAAATGGATGGCGTTATAACCCGATTGAATAGTGACAAACAGGCGGGCTCTCCATTGGTCAAACCGACCGAGAGACTTTGCGAGTACGGTTTGGCACCTGACTGAATCGAGCGGAATTTCGATTTGATCGTTTTCGGGACCGACTATAAGGGTGGGATCCACTAAAAAAAATCCAGAACCGTCTCCTTCGAAATCTGGGTAAATAAAAACAATATTCATTTCTATAAGCATCTTTATAACAGCAGATAGATACGTAGTTGATATTAATAAGAAATTAGACTTACGTGCAGCTTCGTCTTAATAGAAACATATAGAGATTATGGTGAAAATACAAAAAAATTAAAATTATACAGGTCAACAAATTTTTTTTATAAGAGTTGTGATCTAACAACTAATTACAAATCTGCCGTCTTAGGGATTTTCAAACTCGTTTACCTTTTTTTCTAATCAAACATATTAAGTCAGCTCTTAATACTAAAAAATTTTAGAAAAATGTCAAAATAACAAAAAGGATTTATAAATAAAAATAAATTAACATTTCTTTGCATATTTACAACGACAAATTGTTAAATTTAAACTTCAAATAATATTTTTAATAAAAACCCAGTAATACATAGTGTCATATTTAGGTTTAAATGCGAATCTGTATGGCTTAAAATAGGATGTAAGATTTCAATATATTAAAAATTTTATTTTCATGATAAATATGAGTTACAAGAAATTTTTATATGAAAAAAAAGATTGATTTTCTGTTTAGGGTTGTGAAACCACTAAATCTGTTATTTTGATCAAAAGGAGCCAAAGGCGGAAGACGAAAAACGGAAAATCAGATGAGATAAGGCCATCTTGGGGATGTATGCTAATATGTCATAAACTAATTTTTTCTCACATTGATATTTGTTGACCTGTGTTGACATGGTGGATTTGCAGTTTCCGCTATAATCTTCCAATAGGATTTAAAATATCAAGCAAAACAGTGCAATCAAGTTTAACAACAGTGAGATTAGCTAGCACGCCGGTGACTTACGTTGCTAAAGCTCTCACTTTTAATCAAAATTTTTAGCGACTAATGCGCATGAAGGCCATTTAGCAACATTAAAGTGAATAAATATGTGTGCATTGAATAAAGCGCTTAAGCACGGTGTTTAGGACATCCTGCCTGGAAGGTTTTAAGTTAAAATGTACAACACGAGTGCACGAAGGTAACTTGTAAATATCTTTAAGCGTTAAACTAAGATTGCATATTCAATGCAATATAAAAGTGTTGGTTACTTGGTAACTAAATACACATAAGAAGGTCAATATTATATAAAATTTTTAACAATTAGGCAAAAAACGTAAGTTAACATGGCAACAAATTGAGCGAGAAAAAAAAATGTGTGGAAAATTAGGAATGTGTTAAATAAAATAAATGTGTAATGGTGAAATAATACTCTCTTCATCAGCGTTAAGGCGTACATGTCCCATAGAATAAATATTCGCACACTTTTGAAGCTCATCTTTTCAGTGATGCAAGAATCAGGGCAAAAACAGATTAGGAAACATGAAATTACATAGAATAAGAAGTGAGATGTTAGTAGAAATTTACAAATTAGGAAAATTGTTACATTATTAGGGGGGAAAAATAGAAATCAAAATACAAAATGGTTTTTAATCAAAAAGCAGACGTATAAGAAAGCAGACGTGAAAAAATGAAAAAGCAAACGATATTATGTTAGTGACATCGCTTCAAATTAATAAATATATTATAGGCCAATTAAATTTAGGTGCAAGTAACTCATCCATATAAAGACCAACAAGAAAATAATTGTATATAATGAACAAGTAAAATATACCTTCGACATTTATGGAAGCTTCATCGCTAAACGGGAATCGGTAAGATATGGGAATATTATCCAGGTTAGGGAGTAGTTCAAGGATGGAGAGCCTTTTATTTGAGTGATTTGTTGGGATAGAGCTAGCCGTTCCATCTGTGGCTGCATTAGGCTTTTGAGTGTAAGATGAGATGGAAGAACTACGGCTACTCGTGTGAGAGCCGGCCTTTTCCTCAACATCATCTTCATATTCTGACCGCCGGTGCTCTAACCAACGGACGCGTTCACGTCGAAGGATGGCCCTACGACAAGTTATTCAAAATTCGAAAAAGTTTTTAACGGAGTCTAAATTTTAAAAGTTGATTTTTAGAAATATCAAATGTAGTAGTTTATATTGAACGTTTAAACACAAGGTCTTACTCAAAATAAACAAATTTATACTTAATAAATGTTTCTCAATTATTAATAGTAGGAAAGAAGGACTAAAATTCTAATAAATTTTTACAAAAATATCAAAAAAATATGAACTTATGAATAACTATATATGGGTTAGTGTAATAAAGATAATATTTGTGATTGTAAAGGTGTACATGTTTTCTCCCTTTATTTTTTTTTCTAAAATTATATTATTTTTCTTTTATCATATTATTCTACAAAAATCACAAAGTTCAGAAGAATTTGGAAAAAATTCTTTGCTAAAAATAGACAATTGGCAGAAGATTTTACTATTTGTGTGTAAGAAGGAATTCAACTTCATACATTTTTTTTAATTTTGCAAATTTTGAAGATTTCACTTCTTTCAAATTTTTTTAAAACCCCTTTTTTCCCCAATAAATTAGTAATGCCGAAAATAAAGAAGGGCGTCTTTCTATTAAAATGTGTTCAATGTCAATATGATAAAATTATTAGATTTTATTAAAAAAGTGAATGAAGTTTGAACGCGACCTTATTATTTTTAATACATATGTGTATATATGACAGTACTCGTTAAGCTTGCGGTCCTTGAGTAGCGGGTGCAATTTTACGTGCAGGGAGTCACACACCACGAAATAATATCTAAACAAGAAAAAAACAAAATTTAAAAAAAAAATAGATTTGTCAATTGTTTTACATGGAAATGGTAGAAAATAAAAATTAAAATTAAAAATTTTTTTATTTTTTTATGTTAATTACGATTAATATTTGTCTACTATTTTAAACCATACTAATAATGAATCATATATTTTTTCAAAAATTAAAAGTGGAACTTATGTGAGGGAGGGCATGTGCAAAAAGAATTTTTATTTATAAGAAATTTTCAAAATTTTAAAGAATTTTATTTTGTAAAAAAAAAAACGCAAATTTTTGAAAAGTTGCCAAATTTAGTTTATGCGCATAAAATGCCTTTTCTAAAATAAAAATTTTTTTTAATATAATTTTGATAAAGTGAAATTCTCAAAATTTTACGAAAATTAAAACTCACTTTGCACATGCAACTAAATTAATATTATAGCGATTCAGAACAATTTAAAGCAACAACTTATTTTACTCGGGGATCAAACGATTTGGCCATGCTAAAAAAAAATAAGTAAATAAAAATTTGTTAAATGCCTGATTAGGATAAAAAAAAAAGATTTTTTTAAGTATATTGAATAAGATTCCCAACATTTTTTCAATCGAACCGTCATTTTTGTCACATTTTTTATATTAACCACAGAGAAACGGGTAAAAATAATGGATTTTTTTTCTAAAAAAATTCTCAAATTGTTAAGGTTACTTAATATAAAAAATTTGTTTGAAATAAATTAATTTTAGCTCTTTAATTAACTAAGACCGAGTCTTATATGTTCTAAGGCAATAAACTATTGCCCTATACCCTTCAATATATATATATATATATACAGTAAGATAAGCAACCATTTCTTTTCTTAATATCGCCTGTTTATGGTAAGAAATCGATAATATAAATGATAAAATTTTGTCACTGCAAAAACTGTTTGGCCAGGGAAGAATATAAAAAGCGAAACATATATATAGGGTAAAAATATAGAATAATTTATGTGACTAGGGCACTTGCAAAGTGAGTTTTTATTTTAGTAAAATTTTGAAAATTCTGGAAATTTCATTTCAGAAAAAGCATTTTTTTGGTGCATAAACAAAAATTCGGCAACTTTTTTAAATTTTTGCAATTTATTACAAAATGAAATATTTCAAAATTTCAAAAATTTCAGGGAAAATAAAAATTCACTTTGCACGTGTCCTTATAAAATCTCCCAAAATTTAAAATTTTACAGCCGGAGTTAGCTTGCTTAAAATTTAATATTTACTTTAGGGGCGCATCAGATTTTATTTTTTTTTTATTTAAAAATTTTAAAGATCTGGAAATTTCCAAAAGTTTTTTTTTTTCAAAATTCAATAAAAACTTTAATATCAAAAAAAAACTATTTCAAATGCGTAAAAGATGACTTTTTTGTAAAAATACTTAGGGGGGCGTTCAGACTCCGTTCGTTTTTTTTTTGAAAAATTTTAAAATTTTACCTTTTGACATTGAACGCTTTTTTACAAAAAGTCGCCAATTTTTGTTATTAGCATTTAAATAGGGTTTTTCTGAAAAGAAAGTTTTTAAAAAATTTTGAAAAAAAAATGAAATTTTTAAAATTTTTAAAAAATTTGAAATGATTCTGAACGCGCTCTTGAGAAAAAAAATAAATTTTAAAAAATTTTTTAAAAAAACTGAATGGAGTATGTACGCACTAGCAAACATTTTAAATAACTTAGGTAAAATTGGTTACAGATAAACCTAATTGTATTATATTCAGGTAAAAAGTTGATAAAATATATAGATACTAGTTCAATTTCACAAAAAAACTGGCTTAAATGATATTTTTTTGAGAATCCTTTGTACGTGTTTTAAATAGCTTGAATAAGCAACGGTATGCTTAGTTATAATAATATTACAAAACTTATCTTGAGTAGCGTTTAGACTTCATTTAGTTTTTCATTAAATCTTAAATTCTTACTTTACGACAATACGCTATGAATAAAGCTTCGCCAATGAAATATTAATAGCCTTTAAAATATTTTGTTGGGAGGAAAAAAAATTTTTAATTATTAAAATTTTTTATTTAAAAAAAATTTTCAAAAAAAAAAAATAAAGTCTGAACGCGCCCTTACATGAGTTGATAACTTAAAGAGGCAAAATAAGTTGCATTGAACAAGTATATACTTAAAAGTTCCGCTGCGTCCAAGCTCAAGTTCGGCGTATAGGTCGGTATCGTCACACGCGTAAGGTGACTTTTTGACCCATTCGAGTTCGAAAAACTGGGATCGATCGAACGGTAGGAAGTTTTTGGAGAAGGAATCATCCAACGGGTTTTCGATGTTGAAACTATCCTTGAGGATTTCTTCGACGTCGGGCCTTATGGGCGGGTGATTACAATACAAATGAACCCGTTTCCCGAACAGAGAAGGTCCCAGGGTGAAATGAATGACGGAGCCTACCCAAAATAGATGGAAATATCAAAAAAATTTGGGCGAATATTTACTTTTTAATTTTTTGTTTATATGGTTGACACAGAGTGTAGCAGCGATATGGCCACATGTCAAACATTAATTATGAGCTAATTTCAGTAATTAGACATGACATTTAGATATTTTGAAGACTGCTAACTGTTTTGGCTAATCAAATTTTGTGAGCCGGCTATAAATATTAAAAATTATTTAAAAATAGGTTCAAAAAAAAGATTCACAACATAAATTTCAGTTTTTTGAATAAATTCACAACAATCAAAATTTTCTTGGTAAAAATATCAATATCAAAACAATTCTATTTCTAAATAAAAATCATATAGATCTTAACAAGTTTAATTTAGGTTGTAATTACTGAAATAGACAACAAAATTTGGCCGGCCTTGGGCATCATTTATGGCAACTATCGTTTTTGGTCATGTTTTTTTGTGCTAATTATGATTACTAAGGCAGAATTTTACCCAATACCCCATTGATGTTAAGAATGAGTTCCTCATTTTGGGGTATTTTGGGCTAATATATTTTTTATCTTTAGGGCACGTACAAAGTGAATTTTTATTTTTGTGAAATTTCGAAAATTCTGAAATTTTCGAAACATTTTATTTTTTTCAAAATTTTAAAAAAATTTAAATTTCAGAAATAGCATTTTATCCGCATATACTAAATTTGGCAACTTTTTAAAAATTTGCGTTTTATTTCAAAATAAATTTTTTCAAAATTTTGAAAATTTTACGAAAACAAAAACTCACTTTACACGTGCCCTTAAGTAAAAAAATATAATTAGATTAAGAAAACGGTCATTATTAACGTAGGGCGTTTGAATATTTTTTTTAAATTTTAGTTTTTTTTTTATTTTAAAGTTTTTGGAAAATTAGTGATTTTTGTTATAAAACCGGTTTTGATTCTAAATATCTTGAATATGAATTTTTAAAAACTTTCGGGTACAACCTTTTTTTTAGATATGTTTTTTATAGAGAGACAATAGATTTTTTTGGAAAATTAATAGTTTAAAAAATTCGTAATTTTTAAACTTTGGACGCAGTAATAAAAAAACTGGAGGTATTGAGAGTAAAACTGAACCTTGGAACATTAGTGTAAGAAAATTCTCTATAAAATCCTGTAAAAAACTGTTTATGTTGTCTGTTTTTGTAGTCCAATGTTACCCAAACCAACGAATCCATAAACAAAATCATTGTTATTATATCAATTTCGTTTTTAAGGGCACGTGTAAAGTGAGTTTTTATTTTCGTAAAATTTTGAAAATTCTGAAAATTTCAAAAATTTTATTTTTTCAAAATTTTTTTAAAAAAATTTTTATTTCAGAAAAAGCATTTTATGTGCATATACTAAATTTGGCAACCTTTTTAAAAATTTGCGTTTTATTATAAAATTTTTTTTTTTTCAAAATTTCGAAAATTTCACGAAAATAAAAACTCACTTTGCACGTGCCCTAAGGCAGAAAAAAAAATCATAATTTGGGTAAATCCATAGGTAAGAATACGCGATATTGTAAAATATTTTTTAAGTGATTTCAACTGCCCCTCAGCTACATTTTCAATATGTATAATTAGCGTGAGTTATTAATTAATTTGTGAGCAAAATTGGCTAAGTGAGTTTTTTTGCATAAATTAACTGTATACAACAAGCTTGATACGCAAAAAAAACAAATCTTTAGTTCTTATTAAGGCCAATCCATTTATTTACATATGTGCCCATTTAAAATATAACTTACGGGCCCTTCCGAATGACAAAGAAAAAATCTGCCCCCCCCCCCCCCCACTTCTTTTCATATGGCAAAAAAACTTATTTTTGAATGCATTTTTACGATACAAAAATTTAATTTTTTGTACGTAATTTAGTTTTTTTGACTAAGCCATGCCTTTCTGTTTGGGGCGCGTTCAAAGTTCGTTCATTTTTTCAAAAAAATTCTGAAATTTTAAAAATTATATTTTTTTTTTCAAATTTTTAACCTTTTATTCAGAAAAAGTTATCAAAATGCTAAGAATGTTCATAAGTCAAAAGAAAAAAAAATCAAAAATTATTCCAAAAATTAAAAAAAAATTTAAATTTTTTTAAAATTTTTTTTAAATTAAAATTCTATCCAACAAAGAATATCAACTTTTAGTTATAATGCGCTCGATTTCAAAAAATAAAAATATTAATATTTTAATAGTTTCAAAATTTTTTGAAATGCTGAATGAAGTCTGGACGCGTCCTAATATGGGAACAATTTGTACGAGTCATGTCAAAATGAAAAAATATATTTAAAAATATTTTTTTTAAAATGGTGAATAAATTTTGATCGCGCCCATTCCCCCTTCAATCCATAAAAAGGATATTCCCAAAATCTAACTGTGGCTGGTTCCATATCAAAAATTAAAAAAAAACTTAACGGCCTATTTTCAATAAAACAAAAATATTATTATAAAATCAGCCCGTTATCAATGTGCCTTTCCTATAATTTAAAAAATTTTATAAGTAAAAAAACAATTAAAACAGACTCAAACGTTAATTTATTGTGTTTTATTCTTTTAGCACTAAATCCGTACCAAAATTTAACGTTCACCTTGCAAAAATTAACGAACAAATATACCCTTTTCCAGTCGGTATAGCTTAGTTTCCAAGATTTCCTGGTAATTGAGCTGATGGATGTGGATAATTTGCGAGCTCACGTAGTTAGTTTGAAAGGGGGCCTTACCTTCCATAGCTGGAGATCCTTTTTGCTTTATTCCAATTTTTTAACAAAAAATTTATTAGAGTTTAGTCGGCTACGATTAATATCTGGTCCGATTTATAAACTATTCGCAACATTTTCGTTAGTCAAGAAGCTGCATACCGAGTTATTAGGTCGACGAAGATTAATTATTACAATTGCGCTCCTAAATATTGTTTAGTGGCAAAGGCGGTTGCTAAAATGTGTTACAACGATAGGCATGATTATGAAGTCGAGGTCAAAGCTTAATAACTAATGGCGCACGCTCGTCTGTAGATAGAAAAATATTAAATATAGACGTGAAAAAATGGGCAAATTTGTAAAACAAGTAAAAGTAATTTCCGTAGGTAGGAAGGCCCGATTGGCCTTTATATTTGGATAAAAGATCTGCCGGACCCATGAGTGATTTCTAAAAATTTTAAGTTTACCTAAAGCGGGTCACTTGAAATAATAAATGGTAATCAACTATAATAATTTAAAATGAAATTGAATGATACACTGACGAAAAGATGGAGCTAAACGTGTTACCAGGTTCCATACCTTTTTCACTTAAAAGGCAACATGGCCCTTTAGAGTTTTGACTTTTTACACCTGAGCAAAGTAATGACCATTGCCGAGCGGGTTAGACAATAAGGCTGGCGACCTACGTATAGCATAGGCTTCCACTTTGGGCAAATGGTATAGGGCCTTAGTGCTTAAGCAGCAAGCCCTCCAACAGCAGCTTAAACGTGGTCGATGTGTGCCATATTCCAAAGATAAAATCTATGCAGGGAATCAAGGATTCAAACTCCAAATTTCTTGCGTGAAAAACAAAAGTTTTTTCCACTCAGCTACATAAGGTGAATAGTTAGGGGAAATGGAGATAGTATGATGTTATGAAAAAACCCTAGCTATCAGATTATAAGCCGAATTTTAAATGATCTGACAGCACAAAATATTCACTGTCCTCGGGCCTGAACGGCCCGCCCATACATAGTCGTTAAAATATATAGTTCGGTCTGTGCCTGTATATAATGAAATTCTCACATCAGTCAACTCTTGTAAAAAAAAATGTTAAAATGTAATATAAGATTGGTGGGCAATAATAAATGATTGATTAAAATCAATAATATTAATAATTTTTTCTTATCTAATAAACATTATTTCCTGTGAAATATTCATTACAAATCTCGATGGGGGTTCTAATTTTTTAAATAAAATGTAAGCCTCATGGGCGACCATATCACAGTGCTGAGATGTGGTAGTGAAATATTATATCTTTATCGTCGTTAACTATTCAATCTATTTCCACTACAAAACTTAAAATTCAATGTTACTAATATAATAAATGTACCCAATGGTCCCGCTCCCGTATGCGTTTTTAAACTTTTTCAAGAGGCAAAAAATTTCATAATTTCTGGTTATGATGACAAACGACAAATAAAACGAAATATTTATCGGCGGTCTGGGCTGGGTAGACAATAAATTACCCCCTAATGGATAGATTTAAAGCCAAAAAATATTGAAAAATAAGTGGTAGGTGGTGGTAAGGTAACGTAACCAATTAAGATATTATAACAATTTTACATATGTCTTGCAATTTTTAGAGTATTTAGGTGTTAATAATGCTGATGGTTATTAATATTTATATAATTATAATTGATATTGATATTATACATGAAAGTGATCAATAATTTTATTATGGATTACATTATCTTAATTATCAATTCCATTTTTTTATAACAAGGTGATTAAAAATAAGCATGGCCTGACATATGTTTTGGCTGAATTCACACTTGAAACAAAGATTAAAATAATTAAAAACAAAATTTTGATGTTAATAATTAAAACTTAAACCATATTAACAACAAATATTGCAAATAAAAATGTACTTGTTAAATTGTGTAAGGGGTAATTTTAAATAAAAACTTATTCTAATAAAGTTAATGATAGTTTGAGTGCTTATAATTTAATTCTACAGCTTGTTTTAAGTAATAAATGCCAGGACAAAAATTTTAAATGCAAATAAAACCTAATAATTTACCATTTTATTTTCAATAGCTGGACAAAAAATATTTTAAATAAGAAACTAAAGTTGAAGAATTGCTTTATACTAGGTAAAAACTAACAGAGGGAGATGTGGTAAAAGACTTAAGTCCATACGTAAATATATATTGTATGGGAAATGGATAGAAAATATAGAGATATAAATTAATTTGATTAACAACAAATATTTTGACAACCCTATATTTTAAATAACTAATTTTTATAAAAACCATACTTATGACTAAAAATTACATTTAAAAATATAATATAAATAAAATGAAGTATGTTTATGGATATAATGTACAGGTAATACATTAATTCTCTGAAGATAACCAAACTAAAAAAAATTCAAGTATGTTGCAAATAATAATAAAAATTTGATACAGTTAAAATTGTGATGATAAATTTAAATTAAAATAATTATCTAAAATAGATAATTAAATATTTTCAAATTTTTTCTTTTTAAAAAACTTATTATATTATTATGTGTTTTTCATGCACATGTTTGTGCTAAAATTTAGCCATATGGGCAGACCTAAACATTTACACTTGCTAAAAAAAATGCAATGAAACTAAAATCCAAACAATATTACATGTTTTCAAATATACATACATGCTAAAAAACTGTTTATTTTTAAATTTTACTGAATGTTAATTACAACTATTATACATCAACCGTAATAAACCTCTATAATTTAATTATACAAAATAAATAGAAAAAATCTTCTTGCATTACTCTTTAAAATAAATAACTAAATAAATTGTGTTTAAGACATGTAAACGGTAATAAAAATGTGAAGCAGTAATAATAAATTTCTGGCTGTTCCACCTAATATAATGTTTATAACTCTATTTCTACACATATTAATTGATTTCATTAACCATGTAAGGTAATACCAAAAAATTTAAATTGTTATGTATTTATAGCTGAAAAGTTTTAAAAATAATTTAATATAACAAAGAAAATAATAATTTTTGCAAAAATATTCAAAATTTAAAATGCAAGTTGATGTTATGTTAAAATGTTATGGTGCAGAACCAAAAAAATTAATGTTATCTATCAACAAAATTAAAAAAACACACATAATTTAAAACACTTATGGCCCTAAATCATAGACTAAATTTCCAGTTTGGGTAAGTAATCTTTAAATTGAATAATAAAAAAACTAAAAAATGAACAAATTTAAATATTATAAATCATGATTAATTTTACATTTCAATGCACCTAATTATTTATCATAATAAGCTATTCAAATAATCATATTCAATAAAAAAAACATCATAAAAATTTTTTAACATCTTTTAAAATATATTAACAATAATATGTTTATAATAATTAAAAATTACTTAAAAGGAAAATATACAACATTAGTTTTCTTGAGGTCAAAAAGAATTTCAAAATTAAACATATGTTTGTAAAGAAATGGCATTCATGATTAAAAAAATTTCCATGGTTGCCAAGAATAATTAACAAGAATTAAAAAAGCACAAAAGAATATACTAGTTAAAATATTATTCAAAAATTTTTAAAAAAACTATTACTGACTTAATGGTAACCTCCTGACATGGCATGACTACACTTAAAAGCCATAAACCACATGCAGAGGCGTATGCAAAGACTTTTAAAAAAAGGCAAAAAATTTTTTTAGAAAAGAAACAAATTTAATATTAATATTTTTTTTGTAAGTATTAATTTATAAGGCTATAAATTTTTTAAGCAATTTTATTGATTTCTATTCCCTTTTATGCGTGTGATATATAAATTAAACCGCTGGTTTTATCATAAAAGTTTGAGAAAATATTTTAAAAAGAGGCCTCGTTTTTGCTTAATATTCCTTTGACTACATGAGTGCTAATTTAGCCTTTATCAAATAAACAAGCAAGCGTTTTAAAATCCAACGTAAATTATAGCACATTTACTAAATTATTGTTTAGGTTTAGAAACATTTATTTTCGTATAAATTTAAATTTACACTCTTAAGAACAAATAATGCTGTTTAAAATTAATTCACAAAATTACCTATTTAATAGATAAATCTGAAAATGGCCAAAATTTTAAAAAATTTTTGTTATCTTTAATTATTTTGGTATATTAACTTTATTAGAGCACGTGAAAAGTGAATTCTATATGCGTAAAAATTTTTATTTTTTTTAAATTTTTTTTGCGGTTTAGGGCACGTGCAAAGTGAATTTTTATTCTCGTAAAATTTTGAAAATTCTAAAAATTTTGAAAATTTTATTTTTTTCAAAATTTTTTGAAAAATTTTTTATTTCAGAAAAAGCAATTTAGGGCACGTGCAAAGTGGGTTTTTATTTTCGTGAAATTTTGAAAATTCTGAAAATTTTATAAATTTTATTTTTTTCAAATTTTTTTAAAAAAATTTTTATTTCAGAAAAAGCATTTTATGCGCATATACTAAATTTGGCAACTTTTTAAAAATTTGCGTTTTATTTCAAAAATTTTTTTTTTAAATTTTGAAAATTTCACGAAAATAAAAACTCACTTTGCACGTGCCCTTATGTGCATAAACAAATTTTAACAATTTTATAAAATTTTGCGTTTTATTTCAAAATAAAATTTTGCAAAATTGTAAAAATTTCCCAAAAATAAAAACTACTTTGCACGTGCCCTTATTTCAAGAAAAATTTCATATTACGAAAGTAAAAACTCACTTTGCACGTGCCCTTAAAATAAAATTTTTGTTTAGCTTTTTAAGGTTTTATTAGCCACAGCCAAATCCGTTATTATGTGAAAATAAAGTAGATTAATTATAATAATTTAAAAAATTGCTTATTCTTTTTTTAAAAATTGTAATGCATTCATTTTAAATCTAAAAAGTAAAAAACAAATACAAAATGACACCTTGCCACAAGATCTCTCCCATTTAATACCTTCACCAAGATACCAAGATGCTACCAGTACAAGCTTCTTTTCAGATGCTAGCAGACCTTAACCTTGCATCTTGGTTATCACCAGACCATCCTTGTCACGAGCTTACGCACCATTTTACTATAACAAGACAAATAAAAGGAACCCTCATCTCTCAGTGCTTTACACAATTACAACCTTTCATTTGCAAAAATATACTTAATAAAGCGATAATTAAAGGTATTCACATCTCTACAATTAACAGACCTATAGCTAAATTTTTTTTAAGGCCGACTTTCCTCTTTATAAAACACTTCACCCCGAAACATCCGTTCTCAACTGGCTTAACTCAGGTCTATACCTGCGTGCCATTTGCAAACTTCAGAGCACGTCTGGGGGCATTATTAAATAATATCTGCTAATACTGCAAATCAGCATCAGACGATATAAAACACTGGCTCATAGGCCCCTTACGGGCCCCTAGTGTCTCTCCTATGAATCTTTGGATCAATCCATCCCTAGTTGCCGTCAGGTTCATTCAAATTACGAACCAACAAATAATGCAACATACAACGAAAACACACAAATACAAATTAGCAAAAAATCAAACTTATTTTCATTAGGGCATGTGCAAAGTGAGTTTTTATTTTCGTGAAATTTTCAAAATTTTGTAAAAAAAATTTTTGAAATAAAACGCAAATTTTTAAAAAGTTGCCAGATTTAGTATATGCGCATAAAATGCTTTTTCTGAAATAAAATTTTTTTTAAAAATTTTTGAAAAAAATGAAATTTTCAAAATTTTCAGAATTTTCAAAATTTCACGAAAATAAAAATCCACTTTGCACGTGCCCTTATTTAAAATTTTATCCACGATTAGCACTGTGGGGTTCATACGGACCCAAGCACATCTTAAATTTTAAAAATTTTTGTAATTATTATATATTAAATATATAATAAACTAAATTAGTTATTCAGGTTTAATTCTATAACAAAATTTGTTTAAAAACTGTTTATATGAATCTAACACTCTTAATTTCAATGTTAAAACCAATGATTGACTCAATGTAACTGAAAAGTTGAAACTTAAGTATTTTTTCATTTTGGTTTTACAAATTAAGATAATGTTTGCTCTGCATTGGCGTAGGAGAGGGGGGGGAGGGGGGTTTAGGGATAAAACTTCCCCCCCCCCCTCCCCCCCCCAAACTAAAATGTCAATTTAATATAAAATTAAATTACATTTAAAATATTTTTAAATATTTAATTTTAAAATCTCCCTTCCCCTCAAATTAAAAACTAGTTTGATAAAAATTTTAAAATATTTTTCATATTTTTAATTTATGGTTGCGCTCTAAAAAGACCAGGGACGTATGCAGAACCTTTTTGTCGTACGCGTGGCAACGCACAAGAGAAGCCATGCGCAAGAGGAACCTGGAAAAAAAATAAGGAAAAGATTTTGATTATTATTTTTTTGGTAGTTTAGTATTAGTGTATTTTTGTTGTTAAAAGAAAAGAGATTTTGTTTTGCGTTGGCTGAAATCATGAGGAAGATTTGTAATTAGCAATGTTGTAATGAAATGCATAATAAATTAATTGGATCAAATACCTACAAATATCTATTCTTTATCTTATTGCCCCTTGCCACTTCGGCCACGAGTCTGGCACTTTTCAAAAATTTTTTTTTTGAACCCCCCCCCAAGCTTCACAACTTGCTACGCCCTTGTTGCTCTGCATAAAAATGGCAGAAATAATTATTTTTCTTAAAAAATTATCTATTTAGTGAATACTAGCCACAACTTATTTTTTAATTTAAATTATTTTTTTACGTGAAACTTTCTAAATAGGGTCTAGACCTAAAAACACGATTTGATCAATAATAATAATACACTTAAATTATTGACATGATTTATTTAATGTAATATGGAAAAATAATTAATTTCAATTTTTTAGATTCTTTTTTACTTTGTGTATATAATTAGCAAGATTGGCTGCGGCAATTATTTTTTTCAAAATTGTATATATTTCTAAAATAAAAAAAATTTTAGCGGCTGATATCAAATAAGAATTTAAGGTTTTTGGTCGTTTTAGTATATCACCATCAAAATATTTTTTAAGCCGCCTCAATGTTATTCAAATGCGTGCGATTTTTTTTTTGTCAAAACTTTTTTCTCCACTAGCCGCAGCCATTCATTAATAATAACTCATATTAATCTATAACAAAAAAACACGTTTTTTTCTTCAAATTAATAAAAAAATAAAGACTATACCTATATAAAATTATGGATAAAATGTATCAATATAATTAATCAAATTGTGTTTTTCTTTTAGTTAAACATATTTAAGCTTGATGAAAAAAAAATATTTTGATACAAAAAATTATTTTTAGCATTTACCTTAACTAGACGTTTTGCAAAGTAACATTATTGATTTCTATCATCATATATGTAAAAATAAGTTAAAAAATGACTAAAAATATATTTAAGTTTAAATTAATATGAAACAATCTAATGGTTTTTAACATTAAAATTTCCATTGGGACCATACGGAACCCAATTTTTATTTTAATTTCTAAACAAATTTTGTTGTTTGATTTAGACCAAATTATTGCTAGTTTTGTTAATTATATATTTAAAAAAAGGTCACAAAATTTTGCTTAATAACGTATATTATGTATCTTCAAAACAAAAAATGCTGGGTCTGTTTGTACTCTTCAGTTTTAATTACGGGTTATAAAATGTTGATTTATTATCATAATACAACAACAATGTTACTATTTTCTGCCAATATTTGTAAATTTTTATTTAATTAAAGTAAGTTAGCCCCATCTAATTTTCATAATTATATTATTTTTGTTTTTGCCTTAATAATTTATATATATTAATTAGTATTATAAAGCCAATACAACCATTTTTGAACGTTTAGCTGGGGCTAATTAAAAACTAAATTTTAAAAAAATTGCACGCATTTGAATAACATTGAGGCGGCTAGTGTTAAAAAATATAAAAAATTCAAAATTTTATAAATTTTTTGAAAAAATTTTTTTTTTAAATATATTGTTTGGCATATCCTGAAACAACCAAAATTCCTTAATTCTTATTTTTTAATATTAGCCGCTAAAATTTTTTTATTTTAGAAATTTATTTTAACAATTTTGAAAGAAGTATTAGCCGCAGCCTTTGGAAATATTATGGCTGAATGAACATTTATATATTCATATGATAGCTAAAATTCGTGGATAAACATTGCTCACAATTTGCATTTAGAGGTAAATTGATAGGATATTCTTAAATGAACTCTATTATGATTAAAAGCTACCTTTTTTTGAATATTTATTTAATTTGTTATATGTAACATTATTTTATTATTTGAAATACACAAATCTGATTCTATTTTTTATTTCTAAATAGCTTTAACCATATTTACCTTTTAAATTAATATTAGTTTTATATCATGTCCTTTATCAAATATTTTGAATGTTAAATTTTGTTTAACATCAAAAAGCATTCTATTGTAAAAAGTATAAAATAAATATTGCTTAGATAATTAACTTTTAAAGTTATTTTGAATTGAAAATTGATGTTTGGTATATATATAAGATTTAAAAAGATTGTTCACAATTAAATTAGAAATATCTAAATAATTAAAAAATTTAGTCTAAAATAATATGTTATATGTAATTAACCATAATTTTAATGATGGCCACATTTAATATAAACTTACAAAGTGAAGTCTCTAAATATTTAAATTTTTAATTACTTTTTTACATTCCAAAATATTATCCAAAAGGCATTGTAAGAGAAAAAATTACTGTTATTTGGTCTAACCAAAGCATTTTTATAATGCTCCACCATTATAATTTTATGCTTTTTATATTTTTAGGTCCCATAAAAACCTGACATAAGTGTATTTTTTTAAATTTTATAGATTTTTTTAAAATTTTAAGGTGGAGATTGATAATTAAATAAAAAAACAAAAAAATTTAATGTAAAGGGCATAAAATTAATAATTTATTGCCAATCTTACAAACCATCATTTTTTATAGCCCTAACCAAGGGCGTAGCAAGTTTTAAAGCTTGGGGGGAAGGGGGGTTCAAAAAAATTTTTGGATATTAATGAAATTTTAAATGTAATTTAATTTTATATTTAATTGGTATTTAGTTTGGGGGGGGGGGGGGGGGGATATGCACTAAATTTTTTTAATTTGGGTGGGGATATGGCATGCTTGGAGGGGGTTTCATCCCCAACCCCCCCCCCCCCCCCGCCCCCCCCCTCCTACGCCAATGGCCCTAACTAACAATTCCCACAAATACATTAATATAAAAAAACATTCAGGGCTCATATCATTACCAAATATTTCATAATTCCAAATCAACAAAATGTTAAAAGGCTATTTTTCTGATAAGATATATTGTTATATGCCCAGTAATGTATGAATTTAGTAAACATGATCATAGATTTAATAATGATAAAAATCTAGACTGGCCATAATTAACTTAGGCACAAGAATTTAGAGCAGGCACTAACAACTTTTAGATTTTTTTAACAGAACCTATAAGCGTGCAATAAATTTCAAAACATTTTATGTAACTTAAATTTTAATGCACGATCTTGATGTATTTTGGAAACTAATCACTTTTATAAAAATTAAAGTTTATTCCTAAGGGAGTAGACTCGTTTCATTTTTTTTTTGAAAATTTTTAAAAATTTTTAATTGTTTGAAAGCTTTTTTTTTCAAAAACTTTTCTTTCAGAAATATTATTTAAGCTAATATCGAAAATTAACGATTTTTTTAGGCGTTCAATGTTCAGAGAAGATTTGTAAAATTTTTAAAAAATTGAAAAGAGTTTGAATACGTCCTAAAAAAATGTACACTTATTTTATTTTAGGGTTTTTGAAATCGCAAAAACTGTAAATTTTGCCATATTTGGCCATTTTTTATAAATTAAGGATCTTTAGGGCCGCGTTCCATGAATGATTTAAATAACGGTAAAATAGCGAAAGCTGCATTATATACTATTCCTTTTGGTTTTAGAACTTTTGTCTCACTTTTGGTGCCTTTTTGTAATGCAAAAGTCAGTCCGCGGGTGCGTGGCTATGAGTCTAAGCGCTTTTAAGCCTATGCGCTTTTGAGCCTCTACATGGAAAAAGATGCCTGAAAGAGAGCCGTTTATGCCTTGACCAAATAATCGAACAAAAAATTAACTTTTTATAACGAAATCTTCATTTTTAATATGATAAAATTTACATTAAACAATGAATTGTTATCACTTGTTTAGTATACCTTTCATCCAGTCCCCTACCTTATTAACAATCCTTTTTCCACTTTGGCGCGCCATAATTTTTTTTACAATATCCCGTCACCTTTTTGGTCCATCATAGGTTACAATGTGACCTTTATTTTTGTTAGCCTTGGTTGCGTTTAAGCTTATAGTAAAATTGTTCAAAAAAATTATTTTTGTGTTTTGGCATACATTCATTTACCTCATCTTGGCCCAAAATTTTAGATATATGTTATTTTTATAGATTAAGGCATACAGCCTTTTATAAACTTCATCCGTAATTTATTTTTTTAATCATTAGTTAAAAACCAATAATTTTGAGCATAATGTCTTGTTTAAAGGTCCTCGTTTCTTTCTTAGGGCACGTGCAAAGTGAGTTTTTATTTTTGTAAAAATTTCAAAATTTGGAGAAATTTTATTTTGAAATAAAACGCAAATTTTATAAAAATTGCCAAATTTAGTTAATGCACAAAAATTGCTTTTTCTGAAATAAAAAAATTTTTTAAAAATTTTTGAAAAAAATAAAATTTTTAAAAATTTCAAAATTTTCATAATTTTACGAAAATAAAAACTCACTTTGCACGTGCCCTAAAATAGAATCAAAAAATTTCTTAAATTACTAGTTTTGTAGTTGCCCTCACTCCAGGTTCACTTTAATTTTAGGGCCAGACTCATATTCTTTTTTATCAAAAATTTTAATATCTTTACTCTTTGACATTTGACGCATTTGAAGACGAAGTCGTCATCGTTGTTATTGGCATTTCAATAGTTTTTTATTAAGAAACCTTTTTGAAAAACATTTGAAAAAAATAAATTTTTTTTAAAAAACTTCAAATTTTTAAATTTTTTTAAAATAAAATAAGTTTGAACCCTCCCTTAAGCAGTAGATGTTTTGAGCTTTAAAAAACATATTTAAATTTTGAATTTATCAAAAGTACCTGTAAAAATCATATAGTATGTTTAATAAAATTTTTACTATGTTTTAAACGTACTTCTGTTGGTTATCGTCACAATAATAAAATCGCATGGTAAGTAACGCTGTCGTTTCTCTAATTAAAAATATAATTTATATCCTACAGAATTGTCTCTATATTACCATTAAACAGCCTTCTTTGTCCTTTTTTTGGTTGACTGGTTGGTTGCTAATTCCATAATTTCCTAATGAATGGGAAAGCCTAAATAATTTCGATGGTTGTTTAACTTTGAATTTTGTTGAAATTTTCAATTATCATAGTCGGCTCAAAAGCTCAGTGCAAACCCTCCTGTCTTACAAGCAGGACTTTGTGAGTTCGAATCCGTGCACAGGAGGCTTTTTTTTCTGTTTAACAAATTACAAAGTTTTAATACCTGTCTGATTTTTACACAAAGAAGCTACATCATTTTTTACGAGTTTTTAAAAGGGATTTTTTGCAAAGTTTAAGGAAATGACGCAGAGTAAATTGCTAACATTGTCTTTAATATAATTACGATTGATATTAACATTGTCTTTGTGTATTTATTGGATGCATTTTGATAATCCTTTCCAATTTCCCTTTTTAATTATAGTGAAATCAGACGGATTAATTTACTCAGAGACGCGACGATTGCCCTCTTTTGGATTTTTTTTCGCGTTTAGACTTTATTCAGTTTTTTTTTGAAATTTTATTAAAAATTTTGAAATTTTTGAACAAAGGGTTGTCAATCTTTATTATTAGCAGTTTAAGTGTTTTTTTATTACAAAAAATTTCTAAAAAATTATTGAGAAAAAAATATAAATTTTATGAAATTTACAAAATTTTCAAGTTTTTATAAAATTATGATAAACCTTATTATTTCGTCAAAATATTGTAACTAAATTTGTAGTAATGAAAAGTAAAGTAGGAACTATTAGCATCACACAAAGAAGCCCGGTTTATTTAAATATGTTTCAAGTTATTATCTGGGTATAGGCCGAGTGAGTTTGAAATACGGCGACGTCCATAGTTCTTTCTAATTTTGAATAATTTAGCCAGAACTTTCATAAATTTTTTTTGACCTGATATAACTCAGGTCAGTTAAAAATTATGAATCGGATTGATAAAACGAATTTCGTAGGTTGGCTTTTATTTATATGATTTATTCCGTTATTCGAATATAAAATCGACTCTAACTTCATTATTTTACTTGAAAAATATTGAATTTTGCAAAAGGTTAATTTATAACTTCCACATTTATATTGTAACAAAATATTTTGAACGCCGACCTAAACATATTTTTTTTTCATCGGGTTGAAATTATATATATGTTTGTACGAATTCCAATTTAAAAGTTTAGCTGTTTCATACATGTATAAAAACAATTTTCTTAAATATTTTTTTTATTTTTTTAATCTCGAATATATATATCATTTCATTTTATTAATTTTTTTTATCAGCTGACTTACAATTGAAATTTCCCAAGCTGGTAGTTTGGAACTTTATAAACTAGCTTACATATCTCACAGATTTTTTGTGTTAGAAATTGTCGATAAATTTATTACTCTTAGATGGCATATATTATTTTAATAAATTACTCTATTTGATTATAGTAGTTATTTTTATTATATATATATCTCCTAAAATCTTTTGTTTGGTTATATGGACTTTGATCCTAAACGCTCTCCCAGACCTCCTATGAAAATTCTTTTTTATTTGCTTATCGCCCGTGCCAAAATGCCATGTACTGATATAGGGGGGTGCGGCCACATTTGCAATCTTTTTTTATTTAAAAAATTATGAAGAAAAAAATGGGTAAGATTTAAGAAATGTATGAATATCTTTTTAAAGAAATTTTTGATAAAGTTTTTTTTGAAAAAAAGTTGAAAATAAATTTGTGAGTTTGGCCACAATCATTCTATTTTCATATGAAATAATATTATGGAGTATAAAATTATATACAGATTGTAATCTTATCATATTTTTACCCTTACCCTTTAGGCCCTTTTTTAGCTTGAACTGTTTATATCTAGAATATGATTCTACTTATTTTTTATGAGTTTTTTTATATGCCAAAACTGCATTACTTTTGCTTTATGACTGCGATAATTGCTCCTTTCATTACCCATATCTTATAGACTTTTTTCCGGCACAGGAGGATTGAGAGTTCATTGAGATTATCAGTGTGCTTCAACTTTTTCATGTTGGAGATTTGGTCAATTATACATCAAGTAATTTTGTGGCACGATGATAACTGTAATTTTTTCCAAATTCTGTTCAAATTAAACCTTATTTTCTGTTTTTCCTACAAGTTTTTAGTTATAAGGTTGTTTCCATATCTCTCCATAGGGGCGCCAACCCGTTTACGGCTGCTCTGACACGAAGTAAGATTTGCTCGCACGCCGGAGACCTAAGTTTTTAGCCTAGGTTAATTATTTGGGCACACCGTTTACGGGGCCAACTGCCTTAGACCACTCAGCAACTTTAAAGTAGTTTCACATGTATTCTATTTTAGGAGAAAAAAAAGATGCCTGGGCATGGATTCGAACCCCCAACCTTCCTCACGTACAGGATAGGAATGTTTTGCCACTCAGCTATCTGAGCCTTTTATATCATTAAAACGAAAATTGAAATACATTCAAAATTTCTTACCGTTCGAGTCATTCACCTTTTATAGACTCTCCTACTGTGATTGGTCATTTGATTTTAAGTGTACGTCGATTTTTAATATCTCGAAAAATAAATGTTCATAGACTATAATTTATGTAAAATCAATTACACTTATTTAACATCAAACATCTGTCTCTTTTTATTACAATTTAATTGAATTTTTATACTTTAATTTTTTTAAATTAAAATTATAAATTCATTTTAATTAATTTTTAATTGGTTATATCAGTAATATTTCACTAACTACTAAAATATAGTTCAGCTCTTAAAGTACAATCTACTACACTGGTCGCATTTAAACCCAAAATTTATTTATCAAATTTTACACTTTCTCTTTTAAAATCTCGCCTAAAATATGTTAACACAATTTGAAAAATTTTTTTTGATTTTTTTACAAAATTTATAATGAGTTTGATCACAGCCTACTAATTATCAATTAACACATTGTACTTGACCTTACTAAAAACTCTCGTTAGCAAAACATCATAATTTATTTATTAGTTAGATGGGATAATCTCTTAATTGTTGCAAGTTACCTCTTAAATTATAACCTTGGAGTAATTGTTATACTACTACTGTGATCAATTAGTTTTTCGTGGTATATTAAATCGAAACTTTTTTCAAGTGATTAATTGGTTTGCAAATACTTTACCTTGGTTTACTTTAACCTGTTATTTCAACAGATTTAGGTTTCTAGTTGGAATTTCCCTACAACGTTATATCAATCATATTTTCCTCTTATACGAGGAATTGCCTAGAAATTTTGCACTTTGTGGCACGACCTAATGTACCTTTACAGTGAATCTGTTATCATATTAATTTTCAATCAATCATTCAAATATTTAGGAATTTTGATAATCCATCATTTAAAAAAGGATTTTTTTATATAATTTATTTATCTGCTAATTATAACCTTTAGGCACTTATTTTTTTTATAATTATTTAGTATATATAAATATTATATGAATAATTTGTCTAAAATCAAATTATATAAACTTGATTTGCTGCTGTTATATCTTATAGAAACAAAATAATGGTCCACCATTTATATTTACTTAATTGATGATCCTCCTTACGTGTCCATTATAATACCGCTTAAAAAAATGATATACGGCATTCGACCACACACGATGCACCTTCCAACACCTTCTGTTTTAGGACCGGCTGAACCTACGACCGAATTTAGCGAATTAGCGAAAGATAATCACAAAATTGATATAAGTAGCTCCCCGATTTCACTTTACGATACGCCGTTTCAAAGTCCACAAAAACACGATGTTTTCAGTGAATTTCCTCCGGCTAGCATTAAAATGGATTCATGTTTGGACGCGACCCGTAAGGGTTTGAACGAGCATCCGTTATCACATATCCGACAGAAACCAAACTTAGTCGAATTTACGCTCTCGCATAAACTAACCACTACTAACAATAGTTCCACCCTTAAAATCCCACCCCCTAATACCCTTAATCTGTCACGCTCTTGGGACGAAATACTTTGCTCACCTGTCAGGTATGAGGCCCGTAGCCCCTATTCTACAAATAAAAGTAACTACAACAATGACGGTAACAACTCAAATACCCCACAGAAATCTTTTAAATTACGACAAAGAACTCATCAACTCAGGAGGAAATATATTTCGGACGAGGCTTTATGCCCCTTAACTAGCGATAAATTCACCCGGATGGGCCCAAATATAAAATTTCAAATTGATAAACGTTCACGCCAATTACCTCTCATAAAAATTACGCCCCCTATCACTCACGAATCCAATCTTTCGCCACCACCAACCATTCAAATTACCTCACCCCCTCAGCAGTTTGATAATACGGAAGACGGGAGCAACACAGGCCTCATAACTTTCCTCAAATCCCGGTCTGATTTGTTAGCCGGGGCCAATAATACTGCCCTAGAAGCTTCACCCTCGTCTACAACGAGATTTTCGGTCAAACACAAAATTTTGGAGAAGAGTAATTTACACCGTAAAAAGTACCATACGTTTTTTAACAGCTCAGGTAATGATGGAACTGAATGCATATGTCATGAATTTGCGCTAATGCGCAGGCGCTCAAACTGTTATTGTGATTCATACTATTACGAAAGCTGCCAGCACACATTGTCCCCTAAATTATGGGAAATTCCGTTAAATTATAACAACTTACCTATGTGTCGTAACTTTAAATGCTTACAGAACCAACCAGAACTACCGTTTAATACACACCTGTCGACCAAAGCACCGTATACCCTAACGCCAAGCAGTAGAAGTACCATTCTTCACTCATCTCATGAATCGGGCCTCGATAAGTGGTCCCCCCACCCTTCCTGTTTGAGATCCTTCCAAATCACCCAGCATTCCTTTTCTCCACCCGAAACATATCATATTTGTGCCGGCAATTTACCCTCCTCTGGCATGAATACTTGCCTTACCCCTCGTCCATTCACATCGATACAAAGTCCAATTTCACGGCCAAATTCCTCTGTTATTCACCTTACAAAATCAACACAATCTCATAAATACAGGGGATACAGCAATCTTCTTCTCAGTACCCAAGGCCCGCCTTTTAACTCTCCCAATAATAACGATGACAATGTAAAAGATTTAATAAGACATATTAACGGGACTCACAACACGTGTCCATACTCTTCTAGACCAAAAAGATGTCGAATGACACCTCGAAAGGGTAAAAATATTAAAAATAATGCTACCCCAAATAAATATTCCGCCCTAAATATGACCTGCCCAGCTAAAACTGTCACAAACGGCACTTTTCACCGTTCGGTCTTACGTAAGTGCACTTCTATGATTGACGATTACATTCCGCCACCCACGTTGCAAGCCATACAATCAGCTGTTAATCGCCTTTACCGAATAGACGATTTCGAGCCCGAACTCATAGGGACTGGCTTTTTTTCCGAAGTCTTCAAGGTAAAATTCTATTTTAATTTTTTGAGAAAAAAAATGCCGTGTCCAAACTAAATTAATAATTCAGAAAAAAAATATATATTTAATGTTTATAACCAAAAAAGTTTTTCTTTTGTATATTTGTCGTCTCAGAATAATTATTTAGGTGATTATTATAGATCCTTGAAAATGTAATTAAGTTTGGACGCACCTTAAATATAGAAATTTTACTAAAAAATGTAAATTGAATTTTATCTAAATTTACTTTTTACTCTCATCTGAAAGTTTTAACCATAAATTATTATATTTTATTTCAAAAGCATTTTGCAATTGTATGCATATTCTGTATACCTACCACCTAATAATAATTATGATATACAGCTCCCACATATTTTTTCAATTTTCATAAAATTTTAAAAATTTTCTTGAAGGCCTTTTTTCGAAGAACGCAAATATGAAAATATTTCATAAATAATTTTTTTATAAAATATTCATGATATTTCAAAAAAAAGTCGTTATGTGTGTGGTATAGCAGTTGACATACATATTATTGTGAAGGGAATAAATAAGCTTATGAAAATGTAATTGATTAACGGCCCACATTATTTTTTAAAAAAAATTTTTTATTCAGTTAAATTGCTATGTCTTAGGACTGAAAATTCATACCTGGGTGTTAAAATTTTAAATTTTACAGTGGTATTATTGTATTTAAATCATCTTATAATGAATTTAGGCCTAATTTATATTAAATTATGCCAAAAAAACATATGTCAATTCTCTAGCATAAAATAAAGAAATAATGATGCTCATCTGTTTTATGTTACCCCAAACCCATCCAAATAATTTTCAACCCCCCCCCCCCCCCCTTCATAAGTTTTTTGTCTCGTTACATTTGTAATTTAATTTTTTTAATTTTTTTACACATTGTTTTACATATAATTTGACCACAGTTTATGTGTTAATCGTGATTGAAAAACTGCCATCTGGTTGGTCTTAAACCATTTATTAATAATTTTCCTGAAAAAAAAATAATTAATAGTTTAACCATAGGATAATAATGATTTTAACTGCTGTTCCCACTGGCCCTTAAAATAAGTGGGCGGCGGCGGGCTGTGGGTCAGGTACGAAAAATAAAATTTTTTTTTAACATATTTTAACATTGTTTTTTTTAGATTGGCTCTAATAACACCAGATTTTATTTCTCTCACTTTTTCCCGTTTTGATTTGTAATATAAAATCTATTTTTTATTTTTTTATAAAATTAAATTTTTTTCACTCTTATATCGGTCCAGGCCAAAAATATGACTAGTTTTTTTACTAACGGACCTTATTTTTTTGTGATTAAATTTAAATCAATCGTGAAAAAATGTAATTAAATTTATATCATGCATGAAAAAAAAACACGAATTGATAAAAAAATTTGGCAAAATATTCTAGACGTTTAGCGACATAGAGCAGGTAAATATAGGCAATTTCTCGATTTGAATGCCAATTTTTTTTTCTGCTCGAGGCTGCATCATTTTCGCACGCACTCGTCTTATGTCAATTTGTCACATGGAATCAATTCAAACATATTTTATTTAAACCTGTAATATTATGGAAACACCGTTGTTACCTGGATTCTTTGAAGTTTGTATTAAAAAAAATAATATTTTTAAGGTATTTCTCGTTTTTTATTTGTAAAATAAAACAAATTTGCCATGTTTTTTCAGACAATTTATAAATTTGATGTTAAAAAATTTTAAAATGCAGTGATGGAATTTTATCAAAAACTTTCAATCTGATCCATAAATAATATTTTAATTCTAAAAAAAAATTCTTTTAAAGACGAATTTTTAGTGCAAATATTTTATGTATTTCCGTATAAAATCCACTATTTAATCACACAGGTGACCCATACGCAAACAGCTGAGACCATGGTGCTGAAAGTGAACAAGCAAAACAGTAACCGGTGTAACGTACTTCGAGAGATTCAACTCATGAATTCTCTCTCTCATCCCAACATACTCAGGTAATAATTACAAAGCTCTCATATTTGAATAATCGCGGCTAAACTCAAAATAAAATATGTGTGAAAAAAAAATATTTTCCAACAGTTTTTTGCTCAATCAAACTTTATATAGAATAAGCTTACATTTTTGGACCAAAAAAGTTTTGTAATAGTTGGCGGAAAGATTTAAATATGAGTTTGACCGCAACAATATATTGTTTAATTTAGATGTCTAAAATCCGAATTATTTTAATTGGAATTCATACGGCCCGCTTAACGGGCCGCGTTTAGATTAATGTGTCGGGCCGGCCAAGTTTTTAAAGTTTCATTTCGCTTTTTTAATAACTGTATTAGGGCACGTGCAAAGTGAGTTTTTATTTTTGTGAAATTATCAAAATTTTGCAAAATTATTTTGAAATAAAACGCAAATTTTTAAAAAGTTGCCAAAATTTGTTTATGCAGATAAAATGCTTTTTTGAAATAAAACATTTTTTGAAAAATTTTGAAAAAAATAAAATTTTTAAATTTTTTTTAGAATTTTCAAATTTTTACGAAAACAAAAACTCACTTTGCACATGCCCTTAACAAAAACTAAAAATGATATATTTATATGTATTAAACGTTTTTTTTTTGATAATTTTGAATAAAAAATAAATATTTTTTTATCGGGCGGGTCAGGCCGGTTTATTACGACCTGATTTGAACTTTAATATAGACTCATCCTAAATTGTTATATGCCTACATAAAGATTTTTGAGTATGAGTTTTTTGATAGAATTCATAATCATGGTTTGAACTTTCATATAGGTTTCTCGTAAATTTGGAGGTCTACAAAAAGTTTTTTGAGTGTTTTGATAATATCTAGCTTAAACGCGGATTTAACTTATTAAAATCGCCTATTTTCTCATTTCTTAGTTGATCCATTGACCCGGTCCTTTTGGATATATAGATGTTATTTCAACAGTGTTGTTGCAAAATCTAACCATGTATAGTTACGCTAATAATAAAAACATAGTTGAAATATTAATCAAAAAACTCCTTAATTAAAAAAATTGATGATCTGTATGGGAAAATATTTTTTTACAATTTTCTTCGTATCAATTCACCTCAGCACATTCTTGAAATTCTTTTTATTTCCCTCGAAACCGCCTTTTTCTCAGTCATTCCCGCCTTTTCATTAACATTGTTTCAAAATTATCATTTTTATGTAGAGCGAGGGCGCGTTTAAAGTTAAAATTTTTAATTAAAATAATTTTTAAAACTCAAAAAAAATTATAAAAAAAATATATCCCAATGGATACATGTTAGAACTAAAAAAAAAAGTAAAATTTTTCCAATCCCTTCTCTAAGAAGTTGCCCTACTAGCAATAAAAACTAATAAATATTTAAAAGTTTCTCGAGGGCACGTGCAAAGTGAGTTTTTATACAATTTTAAAAATTCTGAAAATTTCGAGTTTTTTTTTTCAAATTTTTTTTAAACAAATTTTTTATTTTAGAAAAAGCATTTTATGCGCATAAACTTAGTTTAACAGTTTTTTAAAAATTTGAAAGTTTCTTAAAATTGTGATAATTTTACGAAAATGAAAACTCACTGTGCGCGTGCCCTAAATGGAAAAAAAACACCCTAATTCGCCCCTAAAACGTATAGCAATTATAATTTAATGGTATTAAATTAACTTTATCTTCAGGAAACTTTTTTTTTTAAAAAAATTTAAATTTAAAACCTAAGGTACAGGCTCACCTCTGTGTCCAAGCTCAATTTCGGTCGTTAATAATTATAAATTTTTATAATTTTTATTGTATTTCCTCTAAAAAAAAATTTAATGGCCATTTGTTATTATAACTGTTTGGTTGTTAATTGCTTCCTTCGTTTGGAAGTTGGAAGTGAGATTGAGCTTGAGGGCAGCTAGGGATGGATTGATCCAATAAGATCTATAGGATGGTTGGGGCATATGGTCCCATGGCTGGACGGGCTCACGACCTACCTTTTTCAAGTGTCTCATAATTGACTATGTCAGTAAAATCGATAATTTTATTTTTTTGCAGTTAATTAAGCCTAAATAAGATCCTCCTTAACTTATATTAAAATGGACCTAGACTCCCCTATACATCTATGAAGAGAAGTGTTTGAGTTAGCTGTATGATTCACAATATAAATAGGAATCAACAGTCTGGATTTTCTGTGCATACCTTTATGACTCACTCATCTATTCCCAACTAACCTATTATTAGATCGGTTCTCTTACAATTATCTAAGTTCTCGTCCAAACTTTATATTAATTTTTCTTCAAAAAATCAAAAAAATTTGTCGGGGTTATTTTTTGTGGTTCAGCAAAAACCCTAAGTAAACGAAACTTTTTTAGATATCAACACTATTTTTGAGTAACACACCCAATAATTTCAAAAATAATTTTTTGCAGTTTGGATGCATACCTTGATTTTTTTTGATTATGGATGCTTTCAAAGTTAAAAAATTTTTTTTATTATAATAGTTAAAAAAATAAATGTTCGCAACAAAAAACAATTTTTTACAAAGAGTTGCCCACCTAACTGAAACTTTTGGTATTTGTAAAAAAATTTTACCAAAAAAATAATTCATCCTTAAACGCGGCTTAAGATTTTTTTTCACATACGTCTTCAATATCACAATTATTGTATATTTATAAGATTTTAAATATTCTTTAGTCATTTTTCGCATAGCACTGTTAGATTATTGTAAAATCTGCATTTTCTCAGCTTTGTTAATTTTTTATTAGAGATTGTTGACATTTAAGCTTAAAAATCTTCTCTTATTCCTAAGAAATAAATATAAGTTTTACAGATGCTTCAAGAAATTAATATTTAATAAATTGCACAGGTCAACAAATATCAATGGCACAACCGTGAATTTAATGAAAATTTAAGAGAATTTACCCCCATGATGGCCTTATCTCATATACATCTATTTTGTTTTCTTATTTTCTTCCGGCCTTGGCTCCATACATCCGCCTATATTGAGGAAATGGCCTGCCCTAAAAAGAAATTATTTATGAATCTGTTTTTTGTATAAAAATTTTTTGTAACTTATATTTATCATATCTAATATTGGGAATTAAAGTTTTTTAGTATATCAAAACATCAGCATTTAAGAAATTTAGAATATTTCGCGTCCAAACTCTAATACAACACAATATATCATTGCTTTTTAATTAAAGTTATATATACATTTTGAATCTAACAGTTTAGCTGTTGTGAATATGCCAAAATAAATTTCAATTAATTTTTATTTTTGAATCTTTCTTGTTTTTTTTGCATTTTTTCTAAAATTTGAATGATTATAGCACTAACTAAGTTTAATTTGAAAAAACGGTGAACGGATTTGAAAATCCCTGAAATGGCAGGTTTGATCTCCGTAATTAGCTCTTAACTCTCAAAAATTTGTTGACCTGTGTTACATTCCAGTATGTGATATGGTAAAAACAAGCACATTTTACGATAAACATTGGGAAAAATACATATATGTGCTTTAGTGAGTTTATTCGTTTTTCGCAGGTTAATTTAAGAGTCAAAACACCTTATAAACTTACAACAAGGCACATTTTTTATGATGGGATCACATATAAATATACCTGGCAAGTTAGATAACATGCTATATTTGGCGAAGATATTTAACCTTTTTTAAACTGGAATTTTTTTTTGACGTACAAGACGTTTTCCTTCCACAATGTATAACATATAGACTCTCAAGTTATATCTCGGAAAATGAGACAATACAGGTATTCGCGCCACCTTGCATTTTCCGCGAGCTCTCTGCTTACCTGCAGAGAAGAGTGATAAGAAGATCCTGTGTAATTTGCTTGCACTGTTGCAATTACTTACCTTTTTTCCCGTTATATCTTTGTAATATAACATAACTTGAACATCAATATAAATTAGACAAATAGATAATTGGGGTTAAAACCATTAGTTCTTTTAAGAACACTGTGGAACTTTTGTAATTTTTGAGAGAAATATTATTCTCGCTTTAGGTCTTTATATCTATGCCAAATATATTTTAACATAAATTATGTTAGAAATTAAATAATTTAGTAACCTAGCAGTTTCTCGTTAATGATTACATATTTTATCGATCCTCAACTGACGAGTTTGATGTAGCGGTTGACGCCATTTTTTTATATTTTTTGGAAAATTTTTCTACCTCAGCAATAATAATAATTTACAAAATTTAAAGAATTAAATTAAAAAATATATATTTTGAGCCAAAATTGCGATCAAACTTGATATTAAAATATTTTCTATGAAAGAAACAGTTTTGTTAAATTATAAAAGATTATTAATCCTAGTAATTATTTTGTATTTAAATTACTAGCTGAAAAATTCAGTCCCATATTATATAACTAAATTAAAAAGCTGGACGATAAATATTTTTTTCTAAAACTCGAATATTTTTCCTTCGGACGCATTCCTTTTGGTTTGGACCATAGTTAGCTTTTTTTTTGACAATTTTAAGTCCTATACATTTAAATGTATAATTTAGATATTAAACAAATGACATCAGTTGAATATCTCGAGCCAGATTCTATACCAAACGGCCATGTCACTCTGCCTATATATCGCCGTGCATATTTTTTACTTTCAAAGCTTTTTTTTATGACTGGATATTTGAGTTTGGACAATTTTCCTCCGGAATTGCGTGTTTTTATTTGTTTAACTAATTATCATTTTTAAACTACTTTTATTTCATCGTATTCAATTATTTTAGATTCTTGGGCGTTTGCGTCAACGGCGGTCAACTTCACGCGCTAACCGAGGTAACCCAAACATTTTTATAGGGGAGTCTAAATTGAAAAAAAAACTATTTTCCAACTAATTGCTCAAAACCCGGATGTTTGTGTCAATTTGGCCCGCATAGCAATTTGAACTCATTTGGGTTTTATATCCATGTTATTACAAATTTTAATATATGGGCTGATTTCAAATTATCGGCATAAATTGAGATTTTGAATAATTGACGAATGTTAAATAAATATAAATCAATTCCTTAGGGCACGTGCAAAGTGAGTTTTTATTTTCGTTAAATTTTCAAAATTTTGAAATAAAACGCAAATTTTTAAAGAGTTGCCAAATTTGGTATATGCGCATAAAATGCTTTTTCTGAAATAAAATTTTTTTTAAAAATTGAAAAAAATAAAATTTTCAAAGTTTTTAGAATTTTCAAAATTTTACGAAAATAAAAACTCACTTTGCACGTGCCCTTATCGAGAAATTTTTTTGACTGGAGGGGCTTGATGCTGTTTCCCCGGTATTCCCCTTTTGTCCGAGCTAATCTGTAATTTGCAGCAAGATTCCATGACGAGTTCAAAGGACTGTGGGCAAATTTTTTTTTTCATATGGGAAAATGAGTATAAAGGCGTGTATTTTTTTCCTATCCCCTGGGTTTCAGTCGTATCAATTGTTTTTAGCTCATTCTATTTAAGCAAACTTAATATTTCAATATTGAGGTGTTTTAAGAACAATTAGAAACGGCCCTTTTAGTTGAGTTAAGTTTTTGAGCCTAATTAACTTGTATTGAAAAAAGTTGTGTTTTTTAATTTTATGGCTCTATTGATTTAATTAAGTTTTACAAGAGATAAGCTTGATCCTCTTTTTACATATTGCATTAAAATGTAATATAAGTATAGTATATCGAATTACAGATTATGTTTTGTTTGGCTTTGTAATTTGCCGCCCTAATTACTTCATAATTAAATTAAAATTATAATCTGAAAATTTCTTATTTTTGTCCTTTCTTCATGCCCTCTAATCTAATTTTAATTGTTGAGCTTAGGCTTATTTAAAAATTTAGGAGGCATCAAATAGCTCTTGTCTTATATAAACTGCTTCAAAAAATCAATAATGCAATATCCTTCTGGACCTTTTTAACAAAAATTTGCTAAAAAAATATGCCAATTCAATGTTTAGTGATATTGGTTAAAATTTGCGACACAATTTTGCTTTTTAAAGGCCACAAACTGTTGCCCTGGGGCAACTTGTAAAAGTTTTAAACTTAAATAAGTTTTCTTTAGGGCGGCGGGTTTAGATTCATTTTGTTTTTTTTTTTCAGAATTATTTTTCAAAGTTTTTTTAAAAACTTTTCTTTCAAGAAACTGTATAAATGCGAATAACAAAAAATAAGAGCTTCTTGTTAAGTTCGTTAAATGTCAATAATCAAAATTTTGAAATTTTCAACAATTATAAAATTTTTCAAAAAAAAAATAGAAATGGGTTTGAACGCGCGTTTAAATAAAATATGATCTTTTTTCAAATTTTGGGTGCAATGTTTATCAAAATCAAGTACCGTAGGAGGTTTGTTAGCTAAACTATTATTGAAAATAAAATAGAAAAAGATATGTAAAATAGCTTGCTTGGCATTAAATACAATTATTTGCCTTGTTCATTTAATTATTTTCAGCCGTTTTGGGACCTTTCTATGAAATTTCGATAATAATTTTCAAAATTTTACTAGTGCCCCCCCCCCCCCATGACTTTAAATTACCTCTCCCACATTCTCGACTGCTACTATAACAATTAAACCATGTGAATAAATTTTTAATTTGTTGGTTGGCCTGGTGACACATATGAGATACAAACATAAAATATGCGTGCATCAGGGACCTCATAAAAAATATATTTTTACATTGTATTTAAACAATACCATTTGTAGGTTTATCCCTTGAATTAATAATGTATAGGTAAATCAATTACACATCGGCATATAAATTTATGTAAAACTACTAATTAGTCAATAATACGTGATTCACGGACCTTATTTGATTGTCATTAAGGCATGTCAAAACTCCGGGAGTCGGGAAGGAGTACATCAACTCTGGAGTTCCGGAGTTTTAGTTTTTTAATTTGCTTGTCAACATTAGCTAAATGGGAATAATGGAATTTGTAAGTCAAAACCAGAGCTGGGAAAAAACCCATTTTTCGATTAAACTCAAATTTATGTTTTTTTACAAATTTTATGACAGATTAAAAAAATCAATTATTAATAAATACAGAATATAAGGAGAAAATCTTATATTTTATAAATATTTTTTTGATTAAAGCTAAAACCGTTTATTTTTCCCCAATTTCGAAAAATAAAAAAATGAGTTTGACCCAAAAATGGGCATTTTCCCAGCTCTGGTCAAAACTCATTTTTGTTTAATGAAAGTTGTGAATAAATGAAAGAGCAGCTAATTATTTAATAGTTACATATGTAAACTAGCAAATTTTTGTAATAAAAAACTTCAAGGTTTATGAACTTCTTCCAGATTCCGGAGTTTTGACATCCTCTAATTGTCATCTATATCATTTGGCTATTGATACCGCGGTCAAACAGGTCAAAAAATTTACGCAAAAATTTATTAATTAGCATTTCAAATGTGGCGTATGGGTGTTATTTAGAAACACGCCCCCCTAGAATTTAATTTTAAACAAGTAAAAAAAAATATTGTTACAAAATTTTTAAATTAGATCGTTATGAATATTTTTTACTTTTACTTAATTGAAGTACGAACGCGGCATGAAACATAATGATTTTATCATCATTTTGTATGTCATAATAAAATATATATGTTTTAATCTGTTCAAGTTCATTAATGGGGGTAATTTGGAACAACTTATCCTCGACACCAAAACCGAACTCGGGTGGGAAGTAAGGGTCAACCTAGGTATCGACATCACCAAAGGTATGAGATACCTGCACAGCCAGGGCATATTCCATCGAGACCTTACTTCAAAAGTTACAAACTTATTTCAATTGTATTTTTAGATATGAGTGATTATCACAACTGATATTGGTTTATCATTTTGTAAGGTCGCAAGTTCAAGCCCCGGTGCTACCGGAAATTTTTGTAAACTTTTTATGAGACCATTAGAATTAAAATTAGAAACATTGGCTCAGATAGTCAGTGGCAAACCTTTTGCCTTAGACGCCGGAGGCTGCGAGTTCGAATCCTTGTACAGTAGCTTTTTTCTTCGGAAAATAGTATACTTGTGCAACCACTTTAAAGCTTCTGAGTGGCCTGCTTAGGCAGTAGGCCTTAAACGATATGTCTAAAAGTAAGAGCCTAGGCTAAAAACCTAGTTCGCCGGCCTGCGAGAAAATCTTATTATTTAACCCCTGGGCAATATTAATTGCTCTGCTCGGGTTAATGAGTCAAGGCCCTAACGGGTTCGGCGCCCTTGAGTGAGGAAAGGCATGGGGGAAACCTTAAACCAATTGTTTGAAATTAGAAACCTTCATATAGCTATCTTGTGCAGTTATTTTATTTTCATCTGATATATACGTGCGCGTTCAATGTTCATTTATTTTTGCAAAAAAAAGTTTAATAATTAATTTTTCATAAAAAAAACTTTTATTTTGGTAAAAAGTGTTTTTGTGCTAATAATTTAGATTGACTTTTTTGTATAAATGCCTATATGCCGGGACAAAAAAATTCAAAATTTACAAATTTTTTTTTGTAAAATCTAAAGTAACTTTAAACGCGGCTCCCTCCGAAGTCATTTTGCACTATATTTTGAATATGATTGATCGTAATTTATAAATTATTATGATGGTACTTCATCTTAATCATGATTTATTCGTAGGCTTTGTCTTAATTTATCTATTGCATTAACGGGTATTGTCTTTGTCCCTGACCTGTTATCAACCCAAAATATTAAATTTTTTTTTGATATGGCTTATGTGATTTTATTCAATCAGATAAATTTTTTACGTGATTTTTCTGTCTTTTAATGATACATAACAATTGCAACGTGGTCAGTATTTTATCAAAAGGCACGTTTAAATTAAACTTAAATATATTTTTTTTATAATTTTTAATAATAATGTTCTTCAAAAAAAAACGCAATTTTATATTTAAATCAGCGGTTTAGAGTTTATTTGCTCATAAACGAATTAAAAAATTAAAAGTTTTAAAAATCTTGGTTTATGTATTGAAATTTTTTTATGAGTATTTACTCCAAATATAATTAGAAGAATTTACAAAAATTGTATCTAAAAATCCGCGTAAGCTATTGATCATTTTAAAATCATTCATTTAAAGATTCTAATGAAACAACATTGAGCCAATATTAATATTTTGGAAAAATTTAGATATTTTAAAATGAATAATTGTACGAGTCCTAAATTGATTAACAGCACAAAATATACCTTTATAAACAAATAATTTTTGAAAAATCAATTTATAGTGCGCGCAATGCATATACATATAACAGGTCAACAAACATCAAGGTCAAAAAATAGAATTTTATGAAAATATAAATGGATGCATTCCCATGATGGCCTAATCTCATATATATTTTTCGTTTTTCTTAATTTCCGCCTTTGGCTCCTTACATCCTTTCTTATAGAAAAAATGGCCTTTTCAACAGATTTTGCCATCTTGAGAATACCATAAAAAGAAGAAATTAATTTTTTATATAAAAATCATATTATGTCAAATGATGAAAAAAATTCTTTTAGTATATAAAGCTCTTGCATCAGCATTTAGATAATGAAAACTATTACTCACGATATATTTTTGGTTTTAATGAAAATATTAGAAGTTTGAATTTAACAGTTTAACTGTTGTGAATATGCAAAAAAGATTTTAATTTATTTTTGTTTTTTCTGAGTTTTTTTTCCCCCTAAAATTCTTAATGCTTATAGCTGACTAACTAAGTTTGATTAGAAAAAGCGGTGAACAGATTTGAAAATCGGCAGGTTTGTTTTCTTTGTATTTATAATTTTCAACAATTTGTTGACCTGGGATATTATAACTTACTTTAGAATTGCGCAAAAATTTTTTATCTATACATTATTGTGTCCACGTTTTTAGAATTGTTTGGTACGTCGAGATGGGGAGGATACTTTTACGGCCATCGTGGGTGATCTAGGTCTCGCTGCCAAAATACCACCCAAAAAGCCATCAAATTCTTCCACCTGGTAATACAAATATGTTTTAGGAATATTACATTCAATAACGTTTTGTACATTGTAAAATGCTATTTTTTTGAATCTTTATTTTAAGAGCTCATGTACCTGGTTTTAGAAATAACGATAACCATATTCATATACATTCTAAAAGTTGAAAAATTAAATTTTTTATTCTAGTGAGAAATTGTTTAGCTTAATTTCTTATATAGATTTATTACTTATTGTAAAATTTTTACAATTTTATAGAATTGAACGTTTATGTAAGTTTAAATGTAAAACATTTAGTGCGAAATTTAGATTTAAAAAAAACATGTAATGTAAAGTTAAAAGAAAAAATAAATATGAACTTCTTTTAAACTACGATTTAGAAAAAAGAAAGCCGGAAAAAGGGAATGAGTTTAGCTTTAAAATTTTGAAAGTATTTTTTTAGAATAATATTGGATATTAGTGTAATTTTTGTTTTATTATACATTATTTATTGAAAAGCTCTGTATTTTGTTATATTTATAGCACACTAACAAGCTAAATTTTTTTTGGCCACACAAAGAATAATTATTTTTTTTTTTCAAATTAATATCATGTTGAAAATTAATTTTTTAAAATAATTTGTTTTTTTTGAAAATTAATTTTTATTTAGCAACCGCACAAGGTTACCCATTGTTGGTTCTCCATATTGGATGGCGCCTGAATGCTTACAGGGCAAATTTTATGATGAAAAGGTATAATAATTTTTATATATTTTTTTTTCTGTTTACTAACCTAGTTTCTACAACTCAGTTTTATTGGCCGTATTTGAAAATTATATACCTTAAGAGCTAATTAAATGTATTTTTCTCTATATTTTTTTTAAATATATTTAGGCCGATATATTCTCTTTTGGGATAATCCTTTGCGAAATGATAGCACGCATTGAAGCTGACCCTGACATCTTACCCCGGACTATGGTTTTTTTTTTTGAATTTTTATTATTTCTTATAGATTTGGGCACGCGTTTTTTTAGTATATTTATTATTTTAAACGTTTATTTTTGCATTACTATGGGTATTTTATTTAATATCCTATAAAAAGGCTTTGTTAAAATAATAAATAATTATATTATATTTATATGTTTATATAACACCCAGGATTTCGGTCTGGACAATGTCGCTTTTACCAAAATGTGCCTACAAGCTCCATCTGATTTCCTCGAGCTTGCTTTCAAGTGTTGCCAGGTGCAAAAATAAACTCATATAAACTTATAAACAATTTTTTTCAAAAAATTTTTATCGGCAAACTAAAAATTTGTTTGGTGGTATTTTCCTGAAAAAAACTGTTTAAAGTATTTTAGATGATTAGTTTTTTCCCTAAAATACTATAATTTTTTTAATTTTTTATTACAATTTTTATTTAAATTAGAGTTTTAGCTTTTTGTAATATTATTTAATATATAAAAAGCCTGTTGCTTTTTTCCTATAGTGTGTTAACAAATTTCGGTCTAGGAGGACATTTTACATTAACGCATAATAATTTGAATTTATTACAAGCATTAAAATTAGTATTATAAAGACCATTTAGTGATTAATTAAAACTATAAATTTTACACATATTCATAAAAAAGTTACTATTACCCAAGAAAGTATTTGTTATATGACGGTATGATCAACTTTATTTTGACATTTTTGACATGGCAGGTTGATCCCGACGTGAGGCCACCTTCTTTCTCGGCTATTCTCAAATTGCTGCGCGTTATCGTAAACAAATACCAAACTTTGATATATATCAGTTCTACCGCTCATCACAACAATTGCGTCAACTATACTTGTAATAGGCGCCGTCGATTCTCTTGTGCTCGCACTAATACAGGTTAAAATATTATTCAAACATTATTGAAGCAGGGTCGAGTATTTGGAAATATGTGTAGCACAATATAAATTCCAGGGAAGCAAAAAAAGGATTATCAAAAATAATTGGATGGGATTTATTAAGGCTTTGATTTTTTTATTTTGCACAAACCGATATTTTTGTTGGTTTGCTAAATTTTCAAGAAATTTATTTTACTGATATGTGCATTCGCTTATGCTAGAATTTAAAGATGTTTTTATATAGTCATATCTTAACCACAAAATATTTAGGTTTCTATCATTTCACTAATTTATTTGATTGTTGGGTATATTAATAAAAGTTATTTTTTAATTATATTTATAATATAATTTTTTTTTATTTATATTTATAATATAATTTATATAAAAATGTTAAGTGATTTTTTTTTCAATTATAGGATTAATAAGAAAAGCCTTGTCTGACGAACATATAGATATGCACCCTTGGTTTTATGATAATACCCCGTGCCGTTTATATCAGGTTTTCTTCCATCAATTTTTTTATATCTTTTTTTTTATGTTAACATAGTTGTTTATTACTCATTCCATTCTGTATGTCCGTATTATTATTATTTAAGATCTCTTTTATTTAGAAATTTAAACAAAAACGCTTTCATAGTCATCTTATGCTTTTTTTCACTTGAATTTATATTATTTAATTAAAATTTATAATTATATTATTAATTTGATTATTAATATACAAATATATTAAATATTATTTTATATATCTAATATTATTTTAATTATCATCATTTGAAATTATATTATTTTTATAGAAATATGAGGAACCAACTATGAAAATGCATTTAACACCTTCATTGGGGCAACAAAATCCTATATTACCATCAAACTGTAGTGACATCCCGTTAAACAATTCTCCCTTTAAACCCCAAGACCAATTATTACGCTCCAATTTAAGACCAGCTAACGAAAGCTTTATTCATTTAAATAATGCAAATAATGATTATGATGACGAGAACATAGATGATAGAGTTAAACCTCACATGCCCGGTCACCAGTATTACTATACAAGAGGTTCAATTAATCCAACACATTCCAATTGCCCACTTAATCGACCATCAAAACACGCTGCATTTTGTAACGGCCCATCTGTCTGTTACACCGATAATTACGATAAATACATAAAAGCGAATATGAAGTTGCCTCAAAAATACATACATTCGTGCATTCCAATTTCGGACCTTAATTTGCAAGACACGTCGTATGAGGATGGAGATGATTATAATACAACGTTTAATGATGAAAATGAAACCGTTGAAAGATATATACCGGGACGAGAAGAATTTAATTTCGATTCAAGGTACATATTCTTTCCCTATCTAGACATTTAATTAGCCGAAACAAATTTGTTGTTGCATCAAGTTGTTCTAAATTCCACAAATTTATATGCTATGCCAACGAGCCACGTTTATAGGTGCCTCTATTACCGCCTAACTCGATAAAAGTGTTCAACTGCGGCAACCATTACACATATAAGGGAAAAAATTTTAACAACCATGAGCGTGGGTGGGGGGCTGTGCCTTCTAGTCTATAACATTGTTTACTTTCTAATATTAGCAAAATAATTAGAAATTATTGTTTGATATTTAGATATATAAAATCATTTTTTATTTAACTATTTTCATTCGATATAGCAATTCCGATTCAACGACTGATTTTGACTCTGGCTGTTCCTCCGAAACGCGAGACGAGTTGCTAACCACCTCGTCACCTCTTGTGGGAGGAGCCAATAGAACTACCTCTCCAAATTACACAAGTCTTAAGCAATCTCAAACTGTAAACCCAAACACACTTGATCTAACTTTATCACCCAAGAAATTAAGTATGTCGAAATTTATTTGATCTTTCAGAATTATCAGGGTTGTATATATATCATAATATAGAAAAAAATAGTTTACACCCGTCGGTAACTTAGACTCTTTTAACAACGTAACTACTATTAGATTAATTTGGCCTAAATAGTCAGATTTGCCTGTACCTCAGCCACCTAGTTTTTAGCTCTCACTTTGCACATTCGTAAGGATTAATAAGCCAGTTAGCAGCTTCAGTTATTTGTTTTGTATTTTTTGAAAAGCCGTCTATTCACGGAATCGAACTCGTTTTTGAATAAGGATGTTGCCATTGGGCGCTGAGCCGTTAAGTGACTAATAATGTAGGGTTCTTTTTTACACCAACCCTATTGGTTCATTACTTTTATTATCGCAACAAAAAGCTTTGCAACATACCTAACGAATTTTATTGATATATTAACTTTACTTTTTTTCTATTTTATTAGTATTTAGCAGAGACTTCCTTCCTTCTACTTTACATTCTAAATGTTTTTCATTTTAAAATATTTTTTATATTTTTATGTAGGGCTCGGCTTTCACATACACTAGCGTTTTAGTTGGTCTTTTAACTGACAGAGCTATTTTTTTAATGTTATTAATTGCAATTGATCTTGGGTTATTTTTAATATGTTAAAATCAAAAATCTCGATACTATGATTTAATATTTTTTGTAATATATCACAAATTATATTTTTAACAATTATCAATTTTATTATATGCAAAAAATTATTGTGTGGGCATTATAAAAGCCCACTTAACAAAATGTTTTTGTTTTTGCGCCGAGCCCTATATATATTAATGAGTTTTGTGATTCTCATTTATAGGAAGAAACGCAGCTTCGACCCACCTAACACAATTACGAAAATCTCCAATAAAAAATGGCCCAAACCATTCAGATTCATCTCAAATACATTCTGATATTTTTAAACCTGGGTGCCAGAATATGTCTTCACTACCCAAGACCAGCCCTTCAAAATTTTCATCCATTCATATCGCGCCATCTAGTGAAGATTGTAAAATTGAAACTAAAAATATAAATATAAATGGTATGGAAAAGCCACTACCCGCACCATCTTTCTTAAATATGGCAACTACTTCACTTCGAGAAAGTTTTAAACGTTGTTTCATATGTCGCCCAAATGCGCCATCTTCCGAATTCAATAACCCTGCTAAAAAATACACCTTTCTTGTAGATAACAATCCATCACCAGAACCACCTGCGTCGCCGGTTTGAGAAGCCCCATATTTTTTCACATTTAAGTTTTTGGTTTGTCATATTACAGGTGCAAATTATTTTTGGCAACAAATTATGTAGCTATCTTTGACATTTATAGGAATTTTTAAGGTTTTTATCATAAAAAACTTATATACTTTAATATTTTTTTTAACATAAATAACTAATTATAAAAAAAATTTTTTTCATACAATGCACTAATTCATTTTTATTTGTTATTAGTTCAAGCTGCCCCACTCAGAGGACATTCTTTTTCCTTTAAAAAAATAATGATAATATTAATATATTTTTCATACATATATATAAAAACATATTAAATTACAGGTATGCTAATTCGTTACATCTATTATTCTTAATCAAACCTTTACCCCATATAAAATTAAAAACTTTTTTTTGAATAGAGTTGATACGGCTTTTTAGTAGCCATTGATACTATTATATTTCTCTCCCAATCTCTCTCCAAAAACTACTTATACGTCTTGTACAATATTTAGAATCTTCAAAGCATATTTACACCTAATTATCATTTATATTATCAATTTTTCTATAGAGTCGCGCCTCTGGACTTTGAATTAATTTACAAAAAATTTGGTTATAAATGTTAAAAAAAATTGTACAATTATTTCCCCAAACTTTTTTTTATTAAAGTTCGAGTTTTTTGAAAACTTTGAATTTAAACCACTAATTTCGTATGATATAACTTGATTAAACTTTTTACCGAAACATTAGCTTTCCAATTAATTTTATATAATTTGTTAATCACCAAGATTTTATTTAATTTAGAATTGCATATCATATATTTCCATTTTTTTCTATTTTTTGTACCAAGATTTGTTTAGATATTTCGTGTATTTTTTAAGAAATATCTCTAGAATAGATTGAATAGCAAATAAATATATCTTTTTGACATATTTTAATTATTGTTTCATGCAGTGTTGGGAAAACATGAAGCCAATAAACTTTGGCTTATTTTATCCCCAAAACTTAAAGAAAGAAAGGGGGATACAAATAAAAGGCCAAAATAAGAATTCACAAAAAAACCTCTACTAAAAAAGGGGCAAAAAAACCCCAAAAATGGTTCTTAAAAAGCGCCCCAAAGCCCATTGTTTGTTTCCTTTATAATTATTTAAAATTTTAACTTTTTCTATATAATAATTATGTGTGGGTTATTTTTCTTATAGCGGAGTTCTATTTGAAGAAAAGGGGCTTTTTCTTTAATATGCCCTCTTTAAGCAAGAAAAGGGGTTTTTCGTTTACCAGCGAATTTGTAGGCATTTGTGGAAAATAAAAATCATTGTTAAACAAATGCCCATTTATTTTTCCTCAGCCCTGGTTTTATGGTACAATAGGGCTTGTCTTTCTTTTTATTTCTTAAATATTTATTTTATTTTACAACTGCATATTCTAGGCGTTGAGATCGCTTTAAACTCACATAAATATTACAGGCGAGATCGGCTTTATAAAAAAATATTATTATCCAAATGCTAATTTTAGAGAAATGGATAATAAATTATAATATTTAAATAAATTTGTAGGACGGCTGGAAATACAACATATTTAAATATGTTTAAATAGTTTTTCCATATCAAGTGATAATTGTCATTGCAATAGTAGGTTGTCGCGGTAGTGCCTAATAATTATCCAGGTAATTAGGAGTGATTTTTCATTCCTACCACATATGTACCGTAAATAGGGGAGAAATGTTATAAGATTTGACACGATTATCATTCCCATATATGATGTATCGAATAATTAGCCAACGTTTGTCATAAATTTGAATGCCAATATTTTTATGTTTTATATATAAGTCGATCTATAATATATAAAAATAAATGTTTAAAAACTCTAATAAGAAGTTAAATGAACGCCTCCCTGGCTCAATAACTTCCCCCCTTCTATTATCCGTCAATAGGAGAAACAACTCACCCTATTACATTGGTACAAAAAACTCCGTCACACCCTTTTTTTATAACGATGGCACGATTGATGGGAAACTCCAACGTCGACGACAAAATTTGAGTGTTAGCCCATCAAATTTGGAGGATGATCGGAATGAGGAGGAGGAAGACTCCTCATCTGATTCCGGCCTTTGCGATATCAACTATCATTCTAGAGGAATGAGGAGTTTTGCCTCATCAAATACTCACAAAAATGCTCAATTTTATGGGCCTTCAAATGTATCACTTAATCACCACAAACATCAAAAGTGGACTGGCGTTAATGTTTCAAACTATTATAATTTAGTCGATACCCAAGCCAATACCCGCAGCCTAACCAATCTAACTGAGCCATATATGCCGGCGGCGAATCAGCCCAATAGCCACTATTTCTCTTTTCTCGATCCTAAATCATCATCCGAAAATGTCGGATTCGTACAGGCTAAGGCCGGAAAACTGTATAAAAAGCTCTCACGCCCCATCCCTCAAAGGAAATCGCTTCAATCCCTGTTGGAGATATACAAAGACCCCAGTTTAAAATGGACCTCTAATCCTTTTTACCATAACGCATACCCACAATCTGCCGAAAAATGTGTCCCGCTTATGGGGACCTCAGTAATGATCCAGCAACGAGGCTCTTCCAAATGTCGACCGTTTAGGCGTCGAGGCTTAGGGAGTTCACCTATAAGTTATTTCTTCGATACTCCTAATAAAAGTCGTTGTAGTGGTAATATTACCGCTTCCGATGATTGCTTTCACAAAAACGTATACTTTCGCAAGCTTAACGAACAATCAGATCATATAGTTGAACAGGAAGAATTAGATCAAACACAACAACGCGATAACAAGGTGAAATGCCATAAAACGCCCACCAAATCACCAAAAAAGAAGGCATTCATGAAATGGTTGCGACCTTGGAGCTCACAACCCAATATATTGGAAAGTTCGGAACAAACTCCCTCAAATTTTAAATGGGCACCCAAAAAAGTTTTCAAGATTTTTGGTCGGCGTCAAAAATTGACATCGTCAATGTCAGCTACAACGGTTTGTGAATACGACCCTGAAAGCGAAAATAGGGCAGACCTTTTTTCAATCCCAAGCAAAAATGCAAATAATTTCGTACACAAGTTACGGTCCAGTTCTGGCACTTACAAGATACGTCAACAGTGCTGTTGCGAAAACCCCAAACAGCAAACCGGCACCATAGATAATGATTTTTATGGGCCCAGTTTTGCGATACGAAAATCACCTATGGCTGCCGGTCAAAATTATTCTCTCCATAATTTTGCCTTGCCTTGCAAGGACCGTTTGCCCGAAAAGGGCTCCATTCTTTCTTCAAGGCATAAATCGCTCAAATGTTATGACCGCCCATATCAGTTAGATCGAAATCGGCCTCGGCATAAGCATTCAGTTCGGTTTGCGGATGACGAATTTTTCACCATCGACAAATATTCTCGAGAACGTATGCATCGCAATCGATATTAATTTTCTTAAAACACTTTAGATTATTTTTTTTTTTTATTTTTTTTTGGTAAGGAGGTGGAAAAATTTGCTCGTTTGATCCCAAAGCTAGCCTATAAAATAAACTGGGATTGGGATCATCAAATACACCAGTAATTTTTAAGAATAACAGATTGATCAGTGCGTATATGAAGTAAAGGTATTTTGATATGGTGAATTAAATTAACCGCACTGATGCCCGTATTTCACTAAAAATTCACCGGTGCATGCAGGGTTAGGAGTACCTTCTAAAAAACCACCTCCTCACATCCTCTTCTTTATTGAGGTCGCCTTACCCCTTAGGGCTGACTAATGCTAGTTTGAGTGTTTGTATTTTTTTACGTTCGGGGTTAGGGGTAGCATACATATATAAATTTGTTTTGTCAAGCTCTTAATTTTAAGCAAATAAGCTTTTGACTCAATGACCCCTCAACTTAAAATGGGTGTACATTCCATTTGTATTTTTCAGCCCCGACTCGAGGCCTGACTGCTAATCCATATGTGGCCTAATAATTTTATATATTGCAATATAATTTTTCAAATAAATACTGTATGACAATATCAAACTTTCCTAACTACAGCTAAAATAGAATAGGTTGACCAAATTCAATCAGTAAAACAAAGAGATATAAAATAACCAAAGACGGCAAAATTGCCTGATTGTGCGACCTTGAGAATACCGAGGGGAAAAAAATTTTCATATCACAAACTTCCATTATTTTTCATCTCAAATAATGAAAATAAATATTTATCAAGTCCTTACAACAAAGATTTTACATAATATTTGGCACCCCAACCTAAATTTACACAATATTTTGTTTGAAGTTTGGATATCAGCATGCGAATAATTTTTTTATTTTTTTTATATTTAATTTTTTTCTATTTATTTTAATGTTTGTGGCTTGCTTACATTTAATAAAAAGGTAATTTGAACTAGGACTGGAATTTAAAGTTAGCTCATTTATCTCCAATTGTTATGCTGCGTTAAATAATAATCGCGGCCGATATGTAACGAAAACTGGTGAATGTGATCAATCTGTCAGATTGGTTCAGGACGAATAAATAATATTTTGTCCTACTAACGAACTAGATTCTAAAATTTTGGCCTATGGAAATATTAAAACATATTTGTGTAAATTTTTGAATTAATACAATATAAATATCACTTTAAAATATTTAATCATTTTTGCAAAATTAGATAAAAAACCTTTTTATAAACGATTTTTTAGGAAAAACTCCATAATTGTAAATTGACATATAATAAGATTTTATTTTTACAACAAAAAAAATTATTTTTTTTTAATTAAATTTTTTGATCACATTTTTATATCAATAAGAACACGACTTTTGATGTGAAAAGGAAAGAATTTATCTTACAATGTATTAATACAAAACCATCTCCATTTTTCAAGGTTAGGTAAGCACGGCAAATTGCATACAGAGGTAAAGGAAAAGTGTCCCTTTGATTTGCAAAATTATTGCTATTAGTATGAAAGACTTTAGTCATAACGATGTCATTTTAATGGCTATCAAAAAAACATACGCCCCTCTCTCGAGCAATTTTTACAGAGCATAGCTTTACATAATAAATGTGTTATCTGTCCCCTGTACCACGTAAAATTAGTAATTTTTTTCGACATTAAGACCCTTTTCTGACATAGAGCCCCCTCCCTTCTATCCATTTTTGGGTCAAACTCATTTTTTTATTTTTCGAAATTTAGAAAAAATAAAGGGGTTTAGCTTTAATCAAGAAAATATTATTAAAATTTAAAATTTTCTGCTTATATTCTGTATTTATTAATAATTAATTTTTTTAATCTGTCATAAAATTTTTTAAAAACAAAAATTTGAGTTTAGTCGAAAAATGGGTTTTTTCCCAGCTCTGATACAGGTGTAACGCTTAGACTATAATATTATAACAAAATAAATTTTACGGATATGATGAGCTCTAATGGGTATGTACTTAACGCAAGCTTTCACCACACGTTTTTTTAATATATGATGTCCTTTCTATATAAATTTTATGGACATTTCTTTAATAAATGAATTCTTTTATTAATGTATCGTTTTCATGTATTTATGATTATGATAAAATAACAAAATCCATCTTTTCCATAAATTATTAATATTCCTTTCTCAATGACGCATCGTCCTAAAGTGACTGGAAACTAACTTCATTACATCGAAATTTTTATAAATCAATGGCTCACGCATCCTTTGTTTTCCCGGCATTAGCCTGTAGAATATTTTCACCTCCGTTCATAACTTCGTTTCTGCATTCGCAAACGCAGGGGGGACCAAGGGTTTTTGGCAAAAAAATTAAAGTGTGCAGAATATGATGATGACACCACAATTATCATCATTAATATGTTTTATAATGTTACACAATATATTTGCATCTATATTGAATTAAATTACCTTAAAAAGGGTTTTTTTGTGACGATGTCGAGACCTAATAATTTACAAGTGTCGCATATTTTTTTACACCTATATATTTCCTGTAATTTAGCTCAAACATAAAACGTTTTATTGTTTAAATGGAATTTAAATTTAATAACAAAATTGATTAAATGAACTGAAAAAATAGATTGCGAATATTAAAACAATAGATAGAGAGAGCCTAAAAAATGTTAGTTTTTTTTTGTATTTGTCCTCAGGAAAATATTTTCGCCCCGATTATAGGCATATACCATTGTTCTAATCCTCTGACTTTGAATGTTTGGAATTCCGATCATTTATACTCTAGTACACATTCTAACTTAATATAAATTTTTGCAAAAAAAAAATAAAAAAAAAAGTTTTAAAAGTTTTAACGCAGCAGCCTCAACAAAAGATTCATGGAATTGCTTCAAGCCACGCTGCAGTTTAATTTATTTCGATAATAAAGGAATTATTCGAGCCAAATTAAGCGAAAGTAAATTAGTTTTACAATTGGTTTAGGTTAAATTACCTGAGATTACTTTTTTTTGTATCTTATTCTTCTAGTTTGCCGACTTTAAGTGAAAAGTTAATTGCAAATCTGTTAACCTTTGTTATCTCTATCATGAACGTTCTGCTCAAGCTACCTTAAAATCTTATAATAATTTAATTCCAAAACAGTATTAATTTTTAAGTTTTGTTTTAAATAACATTATTTTAACTCCAGATGAATTTAAATGATATTGAGACATGACAAATAAGCCTAAATATTTTACGTAATAAAAAATACGTGACTTTAAATGGCCCTTTTTTCTGACATATCATGAAACTTTTAACATTTTTTTTATAAATAAATTTTGAAACTACGAATAAGGGGTCATCAACACAGCCCATTATTTGATAGTTGACGATTTACTCTAGCATTTTTATATTTCGAATTCTTTATTAGCTTCGAGAGAAGAAGCCCGCATCCAATTATAACAAATAAAAATATTCAAAATTTTGCGTTTAGAGCAATTAAAAGGAAACTTTTATAGCTGGTCACATTCATAGAGCGATCAATCCAAATGCAATTATTAAAATCCAAATTATTTTCGCATAGCAATTACGCTCTCAATGAAAACGTAAATGGCGCAATTTCCCAATTCGATGTGAATCAGATAAAATCCCAAAAAATGGGCAGTTATACCAACAACAATTACCATCAACATCATAAAAAAACTTGCGGCAATCATTATCATCCACGCGAAAATAAAATTTTAAATATTAATTGCGAAGCAACACGCGACTACCATCTTACCGAACGCTATATCGTGGAACTTGACCGTTGTTCGAACCCTAGTGGAACAAATAGTCGAGAAATGGCAACGACCCGTATAGAAGAGGATGTCCTATTCTTAGACCGAGATGAATCCTCAGATTCTGGACTTTACGATATGAACTTTGCAAATTACCACAACATCGATATTAGTCATATAACTATTAATCAGGATATTCGAACTAAATGTAATAACGACGAGGCCAAAATTGACACAACTACAAAACTCTTCCCAAACTCCTGTAACACTCTTAAAAACAATGGACATCCAAAAGAATCTGAAATTGAGAACACAACTTTTACAACGCCTACGGCCATTCCAAATAAATCTGCCAACTCCTTCAATTTTTCGAATTCCAAAATAAATGCGAAACAAACCTCTAAAGAGCCTAATAACAAATCCGAAAATTTAGGAGAGGACATAAAGTCATCTAGCAACGAAAAAAATTTGCGCATGCAACCATTTTCCATGATCTACGAGCCTCTGTATTGCAAAACGTTCCCCGATTTCGATCATAGACTCAGCGAATCATTTTTATTGGCTGAAGGAGAAAAGATATATGAGGACATCTTAGAGGCCCTAAAATATTCCTCGGCCAGCCCCGACAAAGGACCAAACATTAGACCGTTGTCACCCAAAAAAAGTTCGAAGCCACGAGGTCAAGAAGGAAAGATGCAACAAGACAATAAAAATTTATATGACCGAAGTTTGCACATACTTTCATCGGCTAAAAATAGTAATACAGCGAATAAGCTTGTATCTAATAGTAAGAATAATATAGATGGTGAAGAAGAGAAAGAAGCAAACATACTTATGAGTGACGAATTGGAATCCCTTACTCTAGGGTGTAGTGCCGGAAGCCTAAATTCCCTTAAATGCCGACCATTTGTTAAGTTAGAAAATGATGATGCCAGGAGAGTGTACGATACATGTTTGAATGGCCACGTTCGAGGATGTAGCGGGATAGAGAAAAATAACACGGATATGGATGATGAAGCCATATACGACACGATATCAAAGGTCAGTATATTGGGAGCGGGCCCAGCGATATCTGTGAAACCTAGGAAGATTTCAATTATGGACAAGGTGAATAGATTACGAACAACTGCTTCGTACAAGAGATCCGCCCTAACACCTAAACCGAAGCGAAGGTATAAGAAAAACCACAAGTCTAGTTCCAAGCATAATTCACCACATGAAATCCCTTTATCTTCACCCAAAAAACATCGTAATGCTACAGAGGCATTGGTCACACCCGACAATCGTATCGTTATGGTTAGAAACGTCCCTGACGTTGTTACAAACAAGGCGTCAAATACAAAATATTGGGATGAATCGCCCCATAATTCCTACCCTCTGTATGATGAAACCCCATATAAGTCATTTAACGTGCCACAAGCAGGACTCGAGTCCCTTAGTTACAGGAATAGAAACACTCATATGACAATGAAATTTTCTAATGGGCGACAGCTTGAATCCGCCCCTTTCGTAAATTGTTTGGCTCGCACCAAACATCATTCCTCTTCGCTGTCAGCGATCGAACGAATCGGATTGAAGTATGGTGCCGCCAATCAACTTATCGATATTGATCTCGGAGAAGACGGCACCATGTTGCACCCAAGACCGAGGAGCCGAAGTAAAGTTGACAGCGATGATGAATCCAGGAAACTTTACGAGACATCGCCTCTTACCCCGGACATGAAAAATATCTCTACGACAAGATCGTGCTCTTACCTGCTCCCAAAGGGTTACGAGAATAGGAAAGCTTGCTATCAAAGTAATTGGAGCCTATTGCGTCCGCCCAAACAACAATTCATGGTCCAGTTTGATGATCAACTCAAAGATTCATCCTTTTATATGCCGCCTTCATCAACTGCCTGTTCGAAGTTTAAAAATTGTTTCAAAAAGGATATGTCGGTTCAGGATTGCCGCGACCTCAAACCAAATTTTTTCCCAAATCTCTCGGCGTACGAACAGAGGCTCGGTTGCCAACAACAACGAACACTGCTGACAACACTTAAATCCCGGGCACAGAAAATATTCCATTCCATTTTTGCCAAATACTAGGAAAAATATAAAAAACTTTGTTTATTTATATATTCTAAATAAAATAAAATGCAATAATGTAAAAAAGGTTGTTAATAATGAATAACTCACAAAATAAATGCCCTTGAGCTAAATAAAATATAAAAAAAAATAAATCATAATACAAGGTTTAAAATTGGTTATATGTTTTTTAAGTTATTGGGCAAGACTGAAGACTGACACCACCATCAGCCAGTTTGTCTGACAGGTTAATGTTTTCCCCGTTAATTGACAATTGACGAAGGCAGCCAACGTAGGAGTTTCGGTTTCTCAAACCAGGATTGCCCATATAGTTAGCTATTGAAAAAGAAAAAAGCCAAATAATAAACTTCTCTATACATTTCATTACCCCTTGTTTCTAATAACATATAAAGATAGAGCATTTAATAATAAATTTTTCTTCTCACCTATGAAATGGAAGCCATTTGAACGAATAGTGTTAAATCAGAATTTCTTATTTATTTAACATGGTTAAAAATGCTTAATAAATAAATTTGGGTTTACAATTCGTTTTTCAGGAGGCGTTCAGACTTTATTTAATAACAAATTTAATTTTTCATTTTTTGAAATTAAACGCATTTTAACGATAAGTAACTCATCGATATTAAGTGTAAACGCGCCCGTATGGAAATCTTCTCTATCCCCCTGATTTTTTAATTTATTTCGCATAAATTGATTAAATTATACTTGGAATAGCACCAATATAAAGATTTCCCGTCAACTGTCCAATGTTTTCTTTAAAAGCGCCTTGCGGATCCACATATATACCGTCCACGCTAAGCGTGGCAATATTCTGAGCGAAATGAGCTATAATAATTATAGAATAGAAGTTTTATCCATCACCACCTATCGTATTATGTTGCATTATACTAGTTTTGGTCAGTACTACTCCCAAAACTATATTTTAAAAATCATAACCAATTATCATAAAGTGTATTGTGCCCGTTTAACGGCCTGACAAAAAAATTTACCAAATGTTAATCAATGGCGATTTTATAAAAAAACATTTTCACTTACATGCAATAGCTTAAGGCAGCCTTAGGCTTTTATTAATTATCCTTATTAATGCAATAAAAAAATTTTTATTGCCTCTACCTTTTTTAAAATCCTTATCACCGGCGTAACTGAGTAATTTCAATAAATTTCTAACTTTCACATTGATTAGAATTGCATATATACCTAAAATTGTTTTAAATTATTTATTTACAAAAAAAAATATATACCAAACTTTATTTTAAAAAATAATTAAAAATTGTGAATAAAAATGCAATATTTTTAGGATCTTAATCAAAAGAACAACTTTATGATATTTTTGGCTTTTATATTAAGCCCATAAAACGTAAAATTGTGTATACCTGATTAAACACATACATATATCACTTAAATGTACTTAAAATGACCGTATTTACGGTACAAAAATTGGATTAAAAAATAAAGGATTTTGAAGATTTATTTCAGTGCATCAGGCAAAAGAATATATAATTTTTCAATGTTACATTTGGACGCGGCCTTAATTTCTCTCTCCCAAATATAATGATAATACCTTCGACACTGTGCCAATGCCCATCGCACAAAAACACTTGGCGATTTCGATCAAAGGTGGCAAAGACAGGCCCGTGACCGACGTCGTAACTGAAAACGAGATCGCCTTTTACGAGTTGTAGGTTTAGGAAAAGTCCCCTTAGTGTAGTAATCGTAAGTATTGTCCCGTTCATAACGCGAGGTTTTAGGTCAAGCCTGAGGCTCATGTATTCCTCCATCGTGAATCCATCTACATGATTATATATATGTCGTCGAATATTAAAAAAATGATCAAGCTGCATTATATATTTAATTAATCATAACCTCCCGAAATTTTAAGATTTGTTAATACTTTCTAGTAGCTGAATTGCTTAAAAGAATTCATGCCTGACTAAAAAATATAGGTTTGAATTCGGACCAGGAATGGAACATAGCAATATGCTAAAATTTAACGTCAGATTTATTTATTATTCAGGGTCAAAAAAAATATATGTAGATAGCCTAATTCATTAGCGCCCTTGGAAATAACTTGCATCTCTAATTTCCATAAGATTGTTGATCACTATTGATTGCTCTATGCGCGCAAAATAATTGCTCTAGGCGAACAAAATAATTTTACATTCATTGGTGCCCTACTATGTAGGTTTAAAGATGTAAAGTGGGAAGGGGAGGGAGTGGTGAAGCGAGAAAGAAACGAGAACAGGAGGAAAATAATTATTGTGTTAAATTTTTGAGTTCGCAATAAATTTTCACCAAATTAATACATGCAAAATAAATATAATGGGCGTTTACTGAGCGTTATGTAAGCTTGTTCTCCCGGGAAAAAAGTTCCGGATTCAATCAACGCAGGGCACTTATCCACACCGTACAGCCGAGTGGGCTCGCCAAACGGAATTGAATTGAGACTAGTTTCACGTATACAACCATCGAAATTGACGACCTTTTAATGAGAATAAAAATACAAAATTTAATATTATTTTCTAAATAAAAAACATTAAAAACTTTGGTGAAAAATAACAGTGGTTTATATATTATATATTTTAACTTTAAGAAAAACTTCACTTAAATATAACAATAAATGCTTAAATGACATAGGTCAACAAGTTTTTGAGAGTTATGAGCTAATTACAGAGATAAAACCTGCCATCTTAGTAATTTTCATATCCATCTACCGTTTTTTCTATCAAACTTGAGTCAGCTATACAAATTTAAAAAAAAAAGATTCAGACGCAAAATTTTTTGTATTATCTAAATGCTGTAGTAAAAGCTTGTTATATTGATAAATATTTCTCATTATTTGTAATATTATTTAAAATTCACAAGGATTTTTTATATGCAAAAAGGATTTTTAAATAATTTCTTATTAGTGTATATTTAGATCTTTCAATTTAGTCAAAAAAGGTGATTTTTTTTATGGGCGATTTTAAAGAGCCAAAGGCGTAAGTAACTAAGGAAAACGAAAAATATTTATGAGATTAGACCATCATGGGGATGCATTCTTTTATCTTATTGTGTAATTCACTTTTCCGACATTGATATTTGTTGACCTATATAATAAAAATCCAAAATGACTTGTTTTAATCAAACATTTTGCCGTAGTTCCGGACCTAGTGATCAATATCAAAAAGTATTGCCCAAATAGCTCTTGTGATCTCTTATGATGGTTTACAACCACAGTAATAAAGGACCGGATCAAAATTTTTGTTTCGTCTTAAAAATATATGATATTTAAAAATTTTTTAATTCGAACCTTCCCTAAGGCTGCTCTATCGGCCATTGATTTAACAATGTGATTAGGGACGCCACCAACATAATAGGGCGAATCTACGTTCAGTGTTCTTGACGCTTCAGGTGCAATGCATTTCCCGACTACGATGCCGTCGATACTCAATTCACCTATGAACCAAAACAAAACATGGTTGTTATATAACATAAACATAATAATAATAATAATAATAATAATAATAATAATAATAATAATAATAATAATAATAATAATAATAATAATAATACATATATGACTCTGGCCTATTTTAATGGGATATAGATAGCTTATGGGCGCGTTTAGACATAATCTAAATTTTTGAGGAAAAAAAATTCTAAAAAACATTGGCCCAATGTTAAACATAAGGGTTATAAATATTCCAATAGCCTTATAAAAATGACTATTAGCTATGTTTATTTAATTACAGATATGAATATTCAGATTTAGATAGAGCAATTGCTTAGAGTGTTAACAATAGAAAAATAAAGGTTAATAATTTTCGATATCAAAAAAAGTATTTTTATTGAATTTGTAAGATGAAAAGAGGTCTAAACATGCTATTAAAAATAGAATATTTATATTACCGTTTAGAATACACGCCTCGCAAAAATTTTAGAGAATTTGGGCAACAATTATTACTCACGAAATACTAAATAAAAGGCACAGCCTACCACGCCTATGGTAGGAAATTTCTTTTAAAAATCGAAGGCTATCGTAAAATATAAAAAAAATAACAAATTTGAGCTCGAACGCAACCTAAAAAATAGGAGAAAAAACATACAGCAGCACAAATTACTCGCGTTTTGTTTTTGACAATATGTATATAAATCGCTGCACATAAATAAAGATTCCTTGATTGTCCTTTTTTAATTTAATTGTCTTTTGAATTATCCATTTTGAATATATATAAATTTACCACAAAAACTAATAGTTACCTTTCCTAGCGTCGCGTTTAAAGCTCACCCGGTGCCACATATCGTCATCCAGGCGGGGCAATTTGACGCCCTGGTCTTGCTGGTCTCTCTCGACCTTGGCCAACGTTGTCAAGTTGGGATCGAAGAAGGTTCTCACGATGCAAGGTTCTTGACCGGTGCTAAAAGCGTAAATCAAATGGCCACTTCCGTCGAGACCGGCGTAGATGTAATCGTTTTGCTTGCCATCTGAAACGTAAAACAACGTACCGCTTGGTACTTTGGTCTTGAAACTCATCGAGAAATCGTGCCTGGAGGAATGTAAGTATGATATGTAAATGTTTGAACGGCCATAATATATTTTTAATTCAATTTAAAAAGGGACGGGGGAGGGTGTTGATTTAGAATCATATGATGCAATGTATTTCAATGCGCTATTTGACGTTAATTTCTATCAAGTTATTGTTAATGTTCCACAGTTTAATTTCATTTTTTTTATCTAATTATATCATTCAAGGTGATTACCCTAAAGGTATATTTTAGGGTTTTAAATTTGATTTTTTAAATGTAAGATAAAAAAATTAGAAACTTTATTCAGTTTCTTCATAAAAATTAAACTTTTATGTTTTGACGTTGATCGCATTCTAACAAACATTTGCCAATCTTGGATACTTGCTAGCATTTAAAAGAATTATTTTGATAAAAAGCCTGTAAAAGAATTTAAAGCAATTAAAATTTTGAAAAAATAAATGATTTTTGAACGCGCCTTTATGAATATATAATTTAAATTGTGATAACCAATAAAACAACCTGACACGATGTTTTGCGGGAATCTTGTCGTACTCCAATCGACTTTCAGTCTGTCCGCCATTGAAGAGGTAACCCACGTCAATTTCGGCATTCGAGGACGATAAGTCGGTTGGTTTAAGCGGAAGAACGCAAGAACCGTCGAATTTTTGTTTCACGTCTTTATATATAAGTGATTGTTTCATAGATATTGCTTGAATGAATTTTGCAATTTTAGTTTTAATAATTAATACGAATCTACTATAAAGCAAAGAAATTTGCATTAGAATTAATCTGGTAGGGCCTTTGATTTTTTTTCAGAGTCTCATTAAGCTAAATACATCACAAACAAACTCTTTTGTGTTAATAAAAAAAATAGGTCATCTCTTACCATTTCCCTTATAAAAAAGCCATAGGGAATTTTACTCTTTTAACCTGAGCAAAGCAATTAATATTGCACAAGAGTTAAATAGTAAGATTTGCTCGCACGTCGAAGACCTAGGATTCTAACTTTGATTTTAGGCAAATCGTTTAAGAGTTATTTTAGTAAGCTATTGGGCAGATTCAAAGTGGTTGCACATATGTCCTATTTTCCGAAGAAAATAGGTAGCCTTTGCTTGATTTAAACCCCCACCCTCTTGCTCGTAGGCCGGAGCATTTGCCAGTGAGCCATCAAAGCCGCCCTTTATTATGGTTTAGTTTGTCATTCAATAAATACAAAAACGACTTAAAGATAGGTTTAGACAAATCGCACCAATTCAAAATTTTATAACGGCTTGTTTATTTATAATATAAGGTCAATTGCTCAGGGCTAAATTACCGGAAATAATGGTTTAGTATTATATGAATCATTTTATTTTATTTTATTACCTCCAGAAGAAGAGAACGGAGGTTTGGTAGCTTGGACGGGGGGATTTGTAGGTGCCTCCGTGAATTGATCAGTTGTTGCGGTATAAGGGAATTGTCGCTTGATAAATGGTGACTCTATAAAACGTATAAATTGTCGTGATATATGAAGATTACTATATTTAATTTCTAAAATATAGAATTCATCAAATATTGAGTTTTATTTTTTACAATATCCAAATTTATATATAGGGCAAAATAGATAAAAATTGAAAACATTTGTTTTTTTTGGTTAATTTAAAATTTTCAACCTTGAATGTACCCCAAGAAATTTCTAAGTACCTGTTGAAGATTGTTGATAATGGTCGGGCTGGTTGCTAAAATTAAAAATTGATTGTTGGCATTGTCCAACGACTACGTGAGGCCTGTTGTCCGGAAGGATATGCGTAAAATCGAGTAACCTGGCATTGATTATTTTAATATATAATGAAGGAAGTAGTTCAGAAAAATATTTCAAATACACCAGATAAGGGATATAATTATTTATTAAAATAAGTAATATAAGGAAACTACATTAATAATATGGATTTTGAAATAAAAAAGTTAAATAACTGTCTTTGTGGAAATGATGAGACCTAATAGAATTAAGTAAGCCTTATTAGGCTTTCTCGCAACAAGTGCTTAAAACATATCAAATTCCTATAAAAAAAGTCTACATAATTGAAAAACTAGTCTCCAAGCTTACCCCCCCCCCCCCCCCCAAAAAAAAATACTGCAAACATAAAGGTCAATTAATAATTTTGATTGTAATTGTGGGCAAATAGTTATTTTAAAAGAAAGTACGGTTAAATCATATGATTTGTAAATTTATTAACAAAATGACTAATACGCAACAATAGAAAATTATTATCTTACTCGTTATTGATGTAAATATCGCTTAAGCATCCGGCAAAATACAAAGAAGAATCCGAAGCACTCCCCGTAAAATTGTCCGTCACATCCGCGTACTCCGGAGCTATCCCGCCAATAAATAGTGGCGTTGTCGTGTTCAGGTATTGTTGTGGGGCCGGGAGCTCGTAGTTGTAAGCATCGTCGATTGAGAGATAGATTCTAATATAAACGGCGGTGATAGGAAAAGGATTTAATAAATGATTTGATAGTTTGATGTGAAATTCTAATAATTAAATGTACAATTACCTGTGTGACCAGCTTGAAATTACCGAAATACCTACTTAAGCAAATGATATTAAAAGCTTCCTAAGAAAGCCTAAGTAGTTCGCGCTAGCGAACATCACTAATCTTTTGTGGCAAGAATGATTCCGCGGTACACAGCTAGCCTTCCCCCTCCGAAGAAAGGACCAACTTATTTTAAAAAAAAAAGATATATTATTTACATAATAGAATTTTATTTTTAAAAAATATCGGTGGGACGAAAATTTTAAATTACATTTATAAGTTTTTAAACACTTAAAATTACCTTTATTGAAATTTTAATTATGAAAACAAGAAACTCATACAAAAATAAACGACCCAATTTGCTTTTAAATTTATTTGAGTTCTTTTGGCAATCATATTTTCTTTGTTCCCAAAAATGAAGGGCAGCTGATAAAGTATAAGTAGAAAAATTCGAAATAATTCAGTAGCTTCGTATTTTTTGGGCTTTTTATTTTAAATAAAAACGTAGCAGATTTAATTGCTACCCAGTCTCATCTTTGACGGCATTGAGGTTGTGCCATTGGCCATCGTTAAAATCGTTGTCGTAAGTTGAAAGGCTATACGTTTCTTCCTCGTTCTTGCTAATGAGTACCACGTTCCCGTTAAGTATCACAAGGGCAAACACGTCGCTCTGAGCAAATAAGTATATTCACATAAGCTGAAATTGCAAAGGTGCCGCATTCAAATTTTATTCATTTTCAAAAAATTTAAAATTCCAAAATAAATTAAATATTTTAAAGGGATTACAAAAAATTTTAATATAGAGCAATCAACAAACATTTTTTCTATAAACACAAGGCACCGAAGATTTTTTAGCATGACACCATTAAAAATTTAATGTTGAAAAAATGTTCAAAAAAATTTTTTTTTAAAAATTAATAAAGTCTGAACGCCATAAATAAATATTTAAAAAACATGATATTCTCATTCGCATTTGACATTACTTTCGCAAATGGAGCAAAAGAAAATTAAAACCTATATTTTGCAATTTAATTTTATTTCTCAAGAATTGTTTATGATACATATATATATAAATTTGGGTTTGGAATAAATGTACCCTGTCCTGATTAGCCGAAAAAACTAGGAGTGAGCTTTCGCTCAAAGTTTTAAAGCGCATGTTCAGTCGAATACTGTAGCCGATGTTAGCGATAGCGTAAGATACGTAACCTTTGGCGTAAGGCAAAAAGCCTAAAAGAACCGAATTTATTGGAGCGCAACCCAAGGAGACGCCAGGCTGAATACCTTTACCTAGATCTAATGATTACAATAATAGTACCAAAATTAAAACTAAGAAATACAACCTATAGGTGTACGAAAGGAAATAATATAAATATTTAAAAATTATCAAGATTTGAATTTTATTTTTAATTTAAAAATAAAAAATATTGTTAAAAAAATGATTTTTTAAATAATGACATCAAAAGTTTGCTAACTTTTATTTAAATAAGCGCTCTTTCTAACTATAGTTTTACCTCAAACAAACGTTATAAAAAACCTTATCTAACTTTGACCTAGCCTTAAACAATGTTAAGATATTTTATAAATTTTCGTTTCGTACAAATTTGGGTCCACATGGTATCAAATTTAATCATAACCTAAATTTCGACAGTGACACCGACTATCATTTTCAATCGCATGGAAATTTAGAACGAGGTATACATTCTACCAATAAAAAATTAATTTTGCAACCTAAATAATTGCGGCCGAGTTGTATATTTTCGAGGCAACCCTTAAACTTGTTTTGGGTGAGCCCTAAATTCGATACAAGGGAATCTGGGATACCGCCGAAGTAGATAACGTCTTCGACCGAAAGCCGTTGGCTTCTACCAGGTGACTGCGAACGCGAAACTAAACAAAAAATAATCTTGACTCGTGTCGTAGGACTATAGATATTATTTCTAAATTGTGCCATATACCGTAAGGTTATGACAAATCATTGAAAACTATCGATAGGATAATAAAAAAAAAATTGAAATATATAAATATGAGAAGTGGCGGGAACAGGTAGCATTGTAAAAATTTTGAGAAAACTAACTCGCAAAAGGCCATATCTACTGTTTTTAATGTCCTAATGAAATAATACATGTCAAATTTTATTATGCCGTTATTAATTAGAGGGCAGCAAAGCCCATTAATATAGCCCTTAAAACAAACATAAAGACTTATAGCATTGATATGAGATGTTGTTAAAATCTTAATGCCCTGCAACGCAGTAAAAGTCAAATATGTCATAAATTGTTATAAAAAAAAATTTAAAAACCTAATTTCGTAATATTATTAAAATCTTGAGATATTTGTTTCAGTTAGATTGGCAATTTTATTTAAAAAAAAATAGTTAAAACAAATAATTTCTAGAAATTTTAAAATTAAATAACTCTTCATGTAACTCAAAAAATAATCTAACAAAATTTAAAAACAAATTAACGCATACTTTCCTTTCCGTCGATTTTGAGTAATCCCTGGTTCCCTTGCCGATCGGCTTCGATGTGGTGCCATTTACCGTCGTCTAAGCGCTGATTTGATATGAGGACCGTTGACCCGGAGCCTAGGTTGAAATGATAGATGACGAGCCCTTCGTTCAACTCAATTGCCATGTAATCCTTTAAATGGTCGGCACTCCCTTTGGCGTAGAAAATTAGACCGTTGGGCGAAAGGGTCTTAAAGCTGAAAGCTAGATGGCTCCGCTCCATAAGATTGTATTTTCCTATATAAAAAAAATCACAAGGAAATTTTGTAACAATGATTTATTATTTGTACCAAATTCATGCGTTAATCAGAGGTATTAAAGATATTTAAAAACGATCATACATAGGTGTTATTATAATTCGATGAATAATATAAACATGTTAATTAATGTTTAATCAATTATTAAAAAAAACTTTAATTTTTTAGTCTCGAGGTTGCAGAAAACGTTTGTATTTGGGTACATTTGAATATACCAAACAGACACAAAAAATCGAAAATTGCAATTATAAAATAGATCTTTCCAATAAACTTCGTCATAATGACTATAATAAATTTTCAAATTATTAACAAATGTATTAACATATATTATAAATCGATATTCACATGCTCCAAATATATTTATAAAAGGCTAACAGACAAACCTTTTTTAACGGCCGTGTACCCGCTCCCGTCAAAATTAAAGCCGTTGCTTGCACTAGTGTGTTGCTGTTGTTGCACTAGACCGCCCGTAGAAATCGCTCCGCTAACCAAGTTACCCGGTAAAGTTTTAACCGTTCCCACGTCTTCTTTGTGCAAGGAGGATGCAATTTGGGTAGCTTGTTGAGATCCCATACCATCAAGCGTTGCGTAAGATTTATCATCCAAGGTACTGCTGACACCGTCGACGCGTCGATCACCGCCTTGGGATCGACTGATATCTTCGATCCAATCTCTCTCCATGCAAGCGCGTATGCCCGGGCTTGAGCCCACAAAGTTCCAGAGACTCAAGGGCTGTCGGTTAAGTTCGAGCGAGTCTAAACAGCCTAGACGTGTCGAATAAAATATAATAAAAATATTTTACGTATTTATAAAAAATTTTATTTCCAATACATTTTAATTTTGTTTCAAACAACCTTTTGTAATAAGGGCGTGCGTTCATTGTTAATTTATTTTAAAAGTATATTTTATTTTTCTAAAAAAAATTTTGTTCAAAATTTTTTTAGAGCTTGGATAATAATAATTAAAATCATAAATGATTAAAATTGAATTAATGGTTTTTTTATTGATCAAAATGAATATGTTAAAAACATAAAATTTAAATTAAAAAAATTTCGGGAAACTCCTTCATCGTAGTCATTTTTTAATGCATTAGTGAAAAAGATCATGAAAATTTAAATGAATTCTGAACCCGTCCAAATATGGAAACAAAATTTAAAATGCCCCAGATAGAGAAACAAACAAACACAAATAATTTCGATTAAGAAAATAAATTACCTTTAAAATGTTTAACGCCCTGAAGGGGTCCGGGAGATTTCATGCCTTCAGGTAATCCCGCGACAAATATTTTAGTTTCATTATCAAAATTTAGTACGTGGCTAGCTCCTTTGGATTGGGCTTCGGAGGTGGTAACTTCTTCGTCTAAGGCACCACCGGTATCAACTATGGCCTTTTTCGGACTCGAAGCTCGTTTGGATTTTATGGTAAGTTTGCCAATATTGCCAATCCTATAAGTATACGGAAATAATAAATTACAATAAGTTTTATATATGGGCGGTGTCTTTAGGCAAATGTTTGAATATGATGCTAGATGTTTTGAATTAAAGTCTTAGTAAATGTGGAATTAGAAGGGCGTCTTATTAACGTTAAACCAGTTATCCTACAAATTTTTTAAAAAACAAATGACTTTTTATTAGCTCATCCTTATTAGGAAACAAAAAAATTTTTAGGAAAGTTTTATTACCTATAATAATATGACCAAAAAAATTAAATTATCGAAAATAATATTTTTGTTTTCAAAAATATCCACTAAATTTTAGGAAACTAATATTTCTAAGTATAGAATAAAGGCATAATTAATTATTTTCGACCTATAGGTTGGATAAATTTGCAATTATAAATTATTTAAAAAATTGCATTTTACAGTAATTTAAAAATGCAAAAATTACTCTAAGTTTTGAAGTTAAGAAATGTAAACAGGTTTTTTAAATAAATTTTTCTCATTCAAAATAAAACCTTTCAGCATGAAATTTGTGCCAAGCCCCATCGGCGACATATTTTTCGTTTTTGATGACGACTGGTCCATTACCCAAATCAAAATAGAACCTAGGGTACCCATACTCGATTGTTATGGCAAAGAAATCCTAAAATATTTTATTCATTAGCAAATCGATAAAAGAAATTTATATATATTATAGGGGATTTTAAATTTTTATAAATAATAAAGTAGCTTAATTAATAATAACCGGGTTTTTGCTTGAAGCCGTATTGACACCATTGGTTTTTCCTATTTGGGATGTTTGGTTAAGGTTGCCGGCATATAAGATTAGTCCGTTTTCCTGTTCGGTTTTAAAATAACCCTTGAGATCGGTATGAGACGTGGCTTGAATCATATGTTCGGCACTCTTAAGTGTTAGGTGCTGCGTGCCATCGACCGATACTCCCAAATCAATTTGTTCGGTCTGAGTTCGGGCCTGGCTTATCAGCTGTATGAGAGAGTCGATTTCTTTGTCTAGTACGTTGTTTGAGGTGTCGAGTTGTTCAAACCGGTTCTCCAAAACGGCAAATTGCATCTCAATTTTGGGAATCGTATCCTTCACTTCAGCCACTAAATAAAAGAAAGTTCCAATGGCATTATTTCACAAAATAATATTAAAACTACAACGTGTTAGAACAATTTTTTAGTTCCGTCTGATCTATTATCGCTGGTAAAGTTGGAAAGCCCGCCCGGTTCTAAAACAGGCCGGGTGTGTATTGTAAAATAAGGACTGGGCGGGCTGATTTATTTTACACTTTGGTGAAAGGAATTTATTTCCACGTGATAAGTTTATTAATTCTAACTCTGTGTTTTGTTGATATATAGCTTGTTAAATGACATACCGGGGCCTATTTATAAGTTTTGGCCGGGCAGTACTACTAGGTCGGATCAAGCCAACGGCGGGTCGAAAATATTACGGCCCGGAAATATCACACAGGGCAATAAATTTTTGAAAGTGACTACAGGGATTGAACCTTTTTACCAGTCATACTTAGTTAGTCAGCTATAAATATTAAAAATTTAAAAAAAAAATCAAAAAATAACAATAAAGATCTTAAACAAAAATAAATCGAATTTTTAATTTTTGCAGATTCACAACAGCTAAACTTTTAATTTCGAACTTGTTATATTTTTATTAAAACCGATTATATAACATGTCGTATATAAATTAGGAGGCGAAATAATTTGCATTATATGAATGCTGAAGAAAGAGTTTGATATACTCATAAAATTTATTCCTCATTATTTAAAATGCTAAAGTAACAAGGGATTTTTAAATGAAAAAAAGATTCTTAAATTTTTTCTTTTTAGGTTAAGATCTGTCTCTTTGGTCACAAGGCCATATTTTTGATATGGAGTGGACTAACCTAAGGGGCCGAAGGCGGGAAAAAAACGGAAAATGTATATGAGATAAGGCTATCATGGGGATGCATTTTAATGTTTTCATAAACTTATTTTTTGTGACATTGATTTTTGTGGACCTGAGTTACAAATCTTAAATGAAAATTATGAAAGATTGAGTCCACCCTGAATCACACAAAAATATATTACCTTTTTTGTAATTTTTTTGTTTAATATCATAAAGATGTCATTTAAAAAAATCAAATATAATTTATATTCATTACGCTGGGCCGAAACTTCGTTGTCACCGGTTTTAGAACTCAAATAACTGGGTGAGGATTTGATTGTATCCATAGTTGCGTTTATATTTCGAGACAAATTCGATAAATGATATTCAATGTTTGTGGCTTTCTCCAAAACACGCTGTATTTTTGGTAACTCTGATGTTGCTGTACACAGTATTAAAATTATTTAAAGGTTATTATAAATATAAAACATACTATAGTTTTATCACATGTATGTATTATTTCATTTTTATTAACAACATTTTTTATTTTAAATCGATGAAAGAAAAAAAAAATTCCTTTAACTTTAACCTCTTGAACCGCTAGTAAAAAAAAACAGGCCGCGTTTAAAGCTCATTTAATTAAAGAACTCTAAAAATTCTAAAAACTTGAATATTTTTAACCTTCAAATTCTTATATACCGATAAGTTACTCTAAGTAATCAATCATATTTAAACAATAGAATATAAAAATCCTAGCGCTAAAAAAATTTTAACGTTTTATAATTTTAAAATAGTTAATTTTTGATTGTACTAAAGTCAAATTAACGCTTAACACGCCCCGATGTTTATTAATAAAAAATAAATATCTTTAAATTGTGCAATTAATTAATTTATAAATTGTTATTTTTGTAATACCAAACGGTTTTAAGTGTATAACCATTTAATCTTGTAGGGTCTGGAGTCTCATGTTGATTAACTGTCGCCTCCAATTCCTCTTGCAAGATATCGTTTTCCCTGGAAAGTTCCGTTAGTTTATCTTCTCCCTGTTCGAAAAGTAATTTTAGTTCCCGAATTTGATCTCGGGCCGTGAATTCGACGCTGTTGCTCATCTCTCGGGCCTTGGCCAGGATTTCTCGACTTTCCATAAATATTTTCCGGAATTGAGAACTGCCGTTATCTGGATATTCAAAAAGTTGTAAAGAGAAAAGTCAGAAGTTATTGGGAAGATTATTATATGTGAGAGGGGCTAACAAGTACCTCATTTCTTGATGGGATTATTTTTGAGGATAATTATTATCAATTATACCTAAAACTAACGTTTTAGATATTCCCTGACATTTTATAAAAAATGATAATACATAGCTTTAAACATGATTAGAGAATATAAACATTCAACAATAACATATGGTTGCATTTAGTTAGGTATTATCATACCTGGATTAATCATATTCAAACCGTTACATACGAACAATGCCAAACATTTGTCATCAAAAATTATCCATTCCTCACTTTTTTACCATCCTATCAATAATTATGGAACTTGTGCTATGTTACTAAATTTTTGTCAAAACAATTCAGACTCTTTAAAATTCTTAAAAATGTTAGAGGATGGCTATTAATTGATCTTTTTGAAATATCTAAATTAGCGCAAACGGCCCTACACACCTTTAGATCGAGCGTCGGTCAAGTCAGATGCGTCAACGTTCACTTCGGCGTTGTTAGCTTTCCACGAGGCATTCGTGATGTGTTCGACGATGTTTTGGTACACGTTGGCTGCCTTAGTGGCCGGATCAGCTGCTCGCCGGGCCGGGCCAAATATTGACTCGAGTTGAACCGATTGTGAGTCGAGTGCATTGGCATGCCCCATAATCTTGTGAAGTTCGATTAATCGGTTACGTTTTTCTATATCCTGATCGGTCGACGATTGTTGGGAAAAGGGTTGGTCAGGTGAGAGTTCGTTGCTAGTTCCCGAAGTTGCGTAATCATTCTCGAGTTCAAGGATAATGTTTTGGGAGTTTTTCATCAAACGTTCAAGCTGTTGAATGTTTCTGATACAAATGATCAATCAGTAAGAGCATATAATGTAAAGTCTTAAATTTCCTACATCCCTCGGTTGTCACGTACGTATATGTATCACATAGCTTTTACAAGTACTTAAATGGCATCAGAAAAAAAAGAATCAAACTGATATAACACAGGTCAACAAATATCAGGCAAAACTGTGAATTTTCTCAAAACATAAAAGAATTTATTCCCACAATTGCTTAATCTTGTGTATATATTTCGATTTTGATTTTCTTCCGGCCTTAGCTCCTTTCATCCGTCGAAAAAATGGCCTTTTTTAAACAAATTGACAGATCGAGAATACCCTAATAAGAATCTTTTTTTCAAATAGTAATTTCTAGTAACTTTTCTATATAAACTCAAATATTAAGATATAAAATTTTTAAGTATATTAAGCTATTACATCAGCATTTACATGCACAAAATATTTCGCGTCCAAGCTTAAATACGACACAATATTACGGTTGTTAATACAAGTTATATTAAAGTTTGAATTTAACAGTTTAGCTGTCGTAAATATGCAAATATTCAATTAGCTTTTTTTAATCTTTTTTGTTTTTTTTGGCATTAAACTTGATTAGAAAAAACGGCTAATTTAAAAATCCCTAATGTGGCAGGTTTAATCCCCGTAAATAGCTAATAACTCTCAAAAATTTGTTGACCTGTGTAATTATATGGTAAATCACTACACTACTAAATGATACTAGTTTTGCTCAAGTTTGTTTGCCTACTCAAGAACTGATAATTTAGCGCAAAAAAATTAAATTAAAATATGCATCAAACTAAAAAAAACTTTTATGTTTTTTTAAGTTGAAATAAAGTTTTTTATATAAAAAAGGGGATAAAAAGACTATACTTTGAAGCATTTATGTAAGCCGATTTAGTCTCTTCTAATAGCTTTGCGGCCTCTTTTAATACGTCTGATAGTTCGACCCGTTCTGATTCGGCATCTGCCGCCAGTTGCGTTATTTCGCCCGGTCTCATCAATCGACTTAATATGATCTCGGCTTGGATGGTATTGTTAAGAGCCGTACGTGTATAATTTGCCATCTCACGTAACTTGCCAGTCGAAACGGTGAGTTCTTTGAGCAGTGAATCGATCGTTTCTTCGAGTTGTTTAGGCGCGAATTCCAGGAATTGAATTTTATAGAGCACTAAAATGGTATAGTGACATGTTTAAAAAAAACTAAGAAAAACAATCGGAGGGGTGGTTTCCCCATATAGGTATTAGACCATACCCGTTTAGGGCTTCGACACTTTTAGCCCGGGCAAAGCAACTAGTGTCACCGTCGAATTAAATAAGGATTTGCTTCCACGTCAGCGACCTGAGTTTTAGCCCACACAAATTGTTTAGGGCCTATTGCCAAAGTAGGATACTTAGCAGCTTTAAGGTGGTCGCACATACGTAATTTTTTTCAAAGAAAAAACGGCCGCCTATCAAACCAAAACCCCCAGAGTGTTAGACCGAAATTTTTGCCATGAGTTATTTATCTGATCCGATTTTATAAAATATTAAATTGTTTTATTGAACCAAAAATCATGTATTTAATATAGCCCAAAGAGATTATAAGTTATTTTTCCTCAAGGAGGTCTTTCTAATTTTTTTTTTGTATTTAAACACTTGCGTTTTAAAAGGTCAAAAATGAAAAGATATAGACTTACAATCATAAACTTTATCCATTTCATCTTTGAGATGGAGCTGAGAGCTATTGAAATTTATTTCATTCAAAAAATACATCATTCGCTGAGCCTGTTCGATCATCGAATCCGTATTCCCCTGGATGCTATTGATCCTTATCGCGTTTTCAACTTTACGAGTTTTACTTATGGCATCTAAATATATTCAAATAAAATTTAGGCATATAGGAGAGATAAATTTTGAAGTACGAGATTGCTTAATCTAGGTTTATGATACCGCCCTAATTATTTTTATCTTTAAATCCGACTTCCAAGTCAGGTCAAAATTTTGGCTCATGTTTTTCGGGACGGCATGAAGCGGATGGTCCGGACTGGTCTCGAATCTGGACACGGTCTTTAACCAGAATTGGGAAATAAAAGTTTGTCTCAAATATAAAAAAATTCAATTTTCTCCAATTCAGTATTAGTTTGGCATCATAAACATAAAAAGTGGTTGGACTTAACTCTTTAATATTTTAAGATATATATTTTTATTGTAGTAATTAGATACCATATATCGCTCTATTGAGTTGCGACACTAAATCCTCGGCGTTTCTCGTGCTTAAGCTGAGGTTTCCAAGCCGATCTTTGTTCCTTCCTGCGTCCGCTTCTAGCATATGAGCCTTATTTTGGATGTATTGGGAGTGGACGTTTAGGCTGAGCAAGGCGTCCTTAACAGGGTCAATTTTTTTCACGGTCCTTTCTTGACTTCTGTGAGTACCTGAAATATAATACATGTAAAATTCTTAGTTTGTTTACAAATACATTAACGGTTGATTTAAATTATGATATAACGTCGGGTGTTGTTTAGTTAGGACACGTCTTATTATTTTTTAAAAAATATATAACATTGGACAACAATTAGACGAACTTTGGCAACTATGGTTTTTGGTCAAGTTTTTGGCACTGATCACGAATATCAAATCATAATTATAGCCAATGGCTTAGATTATTATTAGTTATTCGGTGTCAAAGTGGAGGTTTTTCAATTTTTGGTATATTTTGAGTTTCTATATCATAAAACATATGGGTAGTAACAAAAGTTTGAAATATATTTAGATAATGGAAACATTCATTACACTGGACAACAAAATTTGGACGACCCTAAGCATCATTTATGTCAATTATGGTTTTTGGTCAAGTATTTGGCGCTGGGAATATGAAATCAGAATTTTATGCCTCAGATTTTTAGTTATTCGATGTCAAAATTAGGATTTTTCAATTTTTTAAGTATCATAAAACCTATGGCTAGTAACAAAAGTTTAAAAATAAATTTAGATAACGGAAACATTCATTATAAGGGCTTTAAATTTTTTTAAAATATTTTTTTTTTTCATAAATTTAGTGGTTTTTGCCATAAAATCCGTTTTTCGATCATCCTAATTAACCTGAAAGTAAATTGCTAATAATTTTAGGTAATAACCTTTTTAGATACGTTATTAGGAATCTGAATATGCCAATAGAATTTTTGGAAAATTAATAGTTAAAGAATTTTTGTGAATTTTTTTTGAACTTTGTACGCGGTTTAAAAAAATTGGAGGCATTGGAGAAAAAACTAAACTCAGGATCGTTATCGCAAGAAAATTCTCTACAAAACCCTCAAAAAATTGTTATGTTGTTTTTTTTGTTGTCCAGTGTTATTAACGTAAGGCGTTTAAATTTTATTATAATATTTAATTTTTTTATTATTATTTTGGTTTTCAAATCCGTTTTTTGATCCTATATAACTCAAGAGTAAATTGCAAAAAATTTTAAGCTATAACTTTTTATAGATGTGTTTTTTTTACAAGGAATCTCAATGTACCAACAGATTTTTTTGAAAATTATTAGTTAATAAAGAAATTTTGTGAATTTTTTCCCGAACTTTGGACGCATATCAAAAAATTGGAGGCTTTGAAAAATAAACAAAACCGGGGATCGTTATCGCAAATTCTCTAGAAATTCGTCAAAAAAACGTTTATGTTTTTTGTTCTCCAGTGTAGTCAAACGTTTTTACAAAAAGTTTTAGGCCTTTTTTACAAACTAAGTACAAACACATGATTATTAAGTATTTTTTTCATATTGCCTATAAAAAATATTTAAATTTTTTTATAGAATTTTTTAAAAAGCATTCTTAAGAGGGAGCCTTTTTTACAATATTTAAAGGCTCAGGTACTAAAAGAATTAAAGAAAATTGTAAAACTTTTATTACAAACTAATAATATTGTGTAAAGTTGGGCATTGTAAAACTGTAATTTCATTGTAAACAATAATTCCCTTTGGATTTTGATCAAGACGTCTTCTTATAACTTAAATTTACAGTATGATAAAAATATGGAAAATTACAAATACCTCGTTTGCCATCATTCCCTCGTTCCAGGTTGGAAGAAATGATATTTTGGAGGAGTGGTCGGAGATTGACGACGGTACTGTTGATATGCTTAAGTCGATTGGACGTAAAAACGCCGCGAGAAATTTCGTTCATCTCAATCCCTATATCCCTAATCTTTTGCGATTGACCCTCAACGTCGTCAAGCAAGGTGTGCACGCATTGATCACAAGCTGTTGCAATAGATGTTTGACAAAATATAGGAGAAGAAGTAAAAACATTAAAACATTGACATATAAGAATTTGTGGTCAGTATATATATTATATAAAATTCTTATAAATAATTAAATTTTCATGTAAAATCAAAGATTTTACAAAAAAATGCGTTAATTTTTGACATTATAAGAATCATACTTTTAGCTCTTGGAAAGTATTCCTAGTTTTATAAGAAACAAGCTTGAAACTTTGTGAAAATTTATTAACGTTGTTATATACCGGCCTAGCCCGCCAGAAATATTTATTACTTTGGCCCGTCACGCCCAAAATATTGTCATTTTAGGTCCCCCTTCAAATCCAAAATTAAAGATCAGGCTAGAAAATTTTATATTACGGGCTATATAAATTTATTGCTGTAAAAAGTTTAATAAAATACAGAAATAATCAGGCCTTTTAATCGTGCATTAATATATTTCTCACTTCTGGGACCCGATTTTGATTAATTATTCATGAATGAGGAGGTAAAACGATAAAGGAAATATAAAAAAATTAGGTACGTTGGCACCCGAGGGGCATAAGGACGTGCCTGGCGTCGCATTGGTCGCATTTCTCACCGGTCACGCCGGCTAAACAGCTGCATTGTCCCGTTTTAGCATCGCATTGTATTCCGATGGAACCGAGAGAAGCGCATTCACAAGCTTGGTAAATGAATAAATGATTAAATTTATGGTTATAATTAATTATTTACATCAAAATATATAAATATATTTCATTGGTCTTTATCAGTTGTTAAAATACAAAAAATAAGTTATTTAAGAAAAAATATATAAAGGTGATTAAAACTTAGAATCATCTAAAGAATTATACATACACGGGAAAGACAAAATTAGCGTATTAAACAGATTATCAAACCCGATTAAAATTTAAAAAAACGCATCAATTACGTATGCCAATAATTATTAAGTCAATTCCTATTAATTTAAAAGTTAGCGCAAAGGAGGCAACGAAAACGGTATAAAAAATAAAATTAACAATTTTTCTAAAAATATTTCTGCAAAAAATGTATTTTTTAGGAAATGATTCCTTGTTTTCTAAAACTTCCAAGACATATACAGCTGTTAAAAAATGTAATTTTTAGGAAATGATTCCTTGTTTTCTAAATCTTATCTTCCAAGACATATACAGCTGTTAATAGGATTAAGATTATAGCCGAGTAAATCCTCAACTTGAGGGTGCTAATTATAAATGGAGTCAATATATAATTACGTTGACATCCACTAGGTCCGTAGTTCCAATACCCGTTCATACATCGATCGCAATACCTGCCCGTCACGCCAGGTTTGCACTCGCACTGTCCGGTCAGGGAATCGCATTGGGGCGAAGTTGCCCCGCTCGTACAATTACAGGTTTGGCAACCGACGCAGCTATCAAAGTCCCAAAATCCGGGCTACAATATTTCATAATAACAATGCAATAATCATATTTTAGATCTGTGTTGTATCTAAATTTAAATTTTATAGCAAAGTTAACAACTGTTAAACCTTTTTATAGTAAGTTCACATATAGGCCACGTTTAAAATAAAATTTTGTTTTTTCTCAAATAAAATTTTTTTTAAGTAATTTGACAAAAAAATATGAGATAATTTTATTTAATTAAATAACAAACGTGAACTAGCCAGACAATCTAAGATAACAACCTAAATTCAATATTGAACAAAAAAAAATAAAATCTAAACATTGCCCAAACTTTAACTAACTCATGCAATATTTAAATTTTTTCATCAATTTTTTATATTCTTTGAATATAAGATTTTTATAAAAATTATCAATAAAAAAATTGGTCTATTTATCTAAAAAATTTGTATTTTAACGATGGAGGAAAAAAAATTGGAGTCTTATTTTTCTTTCAAATTATATAAAAATCACACAAAAACATGGGCAGTTTTCCAGCTCTGCTAATGTGTAGCGACTTACAGCACATTTATCGCACAGGTCACCGGTCACGTGATCGTGGCACCGACAACGGCCTGTAAGTGGCTCGCAAACCGAACCACACAGGTTACAGCTGCAGCGTTCGCACGTGCCCGTAAGGGCGTTGCCGAAATGGTTAGGGGCGCAGAGATTGCAAGTCGGGCCGGCAGTGTTACGGGCGCAGGCCAAACAAACGCCAGTCACAGTGTCGCAGGGTTCGGGGTGCGTCATGTCCAAGTTTGAATTGCAATTGCACTTCCTGCAGATTTCGCCCTCTTTGAAAGGTTGCCCGTAGTAGCCAGGAGCGCATCTGTTATATGTGGGGTGATATATAATAAATGTTATAATAATATCCCACCTTTTAAACTATAAAGTCGGATATATTTGCCCAACCATAATTTAGATTACACCTATTAATTGCTTAAACAATCTTTTATAACATATTTACGCCAGCCAAATATATACCATAGGAGACATGAAAATAGCTTATGAAAATTTCAGAAATGACGCCTTTTGCGACTGAGAGATTCAAAAACAAAAAGTTACCTAAACCTTTTTTTAAGTTAGCAAATTAAATATAATTTTATATAAAAATTAGTTTAGTAATTTGGGGTTGCATACAGGTTTTCAAATTATAAATTTAGCACGTGCCGTGATAACATAAGAATATTATTAGGTTTTAGAGACTGAAGTCCTAAAAGTATCATTTCTAATCTTGTTATGTTCTATATATATCAATTAACCGTTCACAATTCATTCCGATATAATTATCCTTGCACTTGCACGCGATGATAGTGTATCGTTGACCAACGGCTTTTAATTCGCAAGAAGTCGCAAAACTAGAAAGAATTAAAAATATTTAATTATACCTTCAAATCAAATATATAGAAAAAAAAATTCTTAAAAAATAAATAAGCTAGTTGTTTGATATTTGGTTTTAGTATACTCTTACTTAGGGTTGCCAAATACTAAAGTTAATGGAATTCATATTTTGGCTTAACTTGACAAAAAAATGACAATATTTTTTCCCCCTTCAAAAATTTTGATTTTAACACCTTTAAAATAATAAGCCAGTTTAAATCAGGATGTATTATTTTTAATCAGACTGTTTGTCTATTCTACAAACTTATTATTGATATTATTTGTGATAAATAACTCCTAATCGATTTATAGTTATTAGTACTAAGTTTAAATAAAATTCTATTCAATGATAAGTAATTAAAAACTTCGACAATTGAATAACTTGTTTAACATAAACGATATTTATCAAAATAACGTTCATTTAAAACTTATAAAACTTTCATAATTTTATGCTAAATTTCTAAGAATAAAAAGAAAAAAATAATAGACTTCTATTTCTTACTTATTCGACAAAATTGATAAAGGGCAAGGGCATATTTGGCAATCCCGGGGTGTTCCCATTCTCGCTTCCCCGTAGTATCCGTCGGAACAAAGTTCACAATGGTCGCCAGCCGTATTGTGTTGACAATCGAGACAACGCCCAGTTTCGTCTTGACATTCGGTGGCATGTCCGTTACATTCACAAGGGGCACAAACTCCGGCCCGGTTGACGGCGTTTCCAACGCTGCCATAGGGGACTAGACTAGTTGAGGTTGATTCTGTGAAATACGATCGTAAGAAATACAGTATCCACATACATTATAATACCAAATACAAAGAACAAATTATAAAATCTCCTCATTTAAGAAATCATTTTCCTTTAATTAAGGGACATTTGTACGTAACATTAGGTGGGAACGGGCTATCATAAGCTTTGCTCGTTACATGCATCATACGTATTTTTTATATAAAAGATCAATGAGTTTGGATAATACAAATTTAATCGTATATTTATTACTGCAATATTATGTCAAAGTCAAGTTTGTTTATTGTAATGTAATTTATTAAATCACTAGCAAAATTAAAAATAATCCACTGCCCCTACCTGTTGTCTTTCGATAAAATCCGACAGCGCAGGTCTCGCAAGAGGTTCCGGTGTAATTTGGTGGGCATCTGCAACGTTCGACGCTCAGTGCTAGTCTGTTTTCGTCTTTGATCGCGTCGGGTTCGCCCGGACTTAAGGCCACTTCAAGGATAGGGTTTTTTAAGCTATACATAGTAGTCAAAAATATAAATAAAAAATTGTATGAAAGATTATAAAACAGGCTATAAGTTGAATTTATAACCGACCGTGATAATCCGGCCCGTCTATTTTTAATTTAAGCCTGGCCCGTGATTTGAGTTTTCTGAAGATCCAATCAGGCTTATAAAAAGAAGGTATCTCTGGGCCAAAAAAAATTTAATTTTCAGCCATTAATAAAATGCGGTGCAAAAGTAATTCCATTCATCCTGTGATACTAAATTTATCAATTTTAGTCCTTGATTAAAAAATAACACAATTAAATTAAAAATATCGACCCGACCCTTAATTCCTATTCTTTAATATAGGATCTCGCGTGGCAAAATTTCGACCAGGCCCAGGAAGGTGGGAGAAAAGTTTTGTCAATTTTGAACTCTAGATTAAAGATGAACAAGAAAATTGGAAAAAATGTCTATCTTTTCACACAAATTTTTCTGGCAGTTTTTAATTAAATTAGTTAAAAAGTTCACTCACCCTAAAAAAAGTGGGATGAATGAGACTACAAAATTTGTCCTATATATAGAAATTCAAAAAAACATAATCACAAATTTTTTTCTAAACATATTTATCAAATTTGACCGCGACCTAGAGAGAAGTGAATACTAAAATCATACTGAGTTTCGGAATTCGTTGGAAAGTAATGCACGAGAACTAGGAGTTCTTGGAGCGATGACAAGACCGTCATCATATGTTCCCGTGTAACGGCTCTCAAGGTCTGGTGTCGTTTGTTAAAGGTATTTGAGTTTCCAGAATCGATGTTAGATAAGGTCCCAGCCCCACTTAGATCATCAGGTAACAGGTGTTCAAACATGTTTTCAGCAAGTAGAACCCTTAGATGGAAAGGTGAATTGGGAACGGGTTGGAGGTCGCTGTAATGGCTAATGGTCATATTGCTCCCCTAAATTATAGATATATGTAGAATTATTTGGCAAAATTTTAGGACGAGTGCAATCTTTAAATTATAGAAACTAGAGCAGAATTGATTACCAGTGTATAAAAATACATTTTCGCGAAATCAAGTTGACCAAATGACCTTAATGAGCCTAATGTATCGATTCCAACCCCGAACATTTAAATTTGTGGCGACCCGTAGGAACACTAAATCATATGCTTATAGTTATGTGTTAATAAGTGTTATTTAACAAAATATAAACAAGACACCACAAGACTTGACATATTTTAGCGAATCCATTTATTATAATTATAATTCAAAAAGTGGGTTTTTTGTAACCATTTTTTTCTGTGCCTAAAAACATTGTTAAACACTTCATTTTTTTATATTTTAATTGTAAGATAATTGGATGCAAACCTATTAAGCCGTGACTTGTATATTTTTAATTCACATAATTTTATATATGGCACAAAAAAAATTTATTTAAGTTTGTCCGCACCCAATATAGTTAATTAATATAATGGATGCCAAAAAATATAAGTTACTTTTAAAATGAGAGATGGGAGAATTGTCGCATCTTGATAATTGTTTTCAGCTTTGATAAGGAGTTCGTAAGAAAAGGTGCCACCGTAGGATTTGATCTAGATTGAGCCAATTTAACAATGTTAAAGTGTTTTTATAATGTAATGCAAAACACAAAAAAAAACAAAATTTAATTTGAATTTCATAATTTTGCAAGGCAAAGGGACTGGTTTAACAGTTATGTTTTGCCTTGGGCTTAAAAATTTGATAGATGAAATTTCTAATTCTACAAATCTCCGTTTGCACTTATGGTATTTAGACGACTGTACCATGTGTGGCAAGCTGGAAGATATCAACTTAGCACTTAGTATAGCCCAACGCCACTTTTCTGTTTTAAACTTATCTCTTAACCCTAACAAATGTGAGATATATCCTTTCCCGCCATTTACAAATTCTATAGTTGAAACATTTAATAAAACCTCTTATGAGAATTCAATAATCTTAGGTTTACCCGTAGGAGGTTGTATTGCGGTTGAAAAATTTTTAGAGAATCATTTACTTGTTTTAAAAGAAAAATTAGAAATTTTAAAAAAATTACCTCTTTATCAGGCTTTTTTTTCTTTTAAAAAAATGTTTTTTTAATTCCTCAATTGCAATTTTGCTTCCGGACGTCTGGAGCTTTTGTTTTTAATTCTCTGATCAAAAAATTTGAACCTAAATTAAATTTAATTTTTCAAACTCTTTTTAATTTAAAATTTGATTTGAATAATTACGTCCAATTTACCCTACCAGGCAAGTAGGGTGGACTTGGCATCAGGTCACCCAGTAATATAGCGTTTGTCGCTTTTCTTGCGTCCTTTTCATCTTTCAAGGATACAATTTTTAAAATTACAAATTTTAACTCGGACCCGATTTTTTTTCAAGCCTTAACTACCTGGGCTTTTTAGGCCGGCCCAACCGGGCCATACCCTGAAACGGGTGATCAAAAAGATTGGGATATGTGTCTAGCGTTAAACTCTCTTGCTTACTTTTTACAGAGTGAAAACACAACGCACAAATCCCTTCTTAGATCATTGTCTTCATATAATTCCGATGAATGGTTAGAGGCTTTCCCCAATAAATTAAATAATCAATTACTCCCTAACGAAGCGTTTCAATACGCTTTGTATTTGCGGTTAGGAATCCCTTTTTCAACCACTTACATTTGCAGTCAATGCAAAACTCTCACCGATAGTTTTGGCCGGCATCCCTTACATTGTTTGTCGAATTCAAAGATAAGGCGACACAATAAAGTTAATTACATTATCGCCACTTTTTTTAAAAAGGCTAATATACCTTGTGTTTTAGAACCTGGTTTATCTTTTAATTCTAAAAGGCCGGATGGAAAAACTCTTGTTCCCTTCTCTGAGGGGAAACCTTTATTTTGGGATTTCACCTGTGTTGACCCTCTGGCCCCTTCAAATTATAATTTTGATCCAATTTTGAATGCCGAAATTTTAAAGACAAGAAAATATAGTTTTTTTTAAATTCCGATAATATTTTTATACCAATTGTTGCCACTTAGGATCATTTGGTCCTGAAGCTTTGAAAATTTTCAAACAAATTGGTAAACTAATTAAAAATAATTTTATTTCACCGAGTTTTAGCATAAGGCAAAAAATTTCCATAGAAATTTTGAAAAACAATTATTTTCTTTTTAAAAATACGTGGCCGGGAGACTGTAAAATTAAATAAATATAATATTTATATTATTTTTTATTTTTAATTTATTTTAATTACTTCTTTCATATTACATTTAATATACTACCTGTTTATAATTTATTAATTATATTTATAATTGTTAATTTGATATAATAATATATTAATGCTGGATATCTCAAAATCTTTTTAATAATTTATTATAAAAAATGTTTGATCAATATTATAGTTAAACTTAAATAAAAAAATTAATGGATGTTATACTTACACTATTATTTTTTTTGGTTTATGAGCCTTTGATTGTGTATTTCCCCAATTATTGAGTTCCTACGAAAGGTAATTTAAAAAAATAAAAGTTACAAAAAAAAACACAGCATTGATCTAATAAATTAGTTTATACATCTAAAAAATACTGGGCAGTTATTTACCTTATTCCCCAAATATTTGGAGGGTGCCGAAAGGTAAACTCCTTTCCCGGAACGGGCAAAATTGTTTAAATTTTTGGCAATAATCGTATGATCGCGTGGATCGATGCGAACAGATGATAGCGTGTCGTAGTCGCTAACGTTTTTAATTTTCCATTCTTCCAACGTGATGAGCTACAAAATAATAAAACAATTTTAGGTACATATTCCATTATTCTATAAGTTTTGTGACAAATTATTTTATTAAAACGTTTTGTTAAAAAATGTCAACCATCTTTTGATATAAAATAATGTACCAAAAAACAAATAGGAAAAATAAATTTTTATATTTACTTGCTTAAAAAAATACCAAACAAATTTTATATGTAAGTTAAAATAAAAATTCTGTTTATTAATGCGGTCGACCGAGGTGGTATAAAAACGGGCCCATAATGCAATGTCTGGCCCAGGGTTCCAATTTACAAATAGGGCCCAAAATTTTATTTTCATGCTAAAAAAAAAATTTGGCTATAAAGACATCAAAATACAGAGTGATACCCTTCTTCTTGTGATAACAGCTTTATCATTCATTATTAGCTATAAACAACAGTCATAAAAATAAAGCAAAACGAGATATAAAGAGTCAGCCCGGCTCAGGCGGGCCGGCAACCGGCCAAGCGGACTTTTGGGTCTTCCCAACGTTTCTAATCAGTATACTAATATAAAATTTTTGTTTAAATTTTACAAATTTTGTAATTAAAGGTATTTTTCATCATCGATGATAATTATGCTAATGAATCTTTAAAAACATTAAATAAACTAGTGTTTATGGTGCCAAATAAATTATTGCATTATAATCATATAAACGAATGTGAAAAACGTAATAGGCCACATACGGCCTATTAAAGTACCTTTCACATTTTTTCTATCCCATAATTTCAAATCATATAGTCTTTAAAATAAATGATATTTGTAATTAAAAAGGACCCTAGCTCCTCATATTATTTGTGACTATTTAATATATAGAGATAGCTAGTGAAAAAATGAAGATTGTAATACATCGTTCCAATACAAATCCGAATTTTCGCAAGTTTGAGTGACGCCGAAGCAAAAGCAATTTGTGCACCCTTTAGGATTTCGTCCTTCAATCAAAAAGGTTCCGGGTTTGCATTTACTACATCTTGGACCTTCCGTGTTGACCTGTGAAAAAGGGAAAAGATGCAAAATATTATAAAAATGTATAAACAATTCAACATAATTTGAAATTAATTATTATCTTTACGTACCATTTTCACCGGCCGCATAACATGCTAAGACTTAGCATAATAATCAGTTCAACAAATATCAATAACACAAAAAATTTTATAACATAATAGAATATATCCTCATGGCCATATCTTAATTTCATTTTTTTTAATTTCTTCCGGCTTCGGCTCCTTACATCCGCCCCTATCGAAAAATGGCCTTTTTTGACCAAAATGACAGACCTTAAATACCCTAATAAAACTTAAGAATCTTTTTTTTATATAAAAATTATTTGTAACTTATATTAACATCAAAATGAAAAACAATTTTTTAGTATATTGAGCTTTTACATCAGCATTTTGAAGGTACAAAATATTTCGGGTCTTTAAAACGAAACGATACATTAACGGTATTTAATTTATTTGAAGTTTGAAATTAACAGTTTAGCTGTTGCAAATTCAAAAAATCAATTTATTCGTTTTTGAATCTTTACTGTTTTTTTTTGTATTTTTCCTAAAATTTTGAATGTTAATAAGTTTGATTAGAAACGGTAAACGGATATGAAAATGTCTTAGATGGCAGGGATCTCCGTAGTTAGCTAAATTTGTTGACCTGTGTAATTAAAGCTTGCCCAAATAACCAACCTGGCGGTTAATAAGGTGTATCATAACACTGACCAACTAAATTTATAATTTTGGATTGTTCATGTATGGCCTATCCTCAAATTCGGCAACGGCAAGTGCAAGACATTTAATTTTTAAAAACTAACCTTTTTCAAATGGAAAAAACCTTATAGTTGGGGCTAATATCATAGTGCTAAACGTCATTCGAATAATTTCGTAACGGTTATATATGCATTATTTAAAATATTAAAATTTTTAAGCAACTTTGCAATGACAAGCCGACGTTGACTGATCGCAAAAGGTTTGGGTGACGCCTCGCGTATCACAGTTACAGCGTTCGCAATATGGGAACCCATAGTAACCGGTCAGGCATTGACTGCAGTTTCGGTTTATAACGTTTGGTCGACATTGACATTGTCCTTTTGGTATCAAGACATAAAATATTTTAGTTAGAAATCTTCCAAATATTTTGGAAAAATTAAAATTGCGTTTGTACATCATCATTCATCGTATGCTAAGCAAAACAGACACATAAATTATTATTAATATCATTTTTGTATAATTATAAGAATTTTCATCAGGAAGCCTTGAAACTTCGTTTGTATTTAAAAAAAATTCTGAAAATTTAAAATTTTTGAATTCGAATTTTTACAACAATTATTTCTAAAAACGGAGCAGTTGCTCTAAGTATACTAATTCCTTTAAATTTATATTTGCATCTATGAAAAATTTTTAATATGATCAAAAAATAACCCTTAAAAAAACAACTAAACCAATATTTTTTTTAAAAAAATTTTAAAATTTTTAAAAATTTGAATGAAGTCTGAACGCGCCCACAAAAATAAAGTATGTGATTATGAAATTTTAACTACCGGTTAATAAATCACAATCCATGTGTGGACGGTTTCTTTCTTTGACGATGACGCCGGCGGGATTACAGTCACATGGTTCACAGCCAATTATGGGATCGTACCCAAAAGTTTGGGGTTTGCACTGGTCACATTTAGCGCCCTCTACCCGAGGCGGGCACAGGCATTGGCCCGAATATTCGTCGCACAGCGAGAAGGGACACGCACATTCTAATCGTAAAATAAATAATAATGAAATATTTTATCACTTTCATATAATCGTATCATAAATGAGCCTTTTTCAAGAAAAGATTGATTTGTCAACTGATATATATAAAAATTACATTAATTAAAATCAAAAATATATTATATATTATGTTTTCACGTTTGAAATTTATTGTCGTTAGCTATATGCCCAAATGTTTACAAGTATTAAAAAAATTAGGTCTGAAATGTACTAATAAAATAACTTTCAAACATATATATGCCCTAAATCGCTAAATGCCCTGCCCCAAACATCACTTGTATGATATTTAAAACATGGTATACTTCTGCAATTAGGGAACCCAAAGTAGCCCGATTTACAGCGCGAACATGTGCGCCCTATAACGTTGGCTTTGCAGTTGCATTGGCCGCCTCTGGGGTTGCAGCTGTAGCTGGTCGACCCTTGGTTATCGCAACCGCATTGCAACGCGCCCGTGTTAAAATCCGTCGAGAGTGAGAAAGCGGCCTTACTGCAAAAAGGGTCAGCTGAGCCGCCTCTGCCCCCTAGGCCATCCTCACCCCCTAAAAAGACGTTTTCGCAGCGATCTATAAATCGGGAGGTTTGATCAATCGGCTGTGCGTCTTCGACCCAATTACTTTGCTGGTATAGCTCGTTCGGCATTATGATTATGTTATTCTGTTTTTGTGTGGGGGAAAAAATTAAATTATTGACCCGCGGCTAAAAATAATAAATTTTCAAAAAAAAATGAAAATACACGAAAATGACCGTATCTGAATTAAAAAAAAATGCTTTTATTAAAGGTATGTAGATTAGATTTGAAGATTTTTTCAGTAAATGGCTTTGCATCCTATCGTTGAAAATTTTAACTTAAATACATAACACTAGACAACAAAAAAACAATATCAACCATTTTTTGAGGGTTTTGTAGAGAATTTTCTTGCGATAACGATCCCGGGTTTAGTTTTTTTTCCAATGCCTCCAATTTTTTTTTAACGGCGTCCAAAATTCAGAAAAAAATTTACATAATTTTTTTAACTATTAATTTTACAAAAAATCTATTGGCATATTTACCTTATAAAAACCATATCTAAAAAAGGTTATTAGCAAAAGTTATTAGTAGTAATTTACTTTCAAGTTATTTTGGATCAAAAAACGAATTTTATGACGAAAACCATTAATTTTATGAAAATAAAAAAATAAAAAATTGAATATTTTAAAAAAATTCAAACCCCTTACGTTAATTGAATGTTTTTGTTATGTAAAATTTTTAAAACTTTTGTTACTAGCCATAGGTTTTATGATATAGAAGCTCAAAATACCCCAAAAATTGAAAAATCTTAACTTTGACACCGAATAACTAAAAATCTGAGGCATTGGTTAAAATTCTAATTTCGTATTCGTAATCAACGCCCAAAACTTGACCAAAAACCATAGTTGCCATAAATGATGCTTAGGGTCGTCCAAATTTTGTTGTCCAGTGTAATTAATCCTTCGAACCAAAAATTAATTTTTTAATTCAAATTTTTATGTTATTTTCTAGTGATGGCACGATGCTAGCCTTGATGCTTAGGATATAGATAAAATACAATCGATTTACCAGCCAGAACAGGTAAGGGCTATGGTGATATATGGTCATGTTAAAGTGCTCTGGCAAAGTAAAAACCCATTGATTTTCCCGACCGCGGAAGAGAACGTAACAACCATCCTTGTTGGGGCAATATTCTATGGCAAAGGTTCCTGGAAAATAAAAATTATCCAAACTTCATAATATAGTTACATATATGTTTCTTATACCATTTCACCTCGGTCAGACTGCTTAACTAAAAAATTACTATATAGGCGGGACCATATAAAAAAATTTTTTCTTTTAAAAATTATAGCATTTTACTCATTTTAAAACCCCTGTTTATGATCAAAAATAAATGAATTATCAGAGTATCCTTCTTAAAAAGTTAATTACCTACTTATTGAAAGTTATATTCTTAAACATTTTCCATGTTTGAAAAAAAATAACAAAATTTTGTTTTTAGCATGTATAAAATAATATCTTGAAAAACATAATTTATACAAATATGGGCAAATTTAATATCTATCTCTAACAATTAAGAATCATGTCAAAATAATTAAGTAGGAGACATAACCAAAATAAAAATTGAGCCCAGTTTTTAACCAAATTTTATTATTCCAAATAATTAAAAATATATTTCAAGTTTATTTTTTTTGTTTGCAAACCATGACAAAAACGACGTTTTAAAATATCAAATTACCCAGGTATTGGGTCTTATTCCCTTGAATATCAATGTCAACCTTGAAGCCAGGGTAAAGGTTTTGATAATATTTTAGGATAATCACGTAATCTCCTGCTTTGGGTATACGGACGTGCATCGTATGGTTCATCTAAAAGGTTAATTGGTTATGGCAAAATTTAATTTAATAAAAATCAAATATTCTTGAGTTTAAAAATTTAAAAAAAAAAAAATTTAAAAAAGATTATATTTAACTTTGCTATCTATACGGGTGTAATTAATCGTATTAAAAGTTTGAGTCTTTTCGGGCGGGAAAGACATGTTAATAGTTTCGGGTCCGTACCTAAACGTACCGGCTTGTTCGTAATGAGATATGATTTTTCTGTAAAAACATTGTAACGTAAAAAGTAGTAGTTCATATATGTGAAATCGAACATTTATAATTATTGACAATGGTGGAATAGCGCAAAAATGTCATTCGATATAAAAAAAAATTGTTAGGAAATGTTAATTTATAAGGGCGCGCTCAGAGTATATTTATTTAAAAAAAATTTTAATAATTTAAAATAATAAATTTTATGTTGATTACTTTTTTGAGGTTTAACATTAAACTAATATTGTTAATATGTTTTGTCAGGAATTAGATATATTAAAGTTTTATATTTACTCGGATCGATTGCGCAGGATATAAAAAAAATTGTAAAAATAAATGGTTTATCATTTTTGAGGAAAATTTTAAAGTTCCGTATTTTAAAAATTCTCTCTTAATGAATGAATGAACTCTGAGTGCGCGGCCTAAAAAGATTTTTAACTGATCGTGATTTTCGATTGAGAGCAAGGTCGGTTTAACCAAATCCAAGCTCCAATGCCGGCTTGGAACGGCCACGACTGAAGCGATCGAAACTTTGCCCGCTCTCGACGGTTTACGGTTGAAATCGGAATCGGTGGCTTCAATCTTAAATCCGATTTGCAGGTTGCTCATATCTGAGCCCGGAGCCTTTTTCACGTTTTTCGTTTGTCCATCTTTGGAAGCATGTCCTTCCGACCCCTTATTATTCGTCTTTTGGATGCGATACTTAAATACTCGTCCTTGGTCGTTTAATACGACTTGGCGACACAGGAAGCTAGAGAGAATGGCGGATGATATAAAACTTAACTTTTTACACACATATCGATAAAAAATTTTAGTAGAGTAATTACAATAAACAAGTATGGTATTAACATTTAACTTAATCGCGTCAAGCTTATCTTTTAGATTGAGGGTTTAGTTATGGAATAAATAATATGCTATTCGATATTTTACTTAAACCTTTCGGTTTTTCATTTATTTTAAAAAATATGCAAAAAGTTTAAATTGTCATGTTTAGGGCATGTCAAAACTCCGGAGTCGGGAAGGAGTTTATCAACTCCGGAGTTTTATAATTTTAATTTTTTTGAATTTTGGTAGTTTATATTAGCTTACTGGAAATAATAAAAATCATATTTGTTTAAATTCATTTTTGTATATTGAATGTAAAAATTGTAAGACAGCTAATTTAGTAAACATTACATTAACAAATTTTCAAATAAAATCCGGAGGTTGTGGACTCCTTCCCGATTCCGGAGTTTTGACAAGCCCCAGTTATTTTACGATGTATTCATTCTAATCTTGAAAAGAATTAACAAAGAAAACTTATGTCGAACAACAATATTTTAACACAATATTCTGGCAATTTTAGAGTTTAAACATTAAACAACATACATGGTCAAAATTATCCGAAAAATTTTTTATTTTATGAAATTTTATCAATGATTATATGAACTTTGGAAAAAAGTGCAAACACATTTTGAAATAGGCACATTCCTATTGCAAAATCTTATGAAGTAATCAATATCCTAAAAAATTTGTAGATGTGTATATGTATCCATATTACATTGTGCCCTTATCTTAATAAACATTTTCACAAATAAATTTAGAAAATTTCATTTCAATATAAATTTTACCGATCTCGGCATTGATTTAGCTCAACATGTCCTTTATGAAGGTCCGTTTTAGTCTTAGGATTCACAAAAGTAGCCGTTAGTTTCCTTGGGCTGTAATCGTCCGGTGTGTAATAATTTACCACAAAGTTGTAGTCCATAGGTTCGAGATCCATATCAAAATAAATTTCATTCTATATTGGGTGGGAGAATTGTACAAAATCAAAGATCAATTAATATATCACTCACGACAAAGTCATACCCTAAAGAATAAAACAAAAAATTGGGCTAACTTATTAACGGATCATCGCTCATTATTTTATTTATTTTTACGGTTTTATTTTCAAGTATAATAGTCGGTTCAGATAGCTCAGGACGACTTCTGTCTTACACGCAGGAGGTTGCGAGTTCAATTCCATGCACAGTAGCCTTTTCCTTCGGAAAAATGGTATAAATGTGCAACCACTTTGAAGTTTCTGAGTCGCCTTGCCCTATACGACATGTCTAAAAGTAGGAGCTTGGGCTAAAACCCTAGGTCGCCGGGCTGCGAGCATATCTTACTAATTAACCCGCCGGTGTATTATTTGCTTTGATCGGTTTAAAAAGCCTTAACGGGTATGGCGCCCCTAAATGGGGAACGGTATGGGGGAATATCTCAAAACAATTGTTTTTTCTATTTGTGCATCGGAAGTTGACAGCCTCGTGACACGTTATTATATTCATATACTTTTAAATTGACCATAAAACATATCTGACCTGTTTGGGGTCAAGCTTGACCATATCGTTTGTTAGGTTAAGATTTTGTAACAATTTGAAGTCTCCGTTCATTTTTGCCAAGTTTCTCCAATAAGCCGACGATTTATCGAGCAAGTAAGATTGATCTCCGTAAATGGTTCGAATGTCAGGGTAAATGGCACTCTCTATCGGGGGATAGGTGTACCTGCGGCAGAACTCAGTGGACTCGTGGGCCGATCCGACCTTACAAAGTTGGTGTATGTGGTATTGTAACTTGCCGGCCTCGTAATATTCCGAAGGGATGAGCGTAAAATAATCCTACGGTTTATAGTGTGTGAATATAAACATGTCATTAATAAATATTGATTATTATTGTTATTCTTAATTATATTGTAATACGTACCGAATCCTAAGATCTCTAAAAATCATTGGTATTTATATTTAAGTTAAAACAACTTGTATATAAGTTAAGCGAGCGTTCAGACTCATTTCAATTTTTTGAAAAATTTTAAAATTTTTATACCTAAAACGCATTTTAACAAAAATTCGCCATTTATTAGCTTTTAAATAGTTTTCTGAAATAAAAATATAAAAATTTTGAAAAAAAAATATAGAATTTAAAAAAATTTCAAAATTTTTGAAAAAAAAAATGAAATGAGTCAGAACGCGTCGTATAGTATACAACAAAAAAAGTAAATATAAGATTTGAATTTTTACAACATATCTAAATGAAACCCAGGTCCCATCTGGATAGATAGGTCAATAATTTTTTGAGAGTTATGAGTTAGCTACAGAGACCTGCTAAGTTAGGGAATATCAAATCCGTTTACCGTTTTTTCTAATCAAACTTTGTCAGGTATAAACATTAAAAATTTTAGGGAAAAGGGTCAAAAAACAAAAAAGATTTAAAAACAAAAACAAATTGAGATTTTATTTTTGCTACCATAGTTAAACTGTTAAATTCAAACTCTAAATGATAATATTTTCCTTAACCGATTTTATATCGTGTTGTTTAAGTTTGGACGCGAAATATTTTTTACTATCTAAATGTCGATGTAAGAGCTTAATATATTATTAAAAAAAATTTCTCATTATTTGAGATAATAAATATAAGTTACATTTTATATGCAAAAAAGATTTTCAAATTTTAATTTTCAGGGTACATTTAGATCTGTCAATTTGGTCAAAAAAAGGCCATTTTTCGTTATAAACGAACTAAAAAAATGAAATATATAAAATATATATAAGAGTAGGCCGTCATAGGAATACATTCTCTTATGTTTTTAGAAAAATCACTTATTAGTTGACCTGTGATATAAGAGCAACCAAGCAATGTTTTATTATAAATTATAAAATATATTAAGTTATAGATTTTTGGAACCATTTTGATCGGAAGCGACAATAAATTACGAACCAAAATTACCTCGTCTTTGAGTATATAATTAATATATAGCATTTGGCAAATAGGACATCATCAAAATATAACAACATTAAAAAATACAGTTGAAGATATATATTAAATTTACTTACAATAAAAGCCGTATCCTTTGGGTTTTTAAGTTCAAACGTAACCTCCGCTGTGTTCGAATCAATGACAAAAGAAGCAGGTCCACCTTTGGTCATGGCACCAAACCCTTCATTGTCAGCTGAATGGTGATGAATCCCACCATTTTTATACTGGTAGTTTGGGCGGCCCATTGATATAGTTGATGAGGAGGACGATGATGATGGTGATTTAGAATTAATTTCGTTTGGTGTGGGAACCGTAGCGTAAACGTAACTCGGTTTAGAAACGAAATTATCACCTCGTGGAGCAGTTTGATCGAGGGATGGATGTATAACGAGGTGATTGGTCTGAACTGCCTCTGAGTGACCTTGCATGTTTCGATCATAGGGTACCTGTTCGTATGGGCCGTTGTATTGTTGGGGATTTTGGTAATTGTTGTAAGCGGGGGAAAAGGTCCGACCTCGAACCGACACGTCAAGTATAACGGGAAAGGGGTTGCGGTTTACCGAATGAGCTACGAGCCGGTAAAGGCCGTGGGGTATGTGAGAAACGTCAACTATGACTTTTGGCTAATGAATAAAAAAAAATTTATATTTTGTTATTTTTTTAATATGTGCTTTTAATGCCTTAGGATTTTTTATAAAATAGTCGTAAAATAAAATAGCCATAAGGTAATATAACGTTAATTATTGTTATTAACATTATGGAAATCATGAGTTAAATTTTGGGACAAATAATTAAAGCACAAACAAATGTAAATATATGTCATGTAGGCGCATTTCTAAAATAATTTTTGATAGTCTTAACCTTTATGATTAGATTTTGAGCTTAAATTCTTTTTTGATTGACTTAACTAATTGAACCTAAATCCGTCTTTTTTGACATAAGCTCAAATTTTAGGACTTAATCACAAAGAAATAACCTTGTCTTAATCTACTTATTTAATTTTGGCTTAACTTAGCTCTTTCCTTGGCTAATAGATATTTTTGGTAATTAAAAATTAAATTACACAAATTTATGAGGGCATAAATATAATAGTAAGTGTTTGCAAAATTAATGAGAGATATTGTCGAAACCGGGAAAAAGTTATGGCTAAACTTTTTTTTTTGTTTATGAAAATATTCTTAGAAAAAATAAATTTAGCCAATAAACGGGTCTTTTCACCAGTTCTAAGAATACTGTAACCACTGCTTAGTGGTTGCAAATTAAAGCTCGCTCAATATTTTACGTTTCTACCTGTAGTTCCGAAAGTATAGCGTATCCTCGCCAAGAATAATTCGGGAATACACTGTCATCGTAGGCATATCGAACACGCGTATAACCGTCAGGGGTCCGGCCGTCTTCGAGCTCAAACCGGAGGTGATTGAGGAGCGGGATGTAATGGTTCCCTATGGAACGATCACAAGTTCGACCTTCGATGCGGGGCAGGCAAGGACATTGGCCCGTCACTTCGTCGCAAATATTGTTGAGTGAGCCGCCAGGGTTGCACTGACAACCTACAAATAACAGGTATGGGTTATGTATATTTGTCCATATGATTTATCGTTGAATTGACAAACATTTGTATCAATATGCCATATAACACAGGTCGACAAAAAATCAACGAGTAATCACCGAAAATTGAGATATTTTCAGCGCCGGATAATTTGCTAGATAAAAGTCGAACACAAGGTCCAAGATTACTGCTTTTTTGACTACCTCAATAAAACCTAGAGACAAAAAATTTTAACAAATTTGTATATCACGTGTAACTTACATTTATCATCTCACATATTTGGGAGTATTTGGAACCCCAAAGTAGGATAAAATATATTATCGATTTTTAAAATAATTTTTAAAGTCAGTTTAGCCGATAAATAAATAATTTTTTCAACATTTTTTTTTTTTGAAAAAATGTGAATTTTATAGCTGGCTTACAAAGTTTGATTATATAAATAGGTGATTAAATTGATGTTTCCTCTTATTCTCTAAAAGTTGCTAAACTGTATATTTTTCATCTTTTTACCAGGACCGCATACTCAAGCCGGCAGAAATATTTACTTACGTTTGGTTTAAATTTTCACCTTTCTTCTATAATATCCGAAAGGCGAATCCTACATTTCACACCATTGCCTTAAATATATTACTATTTTATAATTTTAAAAATAAAATTTATTAATACTCTGCTATAATTTTGTATGCGGGAGGATACTTCCAGAAAAATTGCAAAGACAATTATCGTTTTTTGGCTAAAAAAACAACCCGTTTATATAAATTTACTCGTGCATCCAAACACATTCCCGCGTTGCAAGTTGTAATAGCCGTCCTTGCATTGCCCGCAAGTTCGGGACCCGACGTTGGCCTTACAAACGCACTGCCCGTTACCCGGTTCGCAATCCTTGTAACCCGAAATAACGCCGCGGGGGTCGCATTCGCACTCTGAAAAATTTTTTTTGTAAAAATGTTGGTTAAATTTTGACCTTTGAACATAGTGTAGCGTAGTTAGTTAGATACGAGAGGAAACCAAAATAACATCTGACCAAAGACTATATCAAATTTTTAAGCGATTACGGAAAAAGACCAAAAATCTTTTTTATCATAAGTATAGATGAAAATATTATTGTGGATAATTAAAAGAAGGCCTGCTTTAATAGATTTTTTATTTTCACAATTTCAGATTAAAATAGGATGAAGAACCTATGAAAAGAAAAAGAATAAGAAAATATTTGGTTATAAAATTTGAATTATAAAAATAAATGCACCACAGAAAAAAAAAGGGTTAGGTTTTAAAGGTATTCTCTCAGCTCTATAATTATAGTGAATGTACTGACTGACCTTCACATCCGTAGGGGTTTGATCGCTTGAGATTCCAGTACAACGGTTTACACCGATCACAAATGTGGCCCGTAACCCTTTGTTTGCATTGACACAACACGCCGTCACTCATGGCCCCACAGCCCAGGAAATTATAGATTACACCGGCGGGATCGCAATTACATTCTAAACCACGTTTTCCAAAAAAAAAAAATGAATGCATAAGGGAACTTTAAAAAAATGCTTTTAACATGCGAAGCTAAAATGTTTTAATTTATTGATCTATAAATTAAAGAATGATTTATATTAAGTCAATTAATTAAACAACCTTCACACACTGGGAAATTGTAGAAACTTTCTTTGCATGCTTTGCATTTGGCACCATCGAAATTGGGCTTGCACCAACAGTTCCCAGACTCGTCGCAATTCCTACCTTGAGAGCCGTAAACGCTGCATTCGCAATCTGTATACAATCACATAATTATGCGAAGATTTTCGTTTATTGTTATATTTGGGCACGTGCAAAGTGAGTTTTTATTTTCGCAAAATTTTGAAATTTCTGAAAATTTTATTTTTTTCGAAATTTTTTTGAAAACTTATTATTTCAAAAATAGCATTTTATGTGCGTAAACAAAATTTGGCAACTTTTTAAAAATTTGCGTTTTATTACAATTTTTTTTTTTTCAAAATTTTGAAAATTTTACGAAAATAAAAACTCACTTTGCACGTGCCCTTTTATAAAAAAAAAGTTCAAAAACGCATGCCCGACGCGATGCCGTCGGCGGCCAGGCCATAACGAATATGTTCAACAGGCTGGTGTTAAGCTCGCAAATAACACTGTAAAACAATGTTATTTTCGCTTTTGCTTGTTTATAAATATGAAAAAGCTTTGTATTTAAACATATTTTTGAGCAATTTTACTTGAAAAACACCAAATTTTACAAAAATCGCCGCACTTTCAATTTATTTTACAGAAGCGCAAAATTTTAAAAATTTATATTAAAATGTGAATTAAATTTAATATAAAAAACAGTCTTATTTATGTTTTACGCGTAAGTTGCCTAAATCACATTTAATTATAAAGATTTAATTTTTTGTGTTGCTACATTGTTAACAAACATATTTCATGCTAGAATTAAAGCGCAAAAATCTTAAGAATCATTTAAATTTTAAATCGAGATTTTAAAAATGCCAAAAAAAGCATTTCTTTTACCTTTGCAAACTGGGTAGTCATGATACCCGGGTCCACATTGATCGCATTTGATACCGGTGAAGTTTGATTTACACATGCATTGACCGTTGTGCTGGCAATCGTTATTGAGGGCTCCAATCCCATCACAATCGCATTCTACAAATATAGTCGATATGTTTGTTAAAGAGTTATGTATATCAAAAAGTATTATTAAAATAAAGTATGATAAAAATTGAGCTAAAAAAAGCCCATATTAGTCTAGACCTAATTTTTTCTATTCTAAAAAGTAAAGAAAAATAAAGTGTTTTAAGATTAAGCAAGTAAAAAACTCAACAGAACTAAGATTTTCTGTTTCAATCTTTCAATTAATTTTTGAGAAAAAAAAAACAATAAGTTTAGCCAAAATTAGCAAATTTTATCTTTGTGATATAGAAGATGCTAAAACGTTAAGCGATCTGTAGAAAGATTATTTAACGAGTTACAATGATTTTTATACTTAGATTTTCATTTACGCCACACTCTTATGTAATGCCAAAATAATAATATTTTGCTCGTTTTGAAAATAACAGGTCGACAATGACTGACAGGTTCTGTAGATTTTTTAAAATTGTTATTTAGCGGACAGTTAACAAGTTTTTTAGGAAAAGTTTAAAAAAACGTAATTTAGAGGAACTATAAAATAAGAAATTCTATAAAATTGAATTCCCGTACTAATAAACCAGGTTTTAAATAATTTATTAAAATAATAAATTTGCAAATCTATAAACTAAATTTAAAACCATTCAAATCCATATTAAATATTGGTAAAGTGACCTCAGTGTTATTGAGAACAAAAACGAGAAAATTTAGAGCAAAAGCAAAATACTCAGGCCGAAAATAATTAATAATAAACCAACATGTTATGTTTTTTGATGTTTTCCAACTATTCTACGCAATATGTGCGTAAAAAATTAACGATTAGACATACATACTGAAGGTATGTTGATTCGCCATAAGAAAAATTTATTTAGCGCACAATTGTTTCCTTGCGTGGTCGATTTAAAAAAATTCCCGTTTAAAATTGTTTATTGCACAAAAAAACAATTTTTATAATTATTTTTTTCCACTATCTAATTGAATATTAATATAAACGACCTCCGTTTCTCCCTTTCATATGGAATAACGTAACAGACCTATTTTCTCTTTTTTTTACGAGAAAATTAACCAAAAATTCATTTCAAAATGTGGCTTATACATTCAATCACTCATTTACTTTTACAATCCGGATACCCGTAGTACCCACGCTTGCACCTTTCACACCGCGGGCCGGTATAGCCTTCCTTGCACAGGCATTTGCTCGTCTCTCGGTCACATATTCCGGCTAAGGTTCCACTCGGTTCGCAGGAGCAGTACTCGCACTTGGGGAAGTTCCAATAACCGTCGGCACAGCGGTCACAGTGGAGTCCGCCGAAGTTGGAGCGACACCTGCATTGACCACCTCGCCCGGCATCGCAGTAATAATCCAAAGCGCCTTGGCGGTCGCATATGCATCCTTTAAAAATATGAGTTACAAGAAATGTGTACATTGAATATTAAAATTTTCAAAATCAAGCTCCAGCCTTCATATTAGGCTTAGAAGGATTGAAAATTCCTATTTGTGCCGCTCATTATACTCGTATAATTATTTTTATTTTAATTTTTTTTTAAAATAAAAATGATTTCATTACAAATATTTCTATTTATTATCCACAAAAGTTTATTCTGATCGTGCCCCTAAAATCAAAAACATTTTACTTCTACATATAAATATTGAAATTATTTGTAATCTGCAAAACAAAATATATTGATGAAACCTCTCACAAATCACGTAAACATAACATTATAAAAAGTCAACAACACCAATAAAATAAATGGAAAATCAAACTTTCACATGTGGGGTAATTAAAGTACCCCGGGGCGCATTTGTCACACGCCTTGCCCTGGTAGTTGTACTTGCAAGGGCATTTGCCATCTTTGTCGCGGCAAACTTCACCGACCGTCCCGTTAGCGAAGCATTCGCAAGGTTTGCAACGCGGGAAATCGTAGTAGCCCCTGGCGCATTCCTGGCAATTGGCGCCGGTGAAGTTGACTTTGCATTCACAGATCCCGCTACCTTCGGCACAAGAACCGCTCGAATAGTAAGAATCACAGACGCAAGCTAATGTAAATATCAAATTAACGGAAAAAAACAATTTTACATTTATATTTGCGCTTTCAAATAATATTATTTTAATTACCTTTGAAAATTTTTTACATTAGACGTGCAAAGTGAGTTTTAATTTTCGTAAAATTTTAAAAATTCGGAAAATTTCAAAAATTTTATTTTTTTTCAAGATTTTATGAAAAATATTTAATTTCAGAAAAAAGCATTTTATGTGCATATAAATTTGGCAACCTTTTAAAAATTTGCGTTTTATTACAAAAATTTTTTTTCCAAAAATTTTTGTAATTTACGAAAATAAAAACTCATTTTGCACGTGCACTAAAAATTTAATTTATTTTTGGTTAGAAAAAAAATTATCAAAAAAGGGTATAAAGGTACTTTCATAGAAACAAATGCAAAATTTTATTGAGTATTAAAGCATGCATATACCTAAAATGAGATCGAGCGAGTTTAAAAATAAAGTGTTAGGCTGTTACTTCCATGATAATGGTTAAGTCAGACCAAAATTTTGTAAAGATTCAACTTATTAATGAGTTTAAAAACATTTGATGAACTGATGGAAGTTGGAGAGCTATTATATTTATTAAAAAAAGTGGACAACGAACGACCAAGGACTGAGAAAAAAAGGTAGACTATTCATTAGGGACGTGAAGGCAAAACTCATTTTTTGAAAGAGATAAAAAAATAAATATGTTACTTACGTTTGCATACATCGGTAGCGTTTAGGGCCTTCCCATGTGGCCTATAAAATCCAGGTTTACATTGGTCGCAATTGATGCCTAGTGTGTTATGCCGACAATCTTTACAAACCCCACCGCCGTTGTATTGTCCCAAAATGTCTAAGCTACGCCGCTGTCGATCAACTTCGGCATCGTAATCGCAATCGTTTGAGTGTCCATAACAATTACAAGCTAGAAGATTTATCCCATTAGTACATTAAAATAATCATGTGTAATTAGAAAAGATAGATTTAGATAACGCTTAACAAACCTAGGTTTTATCTTAGGCAAAGGCCGACAAGTGTCCCAAGCCCAACAGGCTATTTTCAAAATATTAGATATTTGAAATATAGGTGAGATATTTAGAATGATTGTTTTAACCTTACTTCATATTTCAGATATAGGGTTCTTAAGTAATTTGTCTGGGAAAGGAACAGATCAAAAAATTTTTGAGAGTTGAGCTGGAGATCAAACCTGCCAACTTAGGGGTTTTGTTAACAGTTTTTAATCAAACTTAGTAGGTCAGCTGTAAACATTAAAATTTTTAGGAAAAATGTAAAAAAGACAAGAAAGATTCACAAACAAAAAATATTGAGTTTTTTTGATATTTACAGCTAAACCGTTAAATTCGAACTTCTAATAAAACTTTTTTAAACCAATAATATAATGGTGTCGTATTTAAGTTTAGACGCAAGTATTTTATATTATCAATGTTAATATGAGAGCGAGCTTGATATACTATAAAACTTTTTATATCATTATTTGAGATGATAAATATAAGTTACAAGGGATTTTATGGGGAAAAAAATTATTTCTTTTTAAGGTTGTCTCGATCTGTCAATTTGGTCAAATTAGGCCGTTTTTATATATGAATAGATGTAATGAGCCGAAACTGGAAGATTAATAAAATTAAAATATTTATCTGAGACAAAGCCATCATGGATAGACACTACTTCACAATTATATAAAATTCAAGGTTGGGCCATTGAAATTTGTTGATCTTTGGTATATAATCTGATACTAGCCGAATCGAGTCTTTGGCAAGCAAAACGAGAGCTTTTGTCATCTTATCCCAAGGTCAAAATCATTAAAATTGTAATGAAGTAGAAAGAAATATGTTAAATAAAATAATATTTTTTCCTGTCGAACAAGAGATGTGGCAAAAAAAAAACATAGAAATGAGTTGTTTACGTTCACAAGGGTTTACGCTATCAAACATAGATGGCTTCCATGGTTTTTGGCGAAAGCCAGGGCAGCAGCTTCCGCATTGGGGCCCGCAAGTGTCGTGTTGACACCGGCAAACGAGCTTCTGTGGATCTCGTGGATCCGTCTTGTCGCAAGTGTCGGCATGCCCATGGCACACACATCGACCGCCGATCGAGATATCCTTGATGCTGTAGAAGTACTGTACAAAACCAAAAGTGCGAGAATATTATTAAAAGAAAATTGGTTACGGCAACTAAATAGATACATGCCAGTCGTTTCATAATCATTATTATTATAGTCTAATGTTAAATAGATAATAGTTGCTGTTACTTTGTAGTTAAAGTATCAAAATTTTCTTAAAAAGTATAACATAGATCATATACGGTAATGGAGCATATTTATAATTTAAATTTAATAGCTAAAATTACATAAATGAGTAAGTTTTATGCCAAAAAGATAAAAAAATAATTAAATATTCGGAAAATTATTTTAGGTACAAAATCAATTTTTAATTCTACATATGTAGAAAATTAGTTTGATCAAAAATTTCAAGGCGTTTCTTAAAAAAGTATACCCTTCGAGTGACTGTGGAGTCCTGTCGTGTGAGAGCCATCAAATGCCCAAGAAGCGTTTTTGTCCGTAATAACCTAAGTCGGATATTTGTGGCACGCGTGAACTCCTGTAACCCTAGGGCGTATGAAAAATTTTGGGCGTTTGGTCTTTGATTGATTAGGGAAACTGCGATCTTGATGTATATAACAAAAATTTTTATAGAATAAATACTTTTTTACAATACACGATAAAAAGAATTCCACTAGCATGATAATTACGTCCTCGTAAATTAGATTATAAACAACCGTAAAAGAGTGGTTAAACACTTTTGAATTTTACATATTTCAAAAGCTTAAACAATTAATAAAAATCCAATACCAATTAAATTTATCGTTAAAAATTTACTAATACACATTGTTATTTAGTTATAAAAATTGACTTAAAATATCCATTAATTTATCCATAATTTTGGCCAGCCTTGCTTTAATTGCATGACATAATATTAAAAATTAAATTTCACTGACAAATTAATCGTAAAAAGGGACGCAAAATCCAAATTTCTTAATTATTATAAATTTGGGCCAAAACCCTAATGAAAAAAGCTAATTAGCTTGCAGTTTTACCTATGGCAGTGTCTATTATAACAACAAATTGATTATACAAACATGTGATTCATGATTATAAATGCATTTTGCATTATTACCTTTTTTTCAATGAGAAAACGCAAATTGATAGATTTTACAGTGCTGGCCACTATTGGCCATTGTCAGGATAAATATGTCACGGATGCAATTAAATGGCCAATATGATGATTTTGGTAATCACTAATTTGTGTAACCATTTAGACCCAACATATTGATATTTATCATAAAAACATCATTTTGGCAATTTAATAGTGACAGAGATCATTTAATTTAGGATCGTAATCTTTTTATTAGTGACAGCGAAGCAGTTGATGGCCATATTTTATGTGTCTATATTGATCTTTGTATTTCTAACATGTGCCAATTATTGAAGTTAGCACTGTATTTGATTTACAAAATAAAAAATGAAGAACAAGACATGACCAATAATTTATTTTTCCGTTTAAACGGGTAGGTGCCATATTAAATATTTACAAAATATATAAGGGAAAAGATATAATTTATACTTCTCCTCCTTCGAGGGGTACCACGTTTGAAAATTCGGTGCTGCATATGACATCATCGTCTTTCTCGATGTGCCTTTTGGCGTGCGGTCCGAAGTAGACTTCGCAATTGGCGTCGTTGTCGGCAAAGTATTGCCAGGGTTGCCATGTTTTGCCTTGGTCCTTGGACCGATCCAAAGCCCAAACAGCTGGCCGGGGAGAGTTTGCCATTTTGATGAACACGTATGCCACGTGAAATTCCTGACAAAAAAAACAAAATATGGCATTTGTACTTAAAAAATTTTAAAACCTCGAAACTAAATATATTTTTTTAATTTTTATTTATTAGTAAATATTTGAAATAAATATTTGTTTTAGATTTATTTTTATCAGTTGTATTTTTTTACAACACCCTGTAGCCGCTAATGAATTTTCTTTCCCATTGATTGAGATGGATATGTCAAAGAATTAAATGAAGGGAGAAGGGTAGCGAGTCGCCGGGCAAATTATAGTCTAACTTTATCAAATACACTTTTAGCTGTTTTATATATTCTACAAAATTAACATTCATGCTATATTCTGCCAATACATAGCTGCTGCAATCGACTAAAAATGGACCAGGGGACATCCATTTTAGTTTGTTTATTCAAGAATACATTTCTTTTTTAGATTTTATACTATATCAAAAATAAAACTAGAGCAAAGTATAACAAACATGCCAAACAGTACCTGCCCGAGCGCGATAGTGAAATTGACTTCGTTGTATTCGTGTCCGCGGGAAAGGGGCGGACTCTGCCACCACAGTTCGGACCCATCGACGGCATATTCGGGCGGATGGTCATCCGGTTGACAGTAATCACAAATCTGGCCCTGAATGATGTTTAGGAGCGGACGGGCGCCTAGCTCTGTCGAGGTTGCTCCTATGAGCTTGCAATAAAGTTCGGGAAATTGAACGCCTACGCCGCAAGTAGCTGACGCCTCAACCCGCCTCCCCTCAGCTAAATTAAAGTAAGGTGGTCTCAGGTCAAGTCCTTTGAGTGTATTTGCATTCGGGGTTGGCAGGACGACGGTGGAAATAACGGAACGGAATAAATCGCCTGGCGTTGGCGCTAAGGTTGAAGGAACATTTAAAATTGTTGCCGAAATATTTGCCTCAGGCTTCCGAACTGATTTAAATTGCCCCGATTCGGTGTTTTTAGCAGTATTTTGATCCTTGACTTTTTTGATATTAGCCTTCTGGTCAATAGTTACTTGTTGCGTTTTACTACCATCTTTTTGTACCGTAGTAGTTATAACGGTTTTAACGTTTTTTGTATTCGTTGTTTTAATGCTCACTTTCGTCGCGTTTGCGATGACGGGGTTGAGTCTAATCTGGTCGCTAAGACCGGTAGGCGGAGCTCGCTTGTAAAGTTTCAGGGGTTCATTGGCGGGTACGTTGTCTTGAACGAATTTTTCGTAATAACGATCATCAAATTGCGACAGGTTTATGTGAGTTACTAAGGAACTGGTCAAAATAATTATAATTCCCAACAGCCGACCTATGAAATTCTTCATTATTTAACTCTGATTTTGTAATTCCTTAAGTTTGTTTCATGTATCAAATTAACTTTTTACAAAAATTGAAAAATTTGATTTATAAAAAATATAATAATAATATGAGAATGACTAAAATATAATGGATAAAGATCCCTATGAAAGCCTAAGTTTTTCTGCACAGAAGGAAAAGTTGAGCAACTGGGATGATATAGAACCAAACGTGTGAGAAGGCCCTTATGGTTATTATTCCAAATACATCAGCAACATATTAAAGATTCAGCATATGGCACATTGAAGCAAATACTTTAAGAATCAGACTTCTAATCTGAAGAGCCCCCCACCCTCTCCTCCTGTATCGCCTTAGTGTAACTTTCGTTCGATTTAAAGAAATATGCTTGCTTACTTTGAGTTAAGAGCATTTATACCCAGATGGGAAAAGTTTGTTGAAGTTTTTTGATAGTAGTTTAGTAAATTTCTAGATCATAAGATAAAAAAAAACATAAAAATAATAATCACATATGTTATAAACATCGATAGCTCGCTCATCCTTATTTTTCTTATTCCCATTAGAGAAGTTGAGACTTAAAAATGATTTTAGGTGTCGCACAAATTGTTTACAAAGATTGTTAGTATGAAGTAGTAATGTATATTTACAGTATCATCCACAACAAAAGGTTTTTTACATTGTACTTTATTTTGTTTTTTGATTATCTCTAATTTATTCCTCTAAATTATGGGAACAAGAATGAATGATATCAAACAGAAGTTTTTGTAAATGACATGGAAGTCGTGTTGTATTAAATGGCATTTTTAATTTTTAGGGGAGCTCAATAAGGCTTTGATACTCTAACTTTGTAAGACCTCAATTTTTGTTATGACCCGGCCTGGCCCGTAAATACAAATACACCCAAAAAATATTATTTAACGCCATAAATTTTTGGTTTCAAATTATCAATTAAATAAACAATCGAAGAAATACCATGTGATGTAATGATACTCAAAAAATTAAGTGTTTCCCTGACAAACAGAGCTGTATACTTAAACACCCCCGAGCTATATTTTAAAAAAATTCCCTGGCCCAAAAATATTATAATTTAGGCCTGGCTGGCTGTTTAAAATTATGACCCTACCGAAACTCACTTTTAGGCGGGTGTCGGCATTTGACCGAGTTGGTGTTCTAACTAAATAAATCCTATATATAATACGGGATATTTTAAAAAAATCTAAAATTTAAAATTGCTAAAAAAATATGAACTAATTTATTTGACAAATATCTTGAATAAATAACAGACCAGGTAATTTTCATAAATTAGTAAAATTTACAATACAAATGGGCAAAAAGGATTGCTCGTAATTTTACGGGCTCTTCCTGACACGTACTTAATCCCAAATTTTTCGGTTTTGCTGTTCAGAGTTCATTTAAATTCTGAAATTTTAAAATTTTTCTAAAATGGTTCCATGAAAATTTTTTAAGGGTTTGTATGTTTTTAAGAGACTTATCAAATTCAATGGTAAATAATTTTTGGTGTAAAAATTCTAATAAAAATTATTTGTAGAATTCGCACAATTTTTTGTAAAAACGAAGGAAATCTTAAAGGGGCCCATATAAGTTTAGTAAATGCTTTTTTCCTAGGCTCTGGAAAAAAAGCTTATTTTTACATTGCCACATCTCCGGTCAGAGCTGGGAAAAAAACTAAATGGGCTTTTTAACAAGTTTTCGAGTTTTTTTTTCCAAATGCCCACAAACTCGTGGCATGGCAAAAAAAGCCCCTTTTCTTGCTTAAAGAGAAGGGGCATGTTTAATAGAGCCCCTTTTCTTAAAAAAAACTCCTATGAGCTTTGAAATAATAACCCACCCATCAAAGTTTTTTGAAATTATTATAAAGAAAACATATAATGGGTTTTTGGGGCTCTTTTTAAGAGCACTTTTTGTGGTTTTTTTTTGCCCCTTTTCTTTGTAAGGGATTTTTTTGAATTCTTATTTTGGCCCTTTATTTTTGCCCCCCTTTCTTTTTTTATGTTTTAGGGGAAAAAATCAGCCAAAGATTTTTGGCTCATTGTTTTCCCAGCCCTGTCTCCGGTGACCTGGTTGGAATTTAACATATATTATTGCTCGAACTAAAAACATTTGTTAGATTATTCATAACTATTTGTATATGCAAACCTGTCACTGAATTTTTGATCCGCTAGAAAAATTTAATGTTTATTCAAAATCCCGATTTTATACAAAAAAGCCTAAATACAACCAAATCACGTATAAACAGTAAATGTTATTCATCAATTTTCCACGGTCCAGATATATTTTCAAATTTTTGAAGCATTTCAATGTATGTATTTTCTTTATCCTTCTAAATTATTACCATGAGTTTTGGGAATTAAATGTACCGTTAATTGCAAAATATTGGCTATTTCTCGTTCGAAGGAGCTAATTTTCTCCCTATACTCACCCAGTTTCTCTTCCAAATAATCTTTTTGTATTTGAAGTCTTAGAAAATCATCGGACTATATTATATAAATGAATAGCTGCTAGGTTACATAATTTAGCAATGAGCTGGTTTCAAACTGGGAATTTATTCCTTTTTTCGGGCTTTTTGACTAAGACGCATACGCGGATACATTTTTTTTTTCAAGAAAAAAAATTCTTTGGTTCAATTGTGAAAATTGTTTTGAACGCTAGAATTTTTTAGAAAAATTCCATTGAATTTTATATCACACAGGTCAACAAATATCGACGCAGAAAAAATAAATTTATGAAAGCACATGTATATCCCCATGATGGCCTTATCTCTCCGTTTTTCGTAGTTTTCTTTCGCCTTCGGTTTCTTAGATCCATATCAAAAATGGCTTTTTTTTGACCAAATTGACAGATTTGGCGATAAGAATACTCGGAAATCTTTTTCTTTCATTTTCCTAAAATTTTCAATGTTTATAGCTGACTTATTAAGTTTGATTAGAAAAAGCGGTAAACGGATATGAAAATTTCTAAGCTGCCAAGATTTTAGTCAGCTTATAAAAATATGTTGACCTATGTTATAATATATAAGTATTTAATTAAATTTACAAAAATACTAAGAACCACTCGCCCCTTAAAACTTGTAGAAAATATTAGTTAATAGTTGTTGAAAAAACCTTTTGCAAAAAATATGTGAATTCTAAACGCGTCCTCTTGATACCTAGAACATTTTACAAATTATGAAAGGCAAAAATGTTTAATTCCGAAGGCGGCACAGTTGTAGCCGAGATTCGTACTGACGAGCAAAAAAAAAATTCTAGAAACAGAAATTGACCTCTTTTGACGGCACGTTTGTTTTATTATAAATGCTAACTAAAAAATATACCTGGTTTAATTTAAATTAGGGGGGCGGCTATTTTTTACATATAAAATTATTAAAAAGGGCACAAAGTGCGTTTTTATTTTCGTATAATTTTCAAAAATAAAAGTTAATCTTTTTAAAACAAACTATAAAGTTCTAAAATTTAGTTTATGCTCATAGAATGCTTTTTCTGAAATAAAACCTTTTTTTAAGAATTTAGGGCACGTTCAAAGTAAGTTTTTATTTTTGTAAAAATTTCAAAATTTTGAGAAATTTCATTTTGAAATAAAACGCAAATTTTTTAAAAGTTGCTAAATTTAGTTTGTGCACCTAAAATGCTTTTTCTGAAATAAAAAATATTAGCAAAAAAATTTTGAAAAAAAAATGAAATTTTTAAAAATTTCAGAATTTTTAAAATTTTACGAAAATGAAAACTCACTTTGCACGCGCCCTCAAAAACGAACAATTTCTATAAAAACTCATGCGGCCTAAGTTGAAAAATGACATGATAAGTGGTCAATCAATAGTACACTGCTAAATTTGACTCTTAAATTCATTATTGTAGATTAAAAACTACGAAAGAGGTAAGAAAATAATCATAAATTTTTGATATTGAAATTTTATCTTATGTCACCATCCAAGGATACAGCCGGCAAAATATTTGAACATGACCTTAAAATCGAAAGGTCAATTAGTTTTATAGAATGTTGGTCCTTTGGCCACGTGTAAAGTGAATTTTATTTCGTTTCAGTTTCAAACTTTTAAAAATTTTATTTTGTAATAAAACGCAAATATTTAAAGAGTGGCCTAATTTAGTCCATGCACATAAAACACTTTTTCTGAAATAAGTATTTTTCAAAATTTCTTAAAATTTTACGAAAATAAAAACTCACTTGCACGTCCTAAAAGATTCGACGTTTTTAAACTAATATAGACCTAAATAGTAATAAGTTTTAGCATTATCAAATACTATAAACTTAATTAATAAATAAGCATAAAAATGCAAAATAAAAGTCTCTAGCAATCATATATGAAAACTCTACTAGAAAAATATAATATAATAAACAATCGTTACCTTATTTTCTATTTGGGCCATTAAAGAACTAAATTCACTTTCCTTTTCACGTAACAAGCTTCTGCGAAGGGTTACCTCATCGCTAGCTAAAAGTAAAATTTGTAAAAAAAATTTGAAAATTTCATTAAAATAGCTAATTAAAATGAAACTTTTAATTAAAAGGGCCTTTTTATGTTCCACGAGCTTTTCGTTGTCCAAAATTTTGTCATATATTTGATTGAGGGTCTCATCCAATGTATCAGTTGCCTAAATAATTAAATTAAAATGTTAAAATTTAAAACCTCCATATTGTATTATACGCTTGAAAATAATCGTCTGCTTTTGTGATAATATATCCTATAATGGTGGAACTTAAGCTTTCTTTTGGCGTATATGGCCAAGCTCAAAGTTAATTCTCTCTTAAAAAAAATTTTAAAATATTAAATATATTGAAAAAACTTAGTATTTTTACTTAAAAAAATGCCAAACTTTATTCATGGTTATACTTTTCTGAAATAAAACAAAATTGATAAAGAAATGTAATTGTTTTATAATTTATATATTTTAGTAAAGTTTTTTGTAAAATAAAAACTTTTTTTAACGGGTCGGTGCCTAAATAAAGAGAAATAACCTATTTTTACAATGACACAAACGCATTAATAAAAAATGCCATTATTCAACCATTATATTCATGTGTTTTTTAATCATTTTAGAAAAATGAAATTAGACACGAAAAAATATCTGCATTCCAACTAATGTATCATGCTATGAGTATTTGATTTATCAAGCATTACATCTGTAAAATATTTTAATTAAATTACCCTAATAAGGTTTTTACAATGGTTTACCCGGTATTGGCCGCATATTAATACACAAGTCAACAAATAGCATGTCACAAAAAGTAAGTTTTTATGGCAACATAAAGGTAATAGGTTTAAATAAGTTTAACTTTTTCAACATAAATTATTATTAGGACTACAATCGTAGACAAATGAAGGGTTTTCGTCTAACTATTAACCTGGCTAGAACTGAACACAAAATATTATAAATTTGATAATAAATTTGCGGTTTTTAACTTATGCTCTATGAAAACAAAAAGTTTTTCCAAAATTGATTGAATATACTCTTTTCAATCCAATTTGGTGTTAATGTGAAAAATAATCATTTTCAAATACTTTCAAAGCTAGGCCTTTATTTCAAAAATGCTCAAAATAAACCACATGAGAAATGTTGATTAACCCACGTTTAGCACCAGGGGGTCCCTACCACATTTTGAATTAGTATCTTTAAAAATATTGTATCTTATGGGCCAAATTTTAGTGGCTTATTTACTATAATATATTATAAACAACACTACTAATTTTTGGTGTTTAGTAACAAAATTTGCTTAAAAATTAGAAATTTCCTTGGCATATGGACCCCACACTAACAAATACAGAGTAGAAAACCATTATATTGCTTCAATGTAAATTTAAACTGAAATGATTGCAACTTATATAAAGATTTCTTTTGTATATAATATGTATATAAAATGTTTGCACTGTATAATGATTATTTTAGCTATTTTTTTTTAAATATTTTTAAGGTGAATAATAGACGAAAACTTTTTTATTTTATATTTTTTTTCATGAATTTTATATATTATATTCTACCCCACCTCAATCACAATTTAATTAATAACATTAAATGAATTATAAAAATGTAATTTGGAAAAATGATAAATTTAATTCATTATTTATACTCTTTGTCGAATAAAATTTGCAATATTCATTTGTATCTTAAATAAATTTATGATTAAATAGCACGTATTTTTCTTCAAAATATATAAAATAATAAAGATCATAGCTGTAAAACTCTTGAAAGTTATAGAGATTTAAAATTGGGGTCCGTATTGACCCCAATAGCATTAGCGTTATTTCGCACCTTACCATTCGCGGGCTGGTATTTTGTATGTTTTTCCGGAGCCATTAAGTTATCCGAAAACACTGTATAAAACTGGTCAATAAATTTTTGAGAGTTATGAGTAACCTACAGCTAAACCTACAATTTTAGGGATTTTCACATCCGTTTTCCTTTGTTTCTAATCAAACGCTATTAGTAAGCTACATTAATAAAATAAGGGTCAAAAAATAAAAAAGATCTGAAAATAAAAATACATTGAAATTTTTTTTGCATAATCACCAGCTAAGCTATCAAATTCAAACTTCATATAATACTTTAATAAATATCTAAACGTCTCTATTTAAACTTGGACTAATTATTTTGAAATATCTATATGTTAATGCAAGAGTTATAAAATTTATTCCTCATTATTTGTGATGATAAATTTAAGTTACAAGAAATTTTTATATGAAAAGAAATTCTTAAGTTTTTTCTTTTTATGCTATATTGAGAACTGGCAATGTCAAAAAGGGCATTTATTGATATGAACGGATCTATGGAGCTGAAGGCGAAAGAAATTGCGAAAAATCCGAAAATATTTATGAGATTTGGCTCTCATGTGGTTGAGGCTACCCGCTGTAAATATTTATAGGCAAACTTGTTAAGGATTAATCGGGCTTCTATTAGAAAAAAAATGTTTCAAGGCAGAAAAAACATCAAATTTTAGTCTAATAATAAATAAATTGTTATGTATTTGCATAAATACATAAGTATTTAAGTGTTACAGTGCTGGCTACAATAAATTGGCACAGTTAGTAAAATAGTGTTCAATAGCCACATAAAATGTGGCCATCGACCACTATATTTTCGATTGTTTTCGCGTAAAAAGATCACGAGAACAATCACAAATAAATGTTCTCTGTCACAATTAAATGGCCAAAGTGATGTAATGATATATATCACTATATGGCTAAATGGTCGCACAACTTAGTGATGTTTATCATAGAATCCTCATCTTAGCCAAATTGTGACAGAGATCATTTAGTTATGATTGCGATCTTTTAATTTGTTACAATTATCAAACAAATAGCGGTAGATGGCCGAAATTATATGTGAAAATAATTCTTTTTTCTACTAGGGCAATAGTGGCCAGCCCTGTAAATGCAATATACAGCGACTATTAACGTTCTCATCAGGGTCTGAAACTAATCTTCTATCTCACCTTTGCTAAATTTGATTTTGGTGACATATTTAAAAAAACAATAAAAATTTGACTCATATAAGAACATGCCTCTCCTATCCCTCCCTCCATAACTTAGAAGATTTAAATACGTTGTTACAATTTTTTTGCTTTTCGTTATATAGCTTTTGATTAACACAATTTAATTAGTTCAAGTACAACGCGATTTGTAACACATTCCCAGCAATTTTTTTTTCTTAAGAAATTAATATTGCGACCTTTCGATACCATGTGGGCTTCTGAGACAAATTAAATGATATATTATAGGGAACTCCCCCTATATTACACTATAAGAGTGTATATAAGGGTTCCCGAGTATAGAAATTTTGATTTGCGACATTTAATATGTAATGATCAAAGATCACATATTGAACGTTTCACTTAGTGAGCTCCTCTCATAATGCTTATACTGGTAGATATAAGGGAACTAAGTTCTTTAAGATTTTAGTCAAGTGACACCGAATGTCGATTGATCGCGTTCATTATTTTGAACATATTTCTAATTACAAAGAGATATATTCTTATGTAAAGTGTATTTACATGTTCCGGTGTGCACGGAAGGAGAGTACATTGTTATGTAATTAAGTTTTGGAGTAATTGAAGTTTCAAAGAGAATGTTGTTTTTTACATTGATCATTTTCTAGAGTTGGATTTTTGCAATACTTGAGGTGATATTTGTTTTAAGTATTTAGGGCTTCAATTGTAAATATCCAGAAAAACTTGATTATATAAGGGGTAAAAATGATAATGTATAAATTGTTTTACATATTTATAAATTTAAATTTTTTGAAATTATAAGCAAAAATTTATTTTTAATGTTTAACATTTTCTTGAAAATGACAATTTTGATGATGAAAACATTGCCAATCTTCTTGAAAATAACAATTTTGATAATGAAAATGTCCCCAATACAAAAACACATAAACCATATTCGAAATGGACCCCAGAGAAAGTTCGCATTTATGAGTCCATAAAGGATCAGCCAAAGAAATATCTAGTATATTGGACCTTTCTGTGTCTAGCATCAACCGCTATCGCCGAAAAACATTTAATGTAAAAGAAAATGGGCAACCCATACCATTTACTATAAACAAAAGCGGTAGAAAATTTGGAGACACCAGCCTCCTCGACAGCACAGTTTTGGACCTTTTATCCCAAAACTGTATTAAATTAATAAAAATAGCCCCAATATGAAACATACTTTAAATATTACATATAGATATGCATAAATAAATAAAAATATTTAAATTTATAAAAAAACATACTTAAAATTATCGCTCAAAGATATCTCTTTGTAATTAGAAATATATTCAAAATAATGAACGCGATCAATCGACATTCGGTGTCACTTGACTAAAATCTTAAAGAACTTAGTTCCCTTATATCTACCAGTATAAGCATTATGAGAGGAGCTCACTAAGTGAAACGTTCAATATGTGGTCTTTGATCATTACATATTAAATGTCGCAAATCAAAATTTCTATACTCGGGAACCCTTATATACACTCTTATAGTGTAATATAGGGGGAGTTCCCTATATACTATTCACCGGTCTAATACTATTTGATTTCTTTTGTCAATTTCGGCAATTGGGAACAAGTTGCATACAAAATTGTAAAGTCTCAAGGCTGTAATAAAATTTCTTCCTTACAAACGATGCATAATTTTTACAATTTTGCATTTTATGGCATTTATGTTCATAAATTAATTTGTTAGCCCATACTAATATAGGGTCCATACGAGCCCCAGCACCTTTCAAGTTTTAAATATATTTTTTTGTATATTTTATTTGTGATTTTTATATTAAATATATAATAAACAAAATTGTTAATTAAAAGTGTAAATCTCAAAACAATGTTTGTTTAGAAATTAGATATTTAATTAGAGTTCTCCGTATGGACCCCACATTGTATGTCAATTAGCCTTATTTTAAATTTAAACTCAATTACCTCCGACTTATTTTTTAGTTATTTTTTTTACAGGTTTTACATATACATATCAATATAAAATGTTTGTATTATATAATAATAAGGTGAATTATTTTTTTTTATGAAAAATAGCCAGTTTTTATGGTTAATAATGGCCAAAAATAATTTTTATTTGAAATTTTTTTTTCATGATTTTCTAATAATGTTCTAATAGACCACAAACGCGTTAGGATACAATAAAATTTAGATGAATTATCCCATTGTATATAAACAAAAATATGAATTAGTGAATATGGTATAGTTTTACCATATTAATCATAAATTATATTAAAGATATAAATAAAAAAATATGCTCTTTTGAAACCAAATTTTTTTAAATTATAAAAACTATTTCTGCAAATTCTATGATAATATAATTAAATTTAGCATATCAATCCAATTTTATAATTTAATCCATTAATATATTACGGGCTATGACACCTCTCTTTTTAAACATCGTAGTCTCATGATATATAAGGTTAGATGATTGCGGAAAATGGGTGTTTGAGTATAGGCCAGAAATAGGTACTCAATAATAGGTTTGTTTGCCAAGGAATTTAAACTATTGCAATTTAATTGGAATAGTCAAATTGAACGGGAGGTAGTGTCATTTAGTTTTGATGGAATTGCGGTTCGCTGTTGTAGGGTTTGTTGGTTTTAAAGGTTGTGCATTTGTAATTATACTATTTGTGTTTGCTGATCTCTGTCACTTTTTTTACAAACTTTGTTCAGCGTTTTAAAGTTAAGTCACCTATTTTTGTATGCGGCTTGCTTCAATTGTGTTCTGTGCATGGGTGGTTCACAATCAGCAAGTTGATTAATTTTTTTATAAGGGCAAATCGATGACTATTGCCGACCATCTTCTTATTAGAATGCAGGCTTGATTATGTTTTTGAGATGCAATCTAATTTGTTTGAGAAATGATTGGTGTATAAATATGAAAATTTTTGTTGGGGTTTTTTTAGATCGATAGATAGTCAAAATTTAGTTACAGCTGGATGTAGTTAAAAAATTAATAATTAGTTTTCATAGAGTGGGTTGGGGACGAGTAGATGATTTGAATCGATATTCCTATGTCACGAAAATTAGGTATAAAAATATATTAAAAGTAGAATGTTTAATTATGAGGTTTAACGCTATCCTCTAATGTATATCTATTAAACCCCGCTGTAAAATATCGGCCTTAATATATGTAAGCCAAAATGTTTTTTTAACCAAGCTTTTGATTTTACCTAATATGTTCAGGGTCTAGAGGTACCATTTTATAACAAAATAATATTTAGATAAATTCAAATATAACGGAATAGGTAACATTTATTATTTTAGTGTATCCTAGTAGCTGTCAATAGGATATTATAAATTATTCTAAAGATATGATAAGAAAATTAAAAATATAAATTATTCTTTAAAAACTAAAATTTTTATAATTTAAAATAACAATTTTGCAAATTATGATAACACAGTGTAAATTAAACAAATTATAATTAAACTTCTAGTTGAATACATTAGTGTAACGGACTACAAGTTTATTGATAAAATTTAGTTTTATATAAATAATTTATTTAGATTATGCATTGTGTTTAATATTATTGTATACATTAAGGCGCGTGCAAAGTGAGTTTTTATTTTCGTAAAATTTTGAAAATTCTGAAATTTTTAAAATTTTTATTTTTTTTTAAAATTTTTTTTAAAAATTTTTTATTTCAGAAAAAGCATTTTATGTGCATATATTAAATTTGGCAACTTTTTATAAATTTGCATTTCAATTCAAAATTTTTTTTTTAAAATTTTGAAAATTTCACTAATATAAACACTCACTTTGCACGTGCCATGAAAACTTATATATAAATTAAAGAGCACCTATTTTCTTTCAAAATTATAATTAAAATTTATAGTTTTAAAACAGTTATAATCAAAGAGGTTAAAAACTGGAGTCAGTAACTATTGTATTTTTATTTGTAATATAAATTTATTTAGCAAATGCTGGTTAAAAAATGATAAAAAGACTTTTAGTTAATGGCATAAATTCATTTCCCCATGCCTGCTAAAATTCTAAAAACCAAGTTTGATATTTATAGAAAATTTGAATCATTTTTTGCCGGTAATAAGATTCAGGTTGTAAAATATTATTAAATCTTTTTCCTTAAAAATGCCATTACTTAAAAATACTTTTAGATTTCTAAAGATGGAACTTTTTTATATTGCTCAAAGCATACTGTATTAAATGTCATTTCCTTGAAAGATCTTAATGGCGTAATTAAGCAAGTAGGTGATGTAGATTCAAATGAGGAAATTACCTCTTTTATTGAATATGGAGAATATAAGCTTATTATAGCATATAGAAATACATATATTAAATTGTGGGATTGGAAACAAAACAAATGTCTCAAAACCTGGAAAGTTATTTTTAGATAGTTCTAATTATCTTTTAGTCTTTGTTTTTAACTCCAATAACGTCTATGGCATTAGATGGTTTGTCCCAATCATTACTGGCGATTGGGACTACCATTAATTCCATGATAAAAATATATAATATTGAGGGGGGTTATTTTACCTGCTCCTACACAAAATCTGGTGTTGGTGCTGCAAAGTTTTTTTGTTCTTTTGTAAAATTTAGCCATTTGCAATTTTACTGTGATCAAGAAAATAGCATTGTTAAATATTTATTAGCCTCTGGTGAAGACAATATAATAAATGTGTGGGAACTTGATTCACTAGATAAGAAAGGTTTTATATAGAATTTCTTAATTGATATAGAAAAGCAATTGATTGGGCATACTGCTACTATTTCTGGCATTGCTGTTTTAAATATGGATGGTAAATGTATTAGGTTTGTATTTTTAATGCTTGATTTACCTTTTCATAAATTTCCTATAAATGTTTTATTGATTGTCAAACTTGTTTATTAAAATAATATAGCTTAATTAACAAGCTATTTTTTTACAATAGTACTGGCAAAGATAAACTCATTATACTCTGGGATCTCTCAACCTTTTCTGCTCTCAAACTTTTTCAATGCAACCATTCGTTTGATGGAGGTTTGGCATTTATCCAATCATTGCCGCTTTCTACTAAAAAGTTGCTTGGCAACGAAGCTAAGACACCTAAAGGTTATCAACATATCTTTATTACTGCAGACGCAGATGCTAAAATTAGGAAATGGTCTATTGGACCTCAAAAGAGTAAAGTAGCCACAAAAACGGACAGTCTTATCATATATTTAGATAGTAGGAATGACAAAAACATTCCAATTGATGAAAATAGTGTGAACGCATCAAGGAAATCTACCCAAAAGATAGTATTAGCTCAGATATCTGAACAATCATACTGCAATTTGAATCTACCTACAAATGAGGGCCAAGCTGATACTGATGTGTCAAATTATAGCTCCCTCCTGCCCCGTTTTATAACTTATAATGGCCCTAATAATGCAATATACCTAGTGGACCACCAACAGAATATATATGCTATTCACGCTGATACAATGCAAAACATGGGAATGGTATAAATTTTTTATATCTTTTATTTATACCTTCTCATTGTAATTTATGATGCATAACATATGATTAAATTTAAATTTTGAAATATTAAAAATTTTTGTTTGTTTGTAATATTGACAATATATATAAAAAATAACCTAGCTGGAATTTTGGTATTGCATTTGTAGATCTACAAAAAACATTAGAAATAAGGTTGTTTATTAGACTGACAAATATCAACAGACGAAATTAGCTTATGAAAACATAAAAGCAAACATTGCCAAGCTGGCCTTATTTTATATGTATTTTTCCTTTTTTTGTTTCTCTTTAGATTTCCACATTGAAATAATGACCTTTCTTGACCAATTTGAAACGACCTCGATAATACCCTAAAAACTCAAAAAATTTCTTGTCTATATTTATCATTTTAAATAAAATTCTGTATATAAAGTCAAAAAAAATCTAATTTACATCAAATTTTTTCATTGTTGTAAAAATATCTAAAATATTAATACTTGATAGAACTTTTAATTACTTAATTTGCTGTCATTGCAATAATATTAATTAACATATGTGAACCCCAAGATTTTATTTGGCGCAGCTTACCCGTCAAGGTGTTTCGTATATTTTCACTCTTGTTCAGACTGTTAATATGGGCCTGCGGAATAATGTATTTAACCCAACCCAGCGACGTAAATGTTTTGTTTCCACTGTTTTTTGCCATAGTTTTGGGATGTATTAGGTATAAGTTATTTGACTATTTATAGGGCCAGTTGTCGGCACAGATAGTTCAGTGGCAAACCCTCCTTTCTTACACTCAGGAGTTGCGAGTTCGAATCCGTACATAGCAGGCTATTTTTCTTCGGAGACATAGATGAACCACTTTGTGGCTCTTGATTGTCCTGCTTAGGCAGTAGGCCTTAAACGCTATGCCTAAAGTAAGAGCCGAGGCTAAACTAGGTCGCCGTCGTGCGAGCAAATCTTACTATTTAACCCGTAGGCAATATATTGCTCACTTCGGGTTAAAAAAGTCAAAGTCCTAACATGGCGCCCCCTAAATGGCCAAAGGTATGAAAGAAACCTTATACGGCCAGCTCTGATTTAAATGAGTATTATTAAGACAACACAGGCTTCCCAAGCATTGATAATATATGTTTTTTGTTATAGTTTGTTGGCGATCTTGAAGAGATTACGGATGTCAAAATCATGGAAAACGTTATGATGCCACCTAGCGAGAAACGTGACCCAAAATATGATGTTACTTTGCCATACATAGCTATTGCCGATAACACACCCCAGGTCACTCACTCTCTTTCAATGTATTTTGGAAACCCTAGTTTTAAATAGACTGATTAAATAGTTTTCTAAAAAAATTATCTTTTAAAATAATTAAATAATTTTTTTAAATTTGGACGCGGCTAGTGAAAAAATTAAGTAAAATTGACCATTTGAACATTACGGTGGCTAGTGTAAAAAAGATAAAAAATTAAAAAATTTTTCATGAATTTTTTTGTTAGGCATATCTTAAAACGACACCGAAAACATTAATTATTCTTTTTTGATATAAGCCGTTAAAATTTTTTTTATATTTTTTGTTAATTTTGAAATTAATGTTAGCCGCAACCTTTGGATTCAGTTTTAATGGTATTTTTTTAACACTTATTTTTGAAAAGTTCTTGAATTATTTAGTTTGGAAGAATTGCTTAGTTTCAATATTATCCAAAATAAAACAAAATATTTTTAACGCATTGTTTATGAGAGTTTAAAAATTAAAATTTTTTTCCACGCATATACTTTTCTATCTTTTTATTATATCGTAAAATAAATTTTTAAATAAGTATACACGTACCGCTTTATGTTTTATACAATTTTGTTTAAATTTTTTTAGCTTCGTTAATATCCAATATAGTAAAATGTAAACTATAAAAAAGCCTTTCAGTATAAGGAATTTGTAATATTTTGACTTTAGTTTTTTATTCAAAAAAGACACATTCATTTATAAATTTATTTTAAAACTATGAATGTACTCTATATATTTTGCAATGAATAAACATGTTAATTAAGTTTTTCCTATATACAGTTTTTTTATATTTTTGTTTTTCACTTAAATCTCATTTTTAAAATTTTACATTCAGCCCAAAATATTTTCCGTGCCATCATTCAATTCAATAGCTTTATTCGGTCACACACAAAACGTCCTAGCCCTTGAAACATTCGCAAAAAGATCGAACCTTCTCATAAGTGCTTCTAAAGTAAATTTATAATCAAATCTAAATCTTTTTTTGGTCATAGCGTTTATCACCGAACTTAGTTCTGTGGACTAAAAATAATTTAGCTATATTATATGAGCCGCTAATTTTTTCACTATTTTTATTTTCGTATACTTTTCATAATTCTAAAACTTTAATAAAATTTATTTGCCGGAATTTAAAAAAAAATTATATCAAAAAAAGGATTGTGCTAAAAAATTTGGTTATTTTTTTTTTAAAAAGTGTTCATTTACAAAAACTTAAATTTTGCCAAAATTTTATTAATATTTTACTAAAATAAAAACTTACATCTCACGTGCCCTTAGAGCGAGAATGTAGCCATTTTTTAGATTATCTCAAAACAATTTATGGACATATATAAATTTTATTAGGATAACACAGCTAAAATTTGGAGACTAGACTTTAATGATACCCCAATATCTAATTTGTTCAAATACAAGTGTTTAGAAACGCTAATAGGTCATACTGATTCAGTGACTGCGCTCGCCTCATCACCCAAGTTTTTTATTTTACTATTTTTTAAAAATGTTGTAATTTTACTTCAGCTAACTAAGATGGCAAATATATACAAATTTTAATTTTTTTGAAATTATATTTGTTTGTAGAAGTTACTTAAATTTAGTCATTAAAATATCAAGCAGTTATAAATTTTTTTGTATGCTCATTGGATATTGTTTTTTTACATCAAATATTATTCTAAAATTGAATTATTAGTTATATAGCTTTTTTTCATTTAATTATTTTGATTTAATAGTATTTTTTCGTATTCTCAAAATACATTAAATTTTTTTTATAAAATTATTATTGATGTGTTTAGCCTCGATAACGAATACATTCTTACAGCAAGTAACGATTTAACTGTCAAGCTTTGGAGTCTTAAATTTGCTACATCTCCACTAAATTCTGCAAAATCTTCGGCTAAAAAATTAAAATCGAACGAAATAGTAATTCCTGATGTAAATTTACAATCTAACACGAAACTCAAAAGCGTTTCTGTTAAATACACCATCAAGGCTCATGATAAAGATATTAATTGCGTATGCCTATCACCCAAAAACGCCAAATTCTTTGCCACTGGGTCTATGGATAAAACCGCAAAAGTTTAAATGTTGTATAATTTAAAGGTGACCGAGTTTTTACATAAAAAATGGCAAAAGATTTTTATTTGCTATTAATTTTTAATCTTTTTTTTTGAAAAATTTACTTATAATATTAAATCCACAAAAAAAAATATTAGGAAAATTGTGTGTTCAGAACATTCGAATTTTACTAATAATATAATTATTTATAATGATATAGTATGATAGTAGTAACAAAAAATGAAAATATTATAAATATTATATCGTATGAAACATTTTTCTTAATTGCATCTAGCATTTTTTATATATCTAATCGTTATGCCAATATACATGCATTTAAATTTGTAATAATTTTTAGGATTTTTGTACGTAAAGCTTTTCATAATTTTACTATCACCTAAGCAAGATGTTGTTAGTGCCTAAAGCACGTTATTGATTTATACTACGTAATTGCAAAAATAAAAATTTATTAAAATTTGCTTTTTTTTTTGTTTTATGTATGCATTATTAAGTTTTTTTAATTTTGTTGAATTTTTTTAAACTTATGTTATCCAGCTGTGGGGGACGTCAGATGGGAAACTGATCGGGACCTTTACCGGACATAAACGAGGTGTTTGGGATTGCAAATTCTCCACCGTCCACCAAATCTTAGCAACTGCGTCGGGTGATACCACGATAAAACTTTGGACCCTTGGTGATCAGAGCTGTGTTCGCACTCTTGAAGGTTCGGTCTGTGCCGTGCTTCATATACAATTTGTCACGGGTTCCCTACAACTCATCAGCTCGTAATCTAAATCTTATTTTTGTTACGCGGGTGTGCGTTTAATCTCTAATACTTTTTTGTCAAATTTTTTATTCGCTATCCTTTATTATTTATATTAATATTTAATATTTATAAATTTTTAAATTTTAAATGATAAACAATCTTTTATTAATTATTCAATTTTTTATTAATTGATTTATGTAGAATTTTATTTTTGGCTTGAAAGAACTATATATTTTATTTATTTCTTCCCTACAGTAATTTGCAAAAAAAGGTTGGAAATTATTAATGGATAATTAATTTTTTTGCTTTTTTTTTACAATTCTTTTATATGTGTGGCCGTGTACTTTTAGTCGTTGTTTTTAGGTCGTCTGATGGATTGCTTAAGCTCTGGACCATCGAAAACGAAAATTGTTCCAGCATTGATGCTCATGATGGTAAAATTTGGAGCTTTGACATCGATAAACAAGAAATATATATCGTGTCGGGTGGAGGTTCCGACGGAATTATCAACATTTGGAAGGTTTTTTGTTGATTTATTTAGTGTAAACACTAAAATTTAGTAAATTTGTTAATGAATTTTTTACCTCCTTTTTTCTTTCCTTTTTTTTGTTTTTGTTTTAATGGAAAAGTTGTGATAAATGTCTATAAGTTAAGAATACCTTTGACTGTTAATTATAATTGTTACCTTATAATATTTTTTTTTATTGTCGACTCAGCTAGCTTAGTGGCAAACCTTCCTGTCCTACACGCAGGAGTTGCGAGTTCGAATACGTTCACAGTAGGCTTTTTTCTTTGAAAAATTAGTTTACATGTGTAACCACTTTGTAGCTCCTGAGTCCCGCTTAGGCAGTAGGCCTTAAACGATATGCCTAAAGTAAGAGCCTAGGCTATAAAACCTAGGTCGCCAGCGTGCGAATAAATCTTACTTCTTAATCCCTGGGCAAGACTAATTGCTTAGCTTGAGTTGAAAGAGTCAAAGCCTTAACGGGTATGGCGCCCCCTAAATGGGAAAAGGAATAGAGGGAAACCTCAAAACCATCTGTTTATGTTTTTTATTAGCGTTATGCTGTTTTTAATTTTTTTTAAATCTTTATCGTATTTTTGAACTTTTGTTTGTTTTATCTGAAAGGACGTATCGCAGGAGGAAAAAGAAAAATCAAATCAAATTATGCAAACTCAAATTCAAAGGTTTATAACTTTTCTTTATTACGCCTCTTATTAAGTGTACTTTTTTTCGTTTAACACCATTCATATTTTATTAAGCTCATATCTAAAAATTATGGGTTTTTTTGGATTAAGATTATTTTATTTTTTATCTAAATTTTTTTTCTTTTTAGTCGTCAAAATATATCGAATTTGATGAAACAACGAATTTACGATCACCGCATCTTTAAACTCACGATCGAAGTTGAAGAACCCACAACTTTACTAAAAGCCCTAAATGGTTTTTTTTACATATTATAATAATTATTTGCGAATTGTTAAAAAATATATATATTACCTTTTGTGTCAAACGGATAAATAAATTTATAAATTTAAAAAAAATAAGCTAGTGTATTTATAATATATAATGAATTCTGACCTTAATTTTTTTGCTTCCCACAATATATTTTAAATTTTGTTTTTTTATTATAAAGTTTGATTTTGCCCGTTAAATGTAAATTACTTATGCAATTAAAATAGTTTTATTATTTTATAATATATTTATTTTATAAAAAGATATGTTAAATCAGCCTGCGTCACTGGAAAATCTTGAAAAGGCACTCAAACGGCTTGAGATGGGTGAAATTGGTATGTTTATACATTAAATATATTATTCCTATTTAAACTATTTTAAAATATGGTCTAGATATCTTTTTTTTAACATATTAAAAAAAATTATGTTATAAAACGGGCCTACATTCCCAAAGGATGGACGCCGGCATGAGATACCACAAAGAACAAGGACGAGTGCATGAATAGATCTAATCGGAGAATTAAACTGAAGGAGCTCACTGCCCACAAAAAGGCAAAAAAGCTATCATAGAAAAAAAATGCATTTTTTGCCTTTTTTTAAATTTTATTCAATATGACATTTAAGATTCGTGAATTGATATATTTTTAAGACTATCATGTATTTAAAACATTGATTTTTCATAATTTTTTTTTTTGCCTTTGATAAAGTCGAAAAAAAGTTTAAATTAAGCAATTGATATGTTTGTAAAAAATAATATTTTACTTAAATCTTTGTTGAAAACTACCATTTTAAAGTTTTGTGTTTTTAAAGGTAAACGTGAAATAAAAGTTGGATCAATTTTATTATATGTCCTATTTGAGTTATACTGTATATTCCTTAAACATTTTGCGTTTTACTGATTTTTAATGTAGATACATTGCTTCGTTTTGCGACCCGCTGGAACACAAACGCAAAGTCATGTTATGCTGCGCAGATGATCCTTAATACCATTTTTAAAACCATTCACCCCGATACCCTTTTAACCCAATTACCTAATCTAAGCTCTTCACTCCAAGCCCTTATTCCTTACACAGGTTATTTTTTTGTGAATTAAAATATTCTATTTTGTTTGCCGATTACGCGAAAAAAATATTATGGCCGAATTGGAGGTTACATTAATCGAAGAGCTAAATATCACTAGATGTTTTATTTGTTGGCGTCAAATTGAGGTCAGCTCTCACATTGTATACATTAAAATTAAATCCGAAATTAAATTTGTTTAGTAATTTGTAATAAAGAATATAAACCACATTTAGAAGTTTGTTATTTATTTGACTTAAAATATAAAAACTTTACCTGAATTACTACACCACTGATAAAGTGAGTGAGCTCTCCACTTCAGCCTCAAAAACTGGGCTGGGAAAACAATGAGCCAAAAAACTTTGGCTCATTTTTTCCCCTAAAACATAAAAAAAGAAAGGGGGGCACAAAGTAAGAACCAAAATAAGAATTCAAAAAAGCCCTTACTAAGAAAAGGGACAAAAAAAACTCACCAAAAGTGGCTCTTAAAAAGAGCCCCAAATATTTTATGTTTTCTTTATAATAATTTCAAAAAATTTTGATGGGTGGGTTATTTTTTCTCAAAGCTCCTAGGAGTTTTTTTAAAAAAATGGGGCTTTTTTTAAACATGCCCCTTCTTTGGGCAAGAAAAAGGGCTTTTTTTGCCATGCCCACAAGTTTGTGGACATTTGGAAAAAAAACTCAAAAACTTGTTAAAAAAAAGCCCATTTAGTTTTTTTCCCAGCCCTGTTCACAAATACAAACTGGTTACAAATTATACAAATCATTAAAGTCAAAATTTGTCATCCTTGTTTTACATATGTGATATTTGTTCCGAGTTCTTTTAGTAACATAACTTTAATTTTTTTTAAAGTTAGTTACGCCTTTACGTTTTATAAGTTGCTCGTATATTAGCTATATAAGATTGACTCAACAATTTTCACAAAAACATTTTTCTTCATGAATGCCATTGAAGGTGCAGTGTCTGTAGATACCCTAATTTTAAACCTCCTAACGAAAAGAGTTAATAACAAAGCAAAACTTTGATTTTTTTTCATATTTTTAAGCATCTTTTTCACAATTCGCTTTAAATAAACTCATTTTTTTTCTTTTATTTAACATTTGTATTTGCATTGCATTTCTCTACCAACATGATTATGTAAATGCACATATACTTAGGTGAGGGAACTTTTATCATTGACATAATTAACAAGCTAGTTATAGTCAGGGCTGGGAAAAAAACTAAATGGCCTTTAACAAGTTTTTGAGTTTTTTTTCCTAATGCCCAACTCGTGGGCATGGCAAAAAAAAAGCCCCTTTTCTTACAGAAAACGGGCATGTTTAAAAAAAATAACCCACCCATCATTATTATAAAAAAAAATCAAAAATTTTCGAAGTTATTTCAAAGAAAACATAAAATGGGTTTTTTGGGGCTTTTTTAAGAGCCAATTTTTGTGGGTTTTTTTTGCCCCTTTTCTTGATAAGGGCTTTTTTTAGATTCTTATTTTAACCCTATTTGTAGCCCCCTTTCTTTTTTTTATGTTTTAGGGGAAAAAATGAGCCAAAGTTTTTTGGCTGTTTTCCCAGCCCTGGTTATAGTTAGGTAGCGAATTAACTTGTTGGGCTATGTTATAAGCCAGATCTATATCTGTATTTTTTTTCTCTTTTTATGAAACATTTTGTAAATTCAGTGCCTTTTTTAAAGGCAAAATGTAAAAAAGTACCGGGAATTTTTTACTTTAATTTCATATATAAAATAAATAATTATAATAGATCGACATTACGACAGGCTCACCAAATTATACCAGGATTCGACTTACATAGACTACCTCGGGAGTATAACTTCACTCGAACCAATTAATTCAGCTTGAAACCTTTATCATACAAATACATTTTCACTAATTTATATATTTGGGCACGTTTAAATCATGTTTAAAAAAATTGCCTTTTTATCAATTTGTCGAATTTAAGCTAAATCATTTTCATTATTATTAATTTTATTACATTTTAAGCGTAAAAACTTCCTTTTTTGTAAATGACTTTGACCTTTTTTCCTCTCAGGGTAACATAAAAAAATTTGATTTAACTTTTTATGAAAAAACTTTTTTTGAACGTGGCCTCTAACCTAAAAAAAACTTTTTTGTTGTCATATTATTTGATATTTTAGAAAATATTCAAATTTGAAAGCTTATCCCTATAATTATTTAACATTTGTCAGTCAAGACCCGAAATTTTACCCATGGCGTTGACCACGGGCCGGGAAATATTTTATAACGATGGGCCGGGTTTAATAAACGGGTTGAATGTCTAATTCATTACTGTCTTAATTTTTTCAGCTATTGTTTATAAGGTTAAACATTACAAAAAATTATTCCGGAATCATAAGTTTATTTAAATGATGGTATTTTCCGGTATATAAAAAATTATAATATAAAAAATCAAAAATATAACTAAATTTTCGAAAAAATGAATATCTTAGTCATAGTATAATTAAAATTAAAATTTAGAACGAAAAGAATGGAACGGTGTATTTCATGTTTAATTATTTGATTTGACATGGTCAAAATGTTTATTAAGATGGAGGTATGAGTAATAAGGAAAAAGAAAAAAAAACACTATCATCTTAATAAACATTTTGACCATGTCAAATCATAATAATTAAACATGGAATACACCATTCCATTCTTTCCATTCTAAATTTTAATTTAATTATACTATGACTAAGAGATTCATTTTCTCGAAAATTTAGTTATATTTTTTATTTTTTATTTTATAATTTTTTTATATATAGGAAAATACCATCATTTATATAAATATTACAAAAAATTATTGATACACGTTAAAGAATCTAGTGTTTAACATTACGTGAATCGAAAAATGAATTTTTTTTTTACAATATTCTTTATATCGAGCGAGTGTCAAGCTGTCAGTAAAAAACAGAGTTTTTGGGTGGGCTTAGAAGAAATACGCCGGGCTAGCCAATTTCTCCTGCCCGGTTTTCTACTCTACTCGTGAAGAATCTTTTATGATTTAATTTGTTGTTTCGCCCCCCTTGCTCCAAAAAGGGTAGACCTAGCCCCGCAAGGCTTCGATTTTTTTATAACTAGAGCAAAGCAATACAAATTGCCCTCTCGGATTTTTTTAACCTAGGCTCTCGCTTTAAGTTTATCGTTTAGGGGCTACTTCTTGATCAAGCCACTTACGCGAGCTTTAAGACTTGCATGTTTTTTAATTTACGGGAAAAAATTTGATTCACCTGGAACCAAACCTAAATTTTTTGCGTGTATGTCAGGAATGCCGTTACTGAGCAAATCAAAAAATTATTTTCTTTACACTCATTTAAACAAATACATAATAATGCCATTTAACTTAGTAAAAACGCATCAAAATGGTACAAAATGGCGTCGATTTTATAAGAGTGTAGAGGACCGGTTTTGGTCGATCTGTTTGTTAAACCGGAAGTTAAAATATCGAATTCATTATGTGAGAAAGGCAGAGTTTTTAGGGCTTATTAATGGAATGAATATAAATTAACCTAAAAATTAAATCAGACAACAATAGAAAAGATATGGGTGTGGGACCTAGATATTAAGATAATCACTGACAAAATTTGAAGTTTTGATTGATTTTAATTAAGGATTGTAAAGGTCACAAATTCTTGATAGCGCCATGCTGGGCCATTTTTGCGATGATCGAGGATCTGTAGAAACAATGATTAAAAAAACGGGGGAAAAAAAACGTTAGGAAGAGGGCTGCATTGCTAACTTTTTCTCTTGTTTTTTTATTACACTTTGCCGAAGAACATTTAATGTAGGTCCCTGAAATTAAATTTGGAGGTAAGGTTATTAAGTGTTTGCAATGCCCGCTTTTCAGCTAAATCATTTACTATTATTCGAAATAATGACTTCGAAATTAAACTTTAAAAAAACGGGAAAAAGATTTGGAAAAGGGTGTTAAAATTTTTAAAATCAAACATTTCATATTTCATGACCGACTTCTTAGACTAATCTTTTCGACTTTCAATTCAAGTATTTGCTTGTAAACTGTTTGATTGCTTAACCACGGCGAATGTAAATAATTTGATAATTGGGCAAGTCCTAAAAGAAACGTCTACCAAAATGTTTTTATATACAAATATATCTACTTCTCAGGGTTTAGAACGGCTTAGTCAAGAGTTGGACACCACATTTAGTTTTGAGTAAAGTCGGTATTTTGATCAATTTAATGTTTGGAGCCTTAAAATTGCTAAAAAAAATGTTAACCTTTTAGTTAGAGCGCACAATATTCTTAAATTATAAAATGTAAGTATACACAAGTTATAACTAAAACAGAAAGTTCACATTTTACAAAAACCAAATTGTATTTTTAATTTTGTATAAACTTTAACAAATATTTATATTTCACCTGGCTAACGTCTAAAAATAGCTGCAATACAAATACCTTTAATATTCGATTATTTCGTAAAGATATAATATATAATATTTTACATTCGAGATTTACCTTACGTTTTTTTAAGTACGGAAAAACTCGTTTCTGGAATGAAAATAATTTTCAAATTCTATTATTTTACATTTATTTGTTCGTTAAGTTAAGATGATAAAGTTTAGTTTATAATTCAACAAACGGAATTTAGAATTTGCAAAAAAATAAATGCTACAACTATTTGTCTTCTCACCTTTATAGCTAGCTTATCGCGTTCAATGCTGAAAAACAGTGTGAGTCAAAGTGGGGAAAAATGGGTTATTTTTTGGTTGAAAAAAAGGGGGAAAAGTTTGTAGTAATTTTTAAAATAAAGCCCCGAAATAATAATCCCCCCTTCAAAAATCTTTCTTTATTTTTTCTTTCTAATTCTGAAGTTGGGATGGTATTCATTATTATTATTAAAAAGCCTATTAGGTAAAAGTTCCTCACTACTAAGAAAAAATAGGGCCTTACGAGCTTTTTTTTAATAGAAAAGCCACTAAAAAATCTTTTCCAAGGGCTGGCTCCTTTCAGGTCTGATCAAGCTGAGCCAAATTTAAACATTCATTTGTCGAAAAGCGATAAAAATCACGCTTGATTATTTAAAAAGAAGTTTATTTTTTTTTATTAAAAATAATCCAAATTCTATAATTAAAAATATAAAATTAATTATTAAAAAAAAACACTGGATTTTTTAGGTATTAATGTCCTCAACGGGCCACATTTTATGCTAGGCCCATTCGATATTTTTTTTAAGTGTGGCCCGCCTTAGCCCGAAATAAATTTATTTTTAGCCCGGTTCAATGTTCTTTTATAAGAAGCCCGGTCCGGCCAGACCCAAATTCATAAATATCAGCCCGTAATATTTTTGTGAATATTATTAAGATATTTATGTTAATATTATTAACTATTAAACATAGAATATAGCTTTGTTAGAATTATTAATATCAAGAGCATCATTTGATTTAAATTAATAATTTAAAAAATTATGAAATCCAGTTTTTCTTAGCCTAAACTGTTTCTTATTTTGGTAAACATTTGACCGGCTGTCGGCAATGCAGCGCAGGAGCTCGCAGGAGTGGCAAAAATTTTGTAAGTATTTAACTTAGGTAGGAGATTTTTATTGTTTTTTCACCAAACTCCAAAAGTGTTTGATTATCTACGTCTCGTGGTTGGACGTTTATTTAAGTTGTGATTCCGCCTTCGGGTTTAATATCGTCAGCTTCCTACCTCTTTGCTAAGTTGAAGAGTTTATATCTGTCAAATTAAGCTGAGATTGGATTTGGCGGATCACTCCATCTCGTTCATACTCACTAATCAATTTCATTTTTCTGTTCAACAAATCCACCTTTTTAACTGTTTTAGCAATAATTATAGCGCAAAAAAAATAGACAAATTAAAGTATTAAAAATTTTCGGCCAAGCCCGAATAAATTAAGAAAACGGCCCGCCCGACTATAATCGGGGCCGAACTGGACGGGCTTTCGGTCCCAACTGAATATTATAGATCTATGAGATAATTATAATAATAAAGAGCATTGCTAAAATACCATCAAATTGAATTCCTAATACAGATAAGGCCAAAAAACGCTTTGGCTACTGCCGAAAAATTTCTAGCCCTAATAAATCTCCAAAATTATATCCAAAAAGGTTTAAAATTTAAATGTAATTTATTTGGATATATAGAAAGAAAAATAAAACTGTCACATCAGAAAATTGTAACAAAGAGCGTTTTTTAAGAGTCATTTTGTATATTGCATCAGGTCTTTACATTAAAAGGTGAAAACATTTTCTGGATTTTAAAAAGCCTGTATATTTCCCCCAAAAAAACTTTATTAATTTAAAAAAAACTGTATTTTCTAGTAACTAATATAAAAGTTTTTTTTTTGAAGTAAGCCCAAGGAATAAGAAAATTACAATTTACCTATACGATTTTATATAAAAAAAGGTTCCTCATCAAAACTTAAATTTAGGTGGTACAAACTATAGATTAATCAAAAGCCCGCGTGTCACAGTGCAGGTCAACCCGAAAAACACGCGTGACCGCTGAGCTTTTGGCTGGACCGGCTGATTCATGTAACGGATTATTCTTTTTGTTTTTTAGATACATTAATGTCAACAAAGGTCGAACGATGGCGCATATAAACTTTTGTAGTGTTATACATTTCAAGTTAACAATGAGCTTGGTTATTAGTTGGACGGGTGTCCGCTAACGAATCTCAAATAATTTTCTGAGAACCTAGGCCTAAAAACCTAGGTCATCGGGGGCGTATCAAATCTCATATAACTCTGAGAGGCCTGCTGAAGAGTTAAAAGGGGCAAAGCTTTAACGGGTAGACCGTTTATTAATGGGGAAAAAGGTTTGAGGAGACTTCTAAATACACCAAGTCTTTTTTATTAATGCTAACAAATGCTAATTGTACATTATGTGTTTATAACTAAAAATCTCGCAATATCCGAGCCTTACATGTGATTTTAAAGGAGGCTGGACCAAATAAATAATTTGTCGGGCTTGACTTAACGGTTATGCTTGTATGCCAATAAATGCTTTTTTTCAATTACATTTTAACTTATCCCCAATGTTACAATACGCTAATTTTTACTTTGGAATATTTTCAGGCTTAGAAAATGGCAATTATGTTTTTTTATAAATTGTTTACGTTTTACTTTTACCCCGTATTTTGAGGGCTAACATTAGCCTTGTTTTTTTGCTATACTAAAGCCCTTGGTTAAATGGGTCCAAACAGGATGTTATTTTAGAATTTCATGTTTGGGCCCATTTGACCAGGGGTTTTAAAATAGCAAACAAGACTAATAATGTTAGCCATCAAATTATGGTATTCGTCTTATATCAAACAACGTATTATTCATGTTTATATTTTATATATCGATCGGAACTTCCAATGAATTGACTTGGCCCCTAATATGTTTAAAGTTTACTCCACAAAAAAGATTGCATGATTATAAGATAAAATGAATGTATGTGTATTCCCGGCTCCAAATGTTTCAATCCATCAACCTAAGTTGGCTTATTAGAGATTAATAATTTTGTTTTTCCTTTTTTTTTGGTAAGGAGGTGGAAAAATTTGCTCGTATGATCCAAAGGCTATAAGTAAACTGATTGGGATCATCAAATACACCAGTAATTATAAAGAATAACAGATTGATCAGTGCGTAAATAGGGTTATGTTGATATGGTAAATTAAATTGCCCGTACTGATGTCTATATTTCAATAAAAATTCACCGGTGCATGCAGGGAGGAGTACCTGCTAAAAAACCACCCACTCACGGCCTCGTCTTAATTTGAGGCCTCCATAACTGTTAGGGCTTTGGCACTTTTTCCTTTTTTTTTGGTAAAGGGTTATTTTCTTTGTAAATTTATTACCTTTCCATATGATTAATTATTATAAAGCCATATAAGAATTGTGTCCATACTCGTTGTTGTTTTGACCTTTTTTTTGCGCATTCGCCGGTTTGCACAAAAAAACATAACCATATTCATAAGCTTGAACTGTATTTTAAAAAAAATTAGACTTAAGACAACTTAAAAATTGATATAATACGGTATTTATAAAAAGAGTTATTTTTAAAAAAATTTTAAGGCTTTATGTTTAAGGTACAACGATCGTGAAATGAAAACATCAATATTTGTTTAAGGCCCAACTATGTTGTTTAGGCTAATTTAATATATTTTTCATACATATTTTTATCCCACCTATATTGAAATATTGATTAATGTATGGAGTTTTTTATATTACAAGGCAAACCTAGTTCGAACCAACTAACTTGAGCGCATCTTTGTGTTGCACAAAGGTAAGCACCATTGAGTCGGGCTAGTGTTTAGATAGGTGACCGCCAACGAATTCCAAAGCTGCCCCCCGTTCCTTCGAGATCCTAGGCCCAAGTACCAAGGTCACGGGCTCTCGTTAAATCTCATTCAACTCTTCGAAGCTTGTCGTAGAGTTTGAAGAGACAGGGCCGTGACGGGTATGCCATCGCCTTAGGGATAGATAGGTCTGGAGCAAACTTCTATACTACAGGTTTTTTTTTCAAACAAGGCAAACCTGATATCTACTAGCCTTGCAAAATTGCTGTTAATGTTCTTAAGCTACATACACAGGTTAACAAGTTTTTGGGAGTTATGAGCTAACTACAGAGATCAATCTGCCATCTTAGGGATTTCCAAATGCCTTTTTTTCTAATTAAACATAGTAAGTAGACTACATTAAAAATTATTTAAAAAAATGTCAAAAAAACACAAGAAGATTCAAAAACAAAAATTAATTAAAATTTTTTTGTTCGCAACAGTTAAATTTTAACTTTAAATAGTAGTTTTATTAAAAACCATTAATATATCGTGTCGTATTTAAGTTTTGATGCGAAATTTTTTTATTATTTAAATGCCAAATGAGCTTAATATACTAATGAAGTTTATTTCTCATTTATTTGAGGTGTTAATTGTAATTTACTCTGAAAAAAATATTCTTGAAATTCTTATCTTTGTAGGATATTCTCGAGGTCGCAAAATCTGTAAATTTGGTCAAAAAAGACCTTTTTTAATACTGAAAGGAGCCTAAGGCGGAGTAAAGTACAAAAACCCTAAAAATATGTATGAGATAAGGCCATCGTAGGGATATGCTTTTGATTATAATAAATTTATCTTTTGTGACATAAATATTTGTTAATCTGTGTTATATCTTATCACAAGGTGAAGCTAACTCAAACAAATTTTAAATGAAATTAATAAAATAATGTTTTACTAAATGATTAATTTAACACATATTTGGCACTCTATCAAATATGCTTGGCTGTTGCTTTATCATGATTTATTTTTCAAGCACAAAATATATTTTATTTGAGTATTTAGTGAACTGAAAAAAATGTCAAAATTTCCTTATATATGCATTAGCTTTAAATCTGATTTATCACTTGTTATTAAGGGAGTTACAAATATATGTTACTTTGATCAATCTTTGCATTCATATATTCTTCGACTCCGAAATTTTTATGAGAAAAGTTCGGTCCACGCCATAATAAATCTTCAGATTTTAAATCCTATCCAAATCAGTCGCAATTCTCTGGTCCAGATCAAATTTTGAATCCTATATTAATACTTTGTATGCATATGGGCTCAGACGACTAGCAAACACAGCTGTCTTACACGCAAGAGGTCTTGGGTTCGAATCCGTGCATCGGCGTCTTTTTTTTTCTTTAAAATAGAACACATGTAACAACCTTGATGTTGTTGACTGGCCTGCTAAGGCATCCTAAAAACGATATATCTAAAGCGAAAGTCTAGGCTAATAACCTAAGTCGCTGGTGCCCGAGCAAATTTTACAATGAGTCAAAGTCCTAAACGGCTATGGCGCCCCTATATGGGAAAATCAAGTTTTAGTTTGTATCCTTTAAATCCATTTGTGTACCAATGAAATAATTTTTACAGGTTTATCAAGGCTTACATTTACACTCGTTATTTGAGATTGTTTAAAGCAAACTTTTATCTTTCGATTTATTCAAGTTATCTATTTTTAGAAAAGCTATTTTTAATTCAATATTTATGTATATTTTATTATTTAATTTTATGTCTGTCTGCGAGATTTTGAAAGTTCAGCTTATTTTGAATATTACAAAGTACGTCCTTCAATGTATTAGAATCGTTTAATAATTATATTAGTTTAATATCAAATTTAAACTTTCAATTTGAATTTTAAAATAAGAAATGGGATTATAACAGTACGAAAAGAACACAGTAGAGATGGTAATAAATTATTATTATATCTCAAAATATCTATTAAATTCTAAAAAAAAATACATATACTCAAAGGAATTATAAAAAGCACAAAACATTGAGAAAAAAAAGATTAAAAAATTTTGGAAATTTGAAAATAATGAGATATAGTACGATATTGTGTACATTAACGTAGTGGTCTTAATATAAAACCAACTAGAAGTTTTCTAAAAATTCACTTTTTTAATTTTTTTTTAAAAATTTCTGGAATATTAGCTGAATTGCTATCAAATTCTTAAATTGAATTATTAAGGTAACAAAATTAGGAGTTATAAGGAGCCGTTTTTAGACTTCATATGTAAATAAAAATTAAACGGATGATAACTTCGTTATAGTTGGCTTAACAAGTTGAATAAATTTTTTTCTGGCAAACTAACATCAGATTTATTTTAAAGTTCTATAAATATGTTTCTGGAAAGCGATATAGGGTAATTTTGGTGATCGCTACATATGCATACAACTAATTACAGATATTGAAAATACCCATTGACCCAATTAAACATGTATTACTTACTTAAAAAAATATTAAGACCCGTTATTGGTATTTTACAATTACTTAGCTTGTGATCGGTTGCAAATACATTTTGCAAATGACAACCATTCCATTTCTTCGGCTCGAGTCGGTCGTGTTCGTTTCATTGTTAAGCCAACTGGTGCCGATAAACTCCGTAATACTCGATGACGATAATGCCTCAAGAGATCCCGGAGCGACACTCAAGCTATATTTCCTCAAATTTTCTTCGCACTTGCTCCCGTGGATCCAGACGGTAAACCGTCCATTTAACACATCGAGTCGCCCCCCAAAATTCTGTACGGCCTTTTCTTCGTCCGAAACGGCAGGCAATCTACCAGAATACGTTTACGGGCGACATTACCTTTTTTCACCCGTGCAAATGGGTATCGCTTTCAGGAACGGGAAAGTCACCTGTAATTGCTCGAGGCTCGATTCAACTCTCCCCGGTCCTGTCAACAAATTGACGCTTCACGAAACTAACGAGATCTCTATAGATGATCACTTAACTCCTCGGAACAAAAATACGTTGTTTGAAAAACTAACATGGATTAATTACGATTCTTGGTATTTATTTTATTTTAAGTGTGTGAGTGTTTGTGTTTTGTCCTAAATTCAAATTTTTAAACATGTTTTGTATTCTTGCATTGATTTCCACTAGGTTTGCCGAGATCCAATAGATAAAGGGCTCATTTTTAATATGTTCTATAACCTAATAATTGCCCTAAATTTCATATTACCTTAGGGCAGAAATCTTATTTATAACTCCAAAATTTACAGGAGTTGTCGAGAATATGAAGATAAAGGTGACTACCGCTTCTCGGTAACCCGATGCACCAAAAGCTTAGCAACCCCCGAAATCGATTTTATTTGGTTTGAACCAGCGCCGTCTCATGTCACTCAACCGACCGCCCCCAAAACTTTGTTCGAACTTAACGTCCTCTTAAGAGACAGCCCGCACGTTTATATCGATGCGTTGGAAAGGGTCTGGAACAAAACTGTCAAGTCGGGTTTAAGGCCACCTTCAATCCAAATTGAATCTATTTCGGCCATGAAGTTTGACATCAACGACAAATGTAACTTAAGGTAGGGCATACGCCGGTATTATGGCAAGATTTGTTTTTGTTTTGTAATAGTTGATTAATTTCACGTTCTCGAAGGTTTTAAATGCCAAAATTGGCTAAAAACTCTGAGTAATGCTAGGGCATTTTTATTTAGATGAGGGGTCTCAAAATTGGATGTGGTTTTCAATTTGATAATATGGGATTGTATTTGCGTTATATGGTACATTGATTTTTTTTTGGAATATAGGCTTGAGGTACTTTTACCACTATTTAGCAGAACTGGTGTTTGAATCTTCAAAGTGAAAAAAAAGAAAATTTTGTCAGTGGTGAAAAATAATTTTTTCGATGGTCATATCTCAAATATATTTTCTGTTTCTTGAAGCTTCGTCAAACTTTGGGTTTTTTCTTAGGTTGTTACCGGCACTATGGCCAAAAATGACTAAATTGCCAATGTTGCAACTATTTAATAACAAAAGAAAACTTTTTGGCATATAAAAATCACTTGTAGCAAAAACAATTTTATCTCTAACACATACAACAGCAATACAAAATATATGCCTTAACCTAAATAGGACACGATATTTCGGCCTTAAAAATATTAATTGAAGCAGGATTAATAGATTAGCTGTTGTAAATAAATAAAAATTCGAGATATTTTTGTGAATATAACTAACTACCTTTCAAAATTTTTTGTTGTATTTAGCTGATTTGCAAAGTTTGATTTGAATTATTAATAAACTGATTCTAAAATCTCTAAGATGTCAGGTTTGGTCTCTCAAATTATCTAATATACCTCAAAATTTTGTTTAGTTATAGTATGGACGCGGCCTCCTTTAATCATTACTTTGCTACACATCATGACCCGTATTATTTTAGAGTTTATATTTCTAGTCTGCTCAAAGTACTCACTACCTAACATCTTTGTCTAACACACAGGATATAGGGGGTTCGATCCGTGAACAGGCGTCTTTTTTCTTCAGGGAACACATGTGCAACCATATAAAAAGCTGATTGGCCTACTAATGGCAATAGGCTCTAAACGGCGTGCCTAAAGACCCCAGGAAACCTTCGTAGCCGGCGTGCGATCAAGTTTCACTATAAGGCAAAGTCTACGGCTATGCGCACTCCTATATGAGAAAAGACCACCTGGGAAAAACCTTAGGCTCAATTGTTTCTATACTTTTCACATAAATATTATATTTGACTGTCTCTACACAGTTACAATAACGAGATACACCGGAGTTTCGTGATGGAGGAAATCACCCACATGCACATCGAGAGAAACGAGTTTGATATACTTTCAGCGATAGGGGTTGACTTTAATACGACGGCCAATCAGGGGCAGGTCGAGCACCAAGAGCCTGAAATGAACGTGACTTGGAGGTGGGATGAAAATCCTAGGCCACTCATTTTTTTCATACACAACGGAGATTACATGGTTATGCGGGGACAGGTGAATGGGTTATGAGCCATCTATCCTCCCCTCCTCTTCCTTATCATATTTAAATATTACATTGGATAACAACAAATACAAAAGTTTACGACATAGGGTTTTGTAGAACTAATTTACTTGCGATCGTCGGGCTAGGTTTTTCTCCAATACCTGCATTATGCGTTTATGATGGGGCCAAGGTTCTGAAAAAAATTCTTTAAATTTCCAAAAACTATTAAGTTTCCATATCTTAGGGGCATATATGGATTTTATAAAACTCTTTTTTGAGATAGTTTATTATTAATATTAACAATTTACTTCTAAGTTAAGAATGAGTTTTGTAAAATAAAAGCCTAAAATACCCAAATTAGCAAATGTTTTTTTTTCGATAAAATAAGCCATTTGCTAGATTGCTAATTTCATATTCGTAAACATCATCTGTTGACCAAATAATAATGGTTTCCATAAATGATAATATGATCGTTTAAATTTGTTTGTCTGGTGTTATTTTTAAATACTTTAAAATGACTTTTTAAAAAATGTCTAAAGGTGATGGTAAAATGGACTACAACAAATAAGGCTTAAATAAATTATTTTTTTTTGCAAATTACAAAAAAATACATTGCTATATAGGACGGTGTATTAGGGCGCGTCCATAGTTCATTCAGTTTTTTGAAAATGTTTAAAAATTTTGAAATATTTTCTATTAACATAAAAAGCATCACTAGTCGCCTATTCAAATTATTTGATTTCAAATTACTTTTTTTTAAATAAAAGAGCTTTGAACTAGTTTTAAAATATACAATAAGATTTCTTAAATTTTCTGAAATACTCAAATGGCAGGTTTAATCTCTGTAGTTAGCTCATATATCTCAAAAATTTGTTGACTTATATGATATTTGTTGCAGCAATTTAAACTTTATGAAGAGGCACGTTTTTCAAAAACTAATATATCCCAAATTTTATTTTAATCTTTTTTTAATTTTTTATTTTAAGAAAAGTAACTTTCATAATTAAAAAGATTGACGACTGGTTGAATTTTTTAGTCCAAAAGATAAAAATGTTTACAAATTCCATGATTTTTTTTGAATAACTAAATGAACTCAGAACGCGCCCCTTAAAATGACTTGTGGAGTTAAAATTTTTCCTAAACACTTCTCAAATTAGGGGCAGTGGAAGGGGGGCCCAAGGTGGAAATTAGCAAAAAAAAAATTAAGAAAAGGATTATAGAGCAAGAAGCAAGGCATAAACCTCCTTAGATTCTAAATAGATTTTGGGCTCTTAGGAAAAAGAATTAAGCCTAAATATTTAAATTTTTGAACTATTAGTAAGACGTTTACGGGCTTAAAATATTGATGAATCAATAAACCCGGTTTAAGGGCACGTGCAAAGTGAGTACTTATTTTAGTAAAATTTTCAATATTTTGAAAATAAAAAATTTTGTGATAAAACGCAAATTTTAAAAAAGTTGCCAAATTTAATATATGCACAAAATGCTTTTTCTGAAATAAAAAATTTTTAAAAAAATTTAAAAAAAAAATACTTTGCACGTGACCTAAAGAAAGATTGGTTATAGTAATAAGACACATGTTTGTTAAAAATTGAAGGGAGCTAAATTCTTTTTTGGTGTTATAATTTGAGGCATGAAACGTTGCCATTTAGAGCCGCTTACATTGAATTTCGTTATTATTAGAGTTCACGTAATTAATATAGCTGGGTAAAGAAAGATTTACAAAATTAACAAATTATTTTCAATTAGTAAAGTTTCATAGATAAACAATTATCTTTGTAAACGGAAAATTAGGGATGGCTGAAGCTAGCATTGAGTTATAGTGTTTTTGCAAAATTTAAAAAATGTTTAAAACAATTAAAAAATTTATAAAAATATCTCAATTACCGTCTGTTATTGAAGCTAGCCATGGTTAATTGCACATTAAATCTCAGTGCAACGAAAATGCCCAAATTTGAGGAATTGCCAAATATTATGACATTTATAATCCTCAAAGAATTTTTTTAAAATTCTTTTAACACTTTAGAATTCAATATATCAGGCAGTAACATCAACATATATTCTGCACTCTAAGCTAAAAAGGACACAACTTTTTCCCGGGTTGAAACAAAAATTTCTTGCTCAAAATTAACATTTAGATTTTTTTTATTGAATAGAATTTTTTTTTCAATTTTTTTCTTCTGATTTTTAGAATTTCATTTTTGCTCAAACTCTTGAGGGTTTAAATCCGTGCATAGGCGTCCTTTTTGTGGACGGAAAACAATATGGAACCACTTTGAAGCTGTTTAATGTCCTACTAAGACAATAGGTCTTATACGATATGCATATAGTAAAAGCCTAACTTTTGCTATGAGTCAAAGCCCTAAACGGTTATTCGTCTAAGGGGGGGGGGGGGGGGAAGGTATGAAGGAAAAATTTAAAACCCAATTATTTGTTGAAATCTCATCTAAGTTTTATTATTTAGCTGGCTTAGAAAGTTAAACCAAAATCAAAAGGTAAACAGATCAGAAAAATCTTTAATATTTACGTTTTTAACTCGCAAAATAGCTCATATATCTTAATATTGTCAGCTTAATGGTTCATTAATATCCATACTTAGGTCTAGTACTTGAGTCCGAGGCTAAACTTTTAGACTTAACGTATGTTTTTAGGGTAGGAAAAGGAAAAAAATTAAAATTATAATATAGTGATTACAATGGACGACAAAATTTCGACCTAAGCAACATTTACGGCAACTATATTTTTTGGTCAAGTTTTTGGCGCTGATTACGAATATGAAATTAGAATTTTAGCCAAGACTTCAGATTTTTAGTTATTCGGTGTCAAAGTTGAGATTTTTTAATTTTTGGGGTATTTTGGGCTTCTATATCATAAAACCTTTGGCTAGTACCAAAAGTTTAAAATATACTTAGATAACGGAAACATTCATTATTAACGTAAGAGGTTTAAATTTTTTATTAATATTTAATTTTTTATTTTAGTAAAATTAGTGGTTTTTGTCATATCTTTCTTTGATCCTAAATAACTTGAAAGTAAATTGCTATATGTAATAACCTTTTTTAGATATGTTTTTATTTATAAGGAATCTGAATATGCCAATAGATTTTTTGTAGAATTAATAGTAAAAGAAATTTTTTTAAATTTTTTTTCTGAACTTTAGGTTAAAAATTGTAGGACTTAGAAAAAAAAACTAAACCCGGGATCGTTATCGCAAGAAAATTCTCTTCAAAACCCTCAAAAAATCGTTTATATTGTTTTTTTTGTTGTCCAGTGTTATCAATAATATGCCCTACTAAGATTCATTGCCTGTATACCCTCCTTTAGCCTTTCGCCCAGGGACGTATTGAGGGGGGGGGGGGGGGGCAAGGGGGGGCCCATGCCCCCCCTTAGAAATAGTTTTTAAAAATTTTTTTGTGCAGATTAACGCTAATTTTTATATATTACACATAAATCGGGATATATATACGTTAAATAAATATTATTTTGCAATTTTACTGTTTTATAAAATATATTGTACGATTTTAATATTATAATTTAGTTTAATAATTTTAAAAATTTAACAATATTAAATTATTTGTTATAATAAATTTAAAGTGTAATTTAGAAATAACTAAAATAATAATAAATGTTATGTATAAATTTAATTTCAATTTTTAAATTTAATATCACCTGATTTTTTTTGTGTCTGATTTTAAATGAATGGTAAACAGAACAAAATTTTTGATTATTTTCACAAAAAAACTAGAGAAAATGAGATTTCAAGAAAAAAAGTATAGTTTATTATTATTTAATTTTACAATTAAATATATGTAATAAAACCTTTGCCAATTATAATTAAGGTCGATCAAAAACAATTAAATTTCAACTGTTTTGTAATGGTTTTTGACATAAACACTAAAATTCAACACCAAGTATTCTAATACAATTTATTTTAATTTTTTTATACTTTTAATTAAAAACAAAATAATCAAAATCTTTAATTTTAGAATTTATTATTGTATCTTTTAGTCACAAACTATTCTCACACAATTAATAATAAAATCTACTCAGAAGACTGGTGATTTTGATAAAGAACAATTAAGAATAAAATCTACTCAGAAGACTGGTGATTCTGATAAAGAAGTAAAATTTTATTAAGTTATTTTTCTTTTTGACATAAATACTATAATTCAACACCAGGTATTCTAATACAATTCATTTTAATTTTTTTATACTTTTAATTAAAAACAAAATAGTCAAAATCTTTAGTTTTAGAATTTATTATTGTATCTTTTAGTACCTTTTTTATTATTTTTATTATAGGCAAACCAAACTATTCTCAACCCACAATTAATAATAAAATCTACTCAGAAGACTGGTGATTTTGATAAAGAACAATTAATAATAAAATCCACTCAGAAGACTGTAATAAAATCTACTCAGAAGACTGGTGATTCTGATAAAGAAGTAAAATTTTATTAAGTTATTTTTCTTTTTGACATAAATACTAAAATTCAACACCAGGTATTCTAATACAATTCATTTTAATTTTTTATACTTTTAATTAAAAACAAAATAGTCAAAATCTTTAATTTTAGAATTTATTATTGTATCTTTTAGTACCTTTTTTATTATTTTTATTATAGGCAAACCAAACTATTCTCAACCCACAATTAATAATAAAATCTACTCAGAAGACTGGTGATTTTGATAAAGAACAATTAATAATAAAATCTACTCAGAAGACTGGTGATTCCGATAAAGAAGTAAAATTTTATTAAGTTATTTTTCTTTTTGACATAAACACTAAAATTCAACACCAGGTATTCTAATACAATTCATTTTAATTTTTTATACTTTTAATTAAAAACAAAATAGTCAAAATCTTTAATTTTAGAATTTACTATTGTATCTTTTAGTACCTTTTTTTATTATTTTTATTATAGGCAAACCAAACTATTCTTAACCCACAATTAATAATAAAATCTACTCATAGATTCATTGATTCAATCATTGAAATTACGTTTTGGTAATTTCAGTAATAATCCCGGTTTTTTATTGTTTAAATTACATCCCAAATATATTCTCAAATTAAATCTTGATGAATTTAATAATTTAACATCCACTCTTAAGAATTTTTATAATTTAACAAATTTGGAGAGTGAAATATTGATATGGAAATCATACTGGGAGGGTAAATCCATTTCTGATGACCTGTCAATATCTCAATTAATTACCACCACAACCTTCCTAATATAAAACGGGCTCTTCTCATTGCTCTGTCATTACCCGTTACAACCTGTACAATTGAACGAAGCTTCAGCACTATGAAGCGGATCAAAACATATTTAAGATCTCAAATGAGCGATGATCGATTGTCATCTTTGTGTTTGCTTGCCATACATAAGGACATAATTGATAACACTCAATTGATCGATCAAACCTTAGAGTGGTTTTCAAGGGATCCTCGAAGAATATCAATTTCTTAAATATTTTCGTTTTCTTTAGACAATTTTTAATAAATTAATGTCAGAATTATATTAATTGAATTATTATTCGATATAACTAAATATCTTATGTATTATCATTCATTAAGCAACGATGTAATATATTAACTTTTTTCCCAAAATTTCTTGCCCCCCCCTTAGAAAAGGTTCTGCATACGTGCCTGCTTTCGCCCAATTTCTAATTTTCAATTTTTTTTTCTTCCATTTTTTCTATATATCTAATAAATATTTTGCAAGTTTTAGGATATTTTTTCTTCTTTTTTTAAAAACTTTAATATGACCCCAACCTTAATACTAGAAGAATATTTGATATTTTTAAACGGATTTTTTTTTGCCGGAATAATCATTTTTTTTATTGTATAAATTCAAATTTCTTCAAACCATGTTTATATCCTTTTGACTGAAACCAACATAAGGGTTAAACCAATACACCGGTATATTAAAAATAAATAATGCCAGCACGAAAAATATTGTTATGGTTAAAGTTCATCTTATATCAAACAAATAAATATACAAATTCGGCTCAAATATCTTTTAGTTGTAAAACTGAAATATTAATAAAATTGAAGAAAATTTTTTCAATTTTTTTAACGCACGGGACGTGGAATGCTTAAATGGCATGGCATAAGAATTGAATTTCCTAATGGAAATCACGATCATCCGACTGAACAATATTAAAAAAATATAAATTTAATAATAAATTACACTGGACAACAACAACATCAACGAATTTTTGAGGGTTTTTTAGAGAATTTTTTTGCGATATCGATCCTGGTTTAGTTTTTTCTCAATGCCTTCAATTTTAAACCGCGTCCAAAGTTCAGAAAAAAATTCACAAAACTTCTTTAACTATTAATTTTTCAAAAAATCTAATGGCATATTCAGATTCCTTATAAAAAACATATCTAAAAAGGGTTATTACCTAAAATTATTAGCAATTTACTTTCAAGTTATTTAGGATCAAAAAACGGATTATGACGAAAACCACTAATTTTATGAAAATTAAAAAATAAAAAAAATTTAATATTGGACAAAAATTTAAACCCCTTACGTTAATAATGAATGTTTCCGTTATCTAAATGTGTTTTTAAACTTTTGTTACTAGCCATAGGTTTTATGATACAGAAGCCCAAAATAACCCAAAAATTGAAAAATCTTAACTTTGATACCGAATAACTAAAAATCTAAGGCATTGGCTAAAATTCTGATTTCATATTCGTGATCAGCGCCAAAAACTTGATCAAAAATCATAATTGCCATTAATGATGCTTAGGGTCGTCCAAATTGTTGCCCAGTGTTATCAGTGATAACCAAATCCCTTCCTCATCATAGTTTTAAAAACTAAATAAAAATGGAATTGAAATATTGTTTGCATAAGTCAAATTTCATATATTTTGATATAATTGAAAATTTTTCAAATAAACATTTGAATTTTAAAAAAAGTTTTTAAAAATTTATTTTTAATATAACTATCGTATTTTTAAATTATTTAAATGAAAAATGAGTGATTTTTGCCGTCCCGGATTATGTATGCACCATTAGAGTTTATTTTGGAGTAAACTGGTGGTTAATTTGAAAAAACGGTTACATGTAAAATATGGCAATTAATCGAGGTTTGGGTTTAGAGATACATTGGTCCTAAACTTACATGACTTTGTTAGTATTAGTAATTGGCTATGTTGCCAGGTGGCTTTTAACTTAAGTTTGGGCCCACAGCCCTAAAATAGAGTTCAGTAAGTTCTAATTTTGCAGTAAGTTTACGTTTTAACTCGTTATATAAACATAAATATTAGCCATAAATGAAATGTTCAAACATTCATTTCTTTAGACCTCGTAGCTTTCCCCATCTGGGGGGGGGGGCATATCCGTTAGTGCTTTGATACCTTGAATCCGACTAAAACAATTAATATTGTCGAGGATAGGGTAAAAAGTATGATTTGCTCGCACGCCAGCAGCCTAGGTTTCTAGATTAGTCTGGTTTTACTTTAGGCATGTCGTTAAAAGTCTATTGCCTGATACCATGCACCTTGTTGCGCATGTATCAAATTTTTTCGAAAAAAAAAAGTTGTTCCCTGTGCACGGATTCGAACTCGCAACTTCTGTGTGTAAGAGAGCAGGATTTGTCACTGCTGAGCTATCTTAGCCCTGTTCTTCCTCTAGAGAGACGATACAGATACCACTAAAAATGTTTAAATAAAAATTTACGGTTCTAATGTGTTAAATAATGTTATAATTTCACTTACAATAAATAAAATTAAAAAAAAATAATTATAAATTAAATTTTGTATCGCAGCGACATGACCTAACCAAAAGAAAAAATAAATAAAATTTTTTCAAGTTTAGACCCAAGCTTAAAATTAAATGTTAATTTGTTAAAAGACGATTTAATACATAGACTAAACTAAGGTTGAGGAGAGTTTATAAAAATACCAAGCATGTTCTTTAAAAATTAAACATTTTTCTTTGTTGTTGTGCCATTACAGTAAATATTTTGGTTAGATTTGAAAAAAACAAAATTTTTGTGGTAGTTTATTTTTAAATTTAATTTGAACCTAAAAAATATCATTTTCATAACAGGCTGTTACTTATATTTTTTTAATTTGAGAACGCCATATTTGTATATATAATGAGTTTATCAAATTTTACATTTCTTACGCTTTAATTTTCAAACAAATGTCATCCATTAATTTGTGCCGCCGGCTCTCTTTAATTCTTGTAATAAAAATATTACAAATGTCCGACAACAAAGCCCATATTATCGGAAATGGTGAGGGCATTAGTAATACCACGCTCCTTCGAAATCGAGGGGCAACAACCGAACAATTTTTCCTTAAATTTTCTTCCCACCTGCTGCCTTGGATCCGTACAAGGAATGATTCTTCGAATGAGAGAACCACCGACCTATCGAATGGTGAAAGCTTTTGCACCGCCTTTTCGACATACCCAAATGCAACCATGGACCCATACAAACGAACGTATGTAATGTCGCCGTTGCAATTGGCAATCGTATTTAGGAATGGTCGCATAACCTGCATCGATTGCCCGAGACTCGATTCCAATTTGCCGCCCCTTAAGAATGGAACAAATCCACGGGATTCACAAGAACTTTTCTACGTGGGTAACATAACCGCGCGGAGTAGGAGTACATTGATCGAACATCTCACATTGTTCGATAACGATAATTGGTATACATTAATCATAAAATATAACATCATTCGATATGATAGGGTTTTTATGGGTGCCAATAACATTACCCCAGATGGAGAAAAACTTTTCTTTGTCGTGTTAGGCCATGTTTATTTTTTCCCCCCAAAAATTACAGACATGAATTATGGTTACTTAAAGGTCCATTGCCTTATGTTGCCTTGACGCCACCGAGTGGAAACGTGTCAAAAGCACGTTTTGTTGGAACAAGAATTTCTTTATTTTAAATCTTACAAAAAAAACATACCATTTACAAGATTTGGCCTTAATTATATGAAATTTCAATCAATTAAATTAGTGTAATTTTAAGCTATCTTATAATAAAAGGTAATATAAAAAACACAATTTTTACAGTAAAAAACGATTTTTTTTTTGTAATTTTGTTCACCAGCTGTTTTAAGTTTTCCGCTATTATTTACAAAGGCGGTAGCAATCTCTGTCATATTCAAATCTATAAAACAAATTTGGCCTCAAAAGCCATTTTAAAATCAACTTATCCCCTATTTATTTCCCACCTATCGACAGGGCGTTATTAAACTTACGCTTGATTCTTTCTACCAAAACTGGCAATTACCTTTTGTTACCGATAACGTTAAGACGCTATATTTTTTTTAATAATATAGGGTTTGTAGAACGTATAGAGATGACAGAAATTACAGTTTTACCGTGACCAGGTGTAACAAATCCTCTATCGATCTTATCATGTTTGAGCCGGCACTACCAAACGCCACCCACCCTATGGCCACGAAAACACTGGGACAACTCAATGTATTGCTCACCATAAGCCCAAGAATTTATGTCAGTGCTTTGCAAAAGGTGTTGGATCGGCCGGTAATGCAGGGTTTGCTACCACCGTCAATCCATATCGATTCAGTATCGTTAATGACGTTTAGCCTTATCGACAATTGCAATTTGAAGTATTATTGGTATATGTTGTAAGTCAAAGAAGCGATTTAGGGCAATAATACTTAGCGTAGGGTATATTTCGGTCAAAATTTTTAAATGTTTTACCATGTATGAATGAATTAACTGGAAAATTAGAATCCACTTTTAACAATTAGGGTCACAAAAAATTTTGAAGTTTCAGATAAGACAACGTATTTTAATATACAAAATAGGTCCAAATTGATAAGAAGACAATGGGTTTATAGTTTCCCCTATCCCCTTACTCATTTAAGGGTGCCACAACCCATGAGGACTTTAAATTTTTTTAACGGAAGACAGATTGCCATCCGGTTAAAGAGTAAAATTTGCTCCCACGTCGGCGACTTAGAGTTTAAGTCCATTATGCACAAAAGCCTACTGCCTAAGCAGCCCACTCAAAAGCTTCAAAATGGTTGCACATCTATTGAAAAAAGCCTTCTGTGCCCAAAATTTGACCAATTTCCCGCGTCTAAGACGCACTTATATCCCAGCCGATATGGCCAATATATTTTTTGCAATAAATCTTATCGTACCTCACGGCAAATTTTATTAGATACAACAAAACGGTCCACAGGGATTTCGTTATAGAGGAAATGACGAAAATGTACATCGTTGGGAGAGAATTAACCCTACTTTCAGTAATAGGTGTTAGGCTCAACACGTCAGCTGATCAAAACAATAACTTCCACAAGGACGTGGCAACAAACGTGACATGGAGGAATGGCGAAAAACCTAGACCCTTTTTGTTCTTCATACAACATGGCGATAGTATTGTCATGCGGGGCCAAATAAATAATTGAGATTTGCTATAGGCACACATTCATAAAACATTTTTTTTGAGTCCATTTACACATAAATCGTAGGGCATTTATGTATACTAGCGTAATTGATGCAGTACATTAGTCAATAATTAGTTTACTTATTAGTGTCGAGTCTATTTATATGAAAAATTAAATTTTAAACGGTTTCTACCTTATTTGTTAAAATGGGTGTCCTTACAGCGGTGTTTTCAAGAAACAAAATTCAGTAAAATTATATAACACAAGTGAACAAATATCAATGTTACAAAAAGTTATTTTATGAAAACATAAAAGAATGCATCCCAATGATAGCCTTATCTCCTACATATTTTCCTTCTTAGTTTCTTCCGCCTTCGGCTCCTTAAATCCGTCAACAACGAAAAATGGCCTTTTTTGACCAAAAAAAAATCCCTTGTAACTTATATTTATCATTCCAAATATGGAGAAAAAAAATTTAATTATTATATTAAGCTCTTACTTTAGCATTTAAATTATTACAAAATACTTTTCGTCCATTAAATACGATACGATGTAATCTAGGTTTGTAATAAAAATATTATTTGAAGTTTAAATTTAAGAGTGTAACTGTTGTAAATATGCAATAAAAATTTTAACTAAATTTTTGTTTTTAAATCTTTTTTTTTTTTTTTTACCTTCATTTTTATAATTTTTAATGTTTGTAGCTTATTAATAATATGATTAAAAAATGGTAAAAGGATTTGAAATTCTTAAGATGGCAGTTTGATCTCTGTAGTTAACTCATAACTTTTTAAGATTTGTTAGCCTGTATAAGTGGTAGAGTGAATTCAAGAAAAAATAAAACATTTGTATAACTATTTCAAGTGCAGAGTTTTTTAATTTAATTTATTTAAAACATTTTTATTTGCAAAATTAATATTGGTAACTTTTGTTAAAATACAACTTTATGCTAGCAAATATTTCTTAAATTTACATAATAATGGAATAAAGTTTGGATGCACCCCAGTGGAAAAATAATAGCGAAAATGCCTTTATTTACCTGCTGTCACAAAGCAAGTTAAGTTTTTTGAATGTCCAAATATCCGCTTAAAACTGCAAATAAGACAAAAGTCGAGTGTTTCAGGAGCCTGAAAGGTTAATTGATTGAGATTTTACTTTTATTGTAAAAGTATGTCATTTTTCTCAAAGCCAAATCATATTTGTAGTAAAATATTAGTTGTTTTGAAACTTGATATTTTGTGTGATATTGACTGATCTAAAAAAACGGCAAATTATTAGAAACAAAGGGAAAGAGCGGATGTATCTAATTGTTTAAATAAGTTAATAGCTTGATATTCAATGTACACCACCCGGTTTGACAAACATCATTGCAAATTACCCTACTAAAATACAGGTCAACAAATTTTTGAGAGAGTTAGGAGTTAGCTACAGAGATCAAATCTGCCATCTTGGGAAAATTTTTAAATCAATTTACCGTTTTTTTAATCTAACTTAGCTAGTCAGCTGTAAACATTATTAACAAGAAAATTGTCAAAAAAAAAACAAAAAAAAAATATGAAACAAAAGTAAACTGATCCTTGCATGTTCTCAACAGCTAAACTGTTAAATTCAAACTTCAAATATCATTTTTATTAAAAACCGATATTTAATTGTTCTGCATTTAAGTTCGGACGCGAAATAGTGTATTATCTAAATGCTGAGAAAAGAGCTTGATATACTTATAGAGTTTATCATTTGAAATGATATATATAAGTTACAGGATTTTTATGTGAAAAAAAGGTTCTTAATTTCTTTATTATAAGGGTATATTAAGAAGTTGGTTAAAAAGCCATAACATAGACGGATCTAAGGAGCAGAAGGCGAAAGAAGCTAAAATAAAAAAATTGAGATTTGACTATCATTGGGATGAATGCCTTTATGTTTTCATATACATCTTTGTGACATTGTCTGTTGATATGTTTAATAAGGTCAACAAAGATCAATGGCACAACCTTGAATTTTATGAAAACATAAAAGAGTTTAGATTCATGATGGCTTTATCTCACATATATATTTCATTTTTCTTAGTTTCTTCCGGCCTTGCCTCCTTAAAATTAAGCATATTGTAAAAATGGCCTTTTTTGACCAAATTGACAGATCGACAATACCTTAGGAAGAAAAAATTTAAGAATCTCTTTTTCATATAAAAATCCCTTGTAACTTATATATCATATCAAATAATGAAAAATAAATTTTTTAACAGCATTTAGATAATATAAAAAATTTTGCGTCTAAACTTAAATACGACACGGTAATAATATTAGGTTTTAAATGTGAACATTATTTGAAGTTTGAATTACAATTTAGGAGAATATGCAAAAAAATTTCAATTTACTTTTGTTTTGGAATCCTTTTTTTTGTTTTTGCATTCTTTCTAAAATTTTTAATGTTTATAGCTGACTAACTAAGTTTATTAGAAAAAAAACAGTAAATTGAAAATTCCTAAGATGGCAGGTTTGATCTCTGTTTCTAACTCATAACTCTCAAAAAATTGTGACCTATGTAATACAAAAAATTCCGCGTCTTTAAATAAATACGACACGGTAATATTATGAGGTTTCTAATGTAAACATTATTTTAAGTTTGAATTTAACAATTTAGCTGTTGAGAATATGCAAAAAATATTAAAATTTATTTTTGTTTTTGAATCTTTTTTTTTATTTTTTTTTCAAATTTTCAATGTTTATAGCTAACAACTAACTAAATTTGATTAGAAAAAAAAGGAATCACGGGTAAAATCACTAAATGTCACGTTTGATCTCCGTATTTAGCTTTTAATACTCAAAAATTTGTTGACCTGTCTAATACGGGGTTATAATTTGAAGCACAAATGTTTGTGTATGTATTAACCAGGTGGTAAAAGAATATTAGTAAAAAAAACGTGTTAAACAACTTAGAGAAATCTATAATTACAAAAATTTTAAATAAAGTTAATTGTTGGTTTTGTTGTTTTTTTAACCACGGAGGCGAATTTCTAATAAAGATGAAAAAGGCTTGGAGATATGAATAAGTTTTGAGGCAACTAATATGGGATTTGTCCATAGATTTAAATGTTGTTGTTTATTGCCCCATTTGTTGGAAGTTGGTAGTAAGATTGAGCTTGAGGGCAGCTAGGGGTGGATTGATCCAAACATGTAGATCTAAATAATTTATGGAGGCGCCACGTGATTGGCAAGTTCGCCAATGTTGTAGGTTGCCTGTTGGCTTATTTGTAGTCGACGCATTGATAAACAGTTGATTAGACCCGACAACGTCTGGTAATAGGTAACAGAAACAAAATAGTGGATACTACAATAAAACCGGACAATAAAATAAACAATTTTAGCAGGATTTTTTTTTTGCGACAATCATATGGTAATTAGTTGTCCTGAATGTATTTTTTTTTATATTAGGTTCAAAACTCAAAAAAAAACCCACGAATTTCGCAAATCTTTCAAAAATTTAATGGCATATTTCCATTCATTGTAAAAAAGAGTTACTTTAAATTATTAATATTACTAATTTTAGAAAACAAATAAATATTGCTTTTTAGGTTATTAATAGACATGTAATTTTTCCAAATACATTTTTAGCCTTTTTTTCACACATAAATTTTATAATATATATAAGTAATTAACAAATGATCTATAGAATCTATACAATCAATCATAATTTGCCTGTTTAAGTGTTAACAAAAAAGTATATACGTTTTGTATAGGGAAACTCAAAAGCAAGAGATAGAAAAAGTATGAAAAATGAGAGTACAAATTCATTCTATTATTTTAATTATACTTATAATTTGTCATGTTACTTAAAAAATTTTGTAAAAATTTGTTAGGAACACACATTTAATAAAAAACTTTGAATCCATGCCCACATTCATAAGCCTATATGGTCAAATAATCGTAATATTTCCTCTTTCTTTAATAGGTCTTATGCGTTTTTATTACGAAACAGAAAGATGTAAACGGAAGTAGAATTATTAAGTATAAAATCTATTAAGGTAGGTTAAACATATATTGTATGCCTTGTTTAAATACCGTTAAAAAACATTTTTAACAACAGTGAAAATCAGTAAAATACATTGAATGTTTTTATATTTTATTTATTTATTAATGATTCAACGATTTCTTTTCTAAATTCATTACACTGGATAACGAAATTTAGACGACCTTAAGTATCTTTGATGTCAATTATAATTTATGGTCAAGTTTTTGGCGCTAATCACGAATATGAAATCAGAATCTTAGCCAATGCCTAAGATTTTTTAACTATTTGGTGTCAAAGTTGAGATTTTTCAATTTTTAGGGTTTTTTGGGCTTCTATATCATAAAACTATGGGTATTTTAGTTTTTTTTATAATATTTATTTTTTTTTTTCATTTTTATAAAATTGGTTTTCGTCATAAAATCCGTTTTTTGATCCTAAATAACTTGAAAGCAAATTGCTAATAAAGTTTTTTATAAGAAACCTGAATATGCCAATAAATTTTGTGGAAAATTAATAGTTTAAGAAATTTTGTGAATTTTTTCCGAACTTTAGACGCGGTTTATAAAAAGTTGGAGGCATTGGAAAAAAAATAAACCCGGGATGGTTATCGCAAGAAAATTCTCTACAAAACCCTCGAAAAATCCATTATGTTGTTTTTTGTCCAGTGTTATTGAAGCTAATTCTGCCCGTCATAATCTTTTAAAGTTATTTAACCCTAAAACTGACTATGTATTTATAATACCAAATAAACAATATAACTGCGCATTACAAAATTTTTGATTTTTTACTTTTATAAAGTTCGTTCATATGCATAAAAAAACAACATCTGTTAAACCTCAATCTTCTAAATAGGCCAAAAATATTCTAATTTAATTTTTTATCAGATTTGACGTATGGCTGTTTTACTAATGAATAAAAGTATAAAAATAAATTTCTACAAATTTTTTGAATTTTGGCGAGGATAAATATTAAAAATTATGTACAATTTCTAATATTGTTTATCAACCTAAAAACTATTAAGAGTTAGCAAACGTAAGCATACAAATTTTAAATTTTTATTTTTCACACCTTAAAATTCTGAAAAACTTGGCAAACTTTTATTTTTATTTCATAAAAAGCCATGGGTACGTTAAAATTGTTGGGGCAAATGTATGTCATATAGCGATGTTTTATGTATAAAATGCATCTTTAAATTTTCAAATTGGTTTGGTAGTTAGAAAGAAAGTCGGCTTTGAAAAAAGGAGTTTAATACTGAAAATTACCATTTTGTTGGATTTAAAGTTCCCTTTTTCTTTCCAAAATTAACAAAAAAATAAATCAAATTAATAAAATGTCATAGCCTAAAAATTTGCCCCTATGTCTAACCTCCTATTTACAATCAAATTTGGCAAATTTATATATTTTAATATAGTGCATGGAGCAAATTTTTGTCAGTAAATTAGAAATTTTTTTTTCGACTTTTTTTAAAAAGTCATGTCAGTCCCGGGCTTTTGAATTCAAATATTTATAAAGATTATTAAGAAGTATATTTTAGCTCTTTTTCAATTTAAAAAAATGTTGTTTAGTTATATTTAACTGAATGTGCTCTATTAAATTGTAAAATTTTAAAATAAATTATTCAAAATAATAAACACATGCCCCTTATTGTCCTCTTCAAAATAAAAAAATTAAGTCTCTAGCTATAATAATTTTTGACTTGTAACCTCCCAAAGTTGCATCAAATGTGAAAATTCACCTTGCAATTTTTTTTTCTTTTGCCCCTATCTCCGTCAAAAATCACTTCCGGTCAAAAAAATTCCAGATTATAAGATACCCTTAGATACTACCTCCATGCAAAATTTCAGCGAAATCAAAATGGGTACCCTTCCCGGATTTGTTGGATTGAGGTGGACTTGACCATATATATTCATTCTATCACATATGCAATTGTAATAATGATTATACCATCTCTGGCCTTAACGACAGCATAATTCGAACAAAAATAAAACTAATAATTAACAGCTACATCTGAGAACATTTTAAAAAAAAGGGGTTTCAACTAAAAAAAGACCCTTCGTTTTAAAATATATTAAAACATATTCAGTTCTTCAGTCACAGCCATATAGCTAGTATAAAATCATTTATTGCAAATAACAAACGCAAAAACAAAAAGATGAAGGGCAAAGAGCGCTTTAAGAAAAATGTATTCCTTTGTTGTTGAATAAACGTAGTAGCCTATTTAATTAAAATAAAATGCAAAATATAATAACATTTATAAAATAATGATAAATTATAGTGGTGTGATTCTTAAAAAAACGACAAATATATATATATGTATGGTAATTTTCTATTCTACTTTATATAAAAATATGAGAGCCAAAAACTGTCATATTAGATAAAATAAAAAATTTCTTTATAGCTAAAAATCTAAAAAAAACATTTTAATTTTCAATAATATTAAAAAATATACCCTAAAAAATCTTCAATTTCCATTGTTCGTGATCGAGAGTTAGTGTAATCGTTAATTTCCAGAATTTGAAGAAGGTACGATTTAAAATTAAAATTTTGGGGTATCGGCTAGATAAAAAAGATAAATTTACATTAAATGTAACCTAAATCAAAATATAAATTTTCTCTTACAATTAAAAAACTTTAAACTTTATGGCAATTGTTAATAAAAATTTACCTAATTTATAATACACCTTCAAAAATTTACGAATATGATATAACAAAACTAAAAACTGTATTAAAAAATGTAATTTTATGTAGTTCTTGTCTAGTTTAACTATATAAAAAATAAAAATCTTATATTTGGCAAAAAAATTATAAAAAATTTCTTTAATTTAAATGCATTCGATAAAAAATATTACATAAATAGATTCAAAATAAGTTAAAAGAAATGTATAAATGGTATATGCAGTACTGTGTTATTGAATGAACAGTGAGTAGTGTAATTTTTTTCCAATAACGTTGATATACTGGATTGTCTGTAATATAAATGTAATTTATTGTTATTTATATGAATAATCATTAATATGAACCCCTAATTATTTAATATTTAATCAAAAATTCATAATCAGCTGAGAGGCCTAGTGAAATAATGTTAAAAAATTCGATGGCGACCTCCCAAATAGCTATTATTGTCCATATTACATTTTATAATCATAAATTAATCGTATAACATAAAGTTATAGCCACAATTATGTTATTCAACCTTAATATATTATATTGTAAAAAACTTTTAAACTGAAATGAATAGATCTCCACAATGCAATTATATGATTTGCATTTTACGTAGTTTCTTTCTCGAATAATCTGTTGTAATCATAAAGGCCCATTTTTCGATATACACGTAGCAAAATTGCAGAAAGCGAAATAATAATTACGGAAAATACAAATGAGATAAAGCCATCATAAGAATTCATATATTTCGATTCTCGAAAAGTTTTTTAGCGCCTTTTTTTTCTCGGGCCAAAAAAAGGGGAAAAAAGCCTTTAATAATTTTTAATTTTAACAAAATGCCCTAAAGTAATGGGGAAAAATCCCTTTTTAATTTTATCACCTTTATTCTAACGATTAAATTACTAATAATTATGGAAAAGCCAAGTAAAATGCTTTTTTATACTAAAAAAATGAGTCTTCTCTTAAAAAAGCTCTATTATACAATCTTTTTTAATAAAAAAGCGTCTAAAAAATCCCTTGGTAAAGCTGCTTTTTTCCCAGGCCTGCTTCAAAAACGAATGACCTGTACGTAAGGAGCTTTTTTTCGTATATATTAAGATGCTATAGGTCTCCAGTGTGCGAATATATCTCTTTTTAACTCGATGGGTTTATTAAATGTTTTGCCAGATTTAGAAGATTCTTGTAAAAACCTTAAATTTAACAATATTTTTTTGACCATCGGCCCCTGCCTTATCAATGCGTATGCTTAAAAATGTTAAATTATATATATACAAGGAGCGTAGCAGAATTTTGGGTATATTCACATGATGCACCCAATAACAAAAAAAGTATTTTCACGGAGAATGGGGGACCATGAATTTACACTATTTGTGATCTTATAAATTTTCATTCGCCAAAGTTATTTTGTTTTTTAGAACTTTCAAAGCTTTAATCATTTAAGCATTTGTTGTTTTTGATGAACTATGCTATAGTCATTGATGGCAAAAACCAAAACATACAACAAAAAATAAACTAAATAACCAATATCGACAAATTTTTACAAAGAAGAAGCCTTACCTTTTTCTTGGTCAAATTTTTTAGTTAATAGCTTCTGGCTATAAAGTAAAACTGCCGTTATCATTTATAATAGCAGAATCGATATTTTTGCCGATCAGTATTCTGTATTACTAGCATTACATCTAATGTTGGGTAAATATGCGCACAGTTTTTATGAGACGCATTGTTAACTTTTTATAGCAACAAATTAGAACAAAAATATTCTAATCAAAATACAAAAAAAAACAGAGAAATTGTCATGAATGAATTTAAGCCCAACAAAAACAATTATATATATATATGTCAGCGTCCAAACGCAATATTCCGCCGGCGGAATATTGTCTGGACTTGACCTCAGCGTCCAAAGCTTATATTCCGCCGGCGGAATATAAATTGGCGTATAGTCAACGACCAAAACGCATTTTCGCCGGCGGAATATTGTCTGGACTTGAGCTCAACGTCCAAAGCTTATATTCCGCCGGCGGAATATTAATTGGCGTATAGTCAACGTCCAAAACGCATTTTTGCCGGCGGAATATTGTCTGGACTTGAGCTCAACGTCCAAAGCTTATATTCGGCCGGAAATTTCTTGCAAAATTTAAGGGACAAACAGTGAACTTTATTTGATCAATTTTGAAATGTTGATTATTAGACGTTTTTGATTTTTTATGCTTAGAATATGAGAAGTTTAATGAATAGAGTTCATGTTGAATTTAAAATTAGGGTTAAGGGTTAGAATAGTGCTAAAGATTTAAAGATTCGCTGACCGGTGTATTTAGAAGCGCTTTAACTCCACATTTAAAAGCGTTTAGATTTTTTGGATACCCTGAGAAGTGCGCTAATGTTATAAAACCCGCGCATTTTTTTTGTTTTTAAAATTAAGCGAAAGACTCTAAAAAAGCCGAGGTATTTTTGTAATGTACCTGTGACTTATAATGCACCAAGAATCCTAACTCGCAATAAAGATTCAAATCTAAGAAGGTATTTAAAAAACATACTAAGGTGCCTTAAAACGCGTAGGTGATATTGAGAGCATGCAAAAGTCTCCTAAAATAGTGCAAAAGATTTAATTAGGACAGCGCACAGGTGTCGAACTTTTAAGAACACCAAAATGATAAAAAATTTACAACTTTTAAGATCTATATAAGTCATATTTAACCCTTTGTTAATCTTAGGGCATCCCCTGCCTAGCTGGCCCTTAAAAATGTGATAATGGAATTAATGGAAGATTTATAAGTTAAAATCTCCGATTTTAGTCCAGTTAACGAACCGGCTTTAGACCTTCCTTACAATTTTTTTAATTCTGGTCTCATATATATTTCGTGGACCGATTAAAAATTAAAATTTTTTAAAAGAATAAAGAAATACGGTTGAATGACTATAGGCTCAATCTAATTTCAAGTTTGGAGTATATCTAATATAAGTATTTTGACAATCATATTGGATTCCCTGCCAACATTTAAAAAGACTCCCCACATAACTAAAAATCTATAAACTTTTGGTTACCAAAAGCGCACCAATGAAGGCTCAAAAGCATGAATCCTGAATCCAATGGTCCCAATTGTTTTGTAAAGAATTAAGGTATCTTAAACTTGCGCGAAACCTCTAACGTGCAAAATATAAATTTGAAATTTTCAAAAGCGCAACAATTAAATTGACGCTGAGCATTTTTTCAGGCGGGCATTTAGATCGGGCCAAATCTGGCAAAAAGCCAGATCGGCCAAAACCAAAATTTGTTTTTTTCAAGTTTAAGGTCTCCCAATCCAAAATAAGGCCCGAAAATTTTCAAAAAAGTTTTCTTTAAAAAACAGAGTGTAAAAGTTACATTATCGTGTAAAAATATATTTATCGTTTTTAGGCCTTTAATAGTTACAAATAGAGCATACGTAATTTCCATTTTTAAATTTAAGCCCGCTTTTGGCCCCTTATAAATTTTGACCCGTTGGCCCTTGTTTCCTGGCGGGCCGGGGCCGGACTTTTAGCTCTCGACTTTTATCTCTAGTGTGATTGTAGGCAAATCTATTAAGAAAAAAATGAATAGCGAAGTGAAGAGGGCTTTTAAGAGGAGCAGAGTGCTATGATTATTATCGAATTTCTTTATTTAAATTTATACATTTGTGTGGACATTTGACATCCTTTTGAGGGGTAAATAAAATTTTATAAAATGATAAAAGCACATTTTTTGGATTCTAGTAAATTAACATAGTATCCTCATAAAAACTTCTAAATTAGAGCTGAAAGCCCTGGGTCCAATTTATATATTTTTTGGGTCAAATAAAGATTAAAACATATAAAAAATAAATAACTATGGTTGGGTGACATTAGGCTCAATGCGATTGATTGAAATATATTGTTAATATTAAATAATGATTTTTAAAATTCTCTTGCCGATAATTGAAAATAAAAAATCTAGATAACCCAAAAACGAATTATTATGGAATTAAGACCGGACGTTATATTCCCGCCCAAACCGTCTTACTTATTATAATTTAGCTCCGCCAGTAATCGCATTTTCATTCCCAGCTCGATAAATTTTGAGGCTTCTTTTTGACAATATACCTGAGAAGCCAAAATATGTGCTGTTTAGAAAATTTTGCTTACCCCTTGTGGAAAAATAATGCTTGACGTATAACAGTTATATACCCGAAAATTTAAAAGATTTTTATTATAAGCGGTCAAATTTTCCCTATTTGGGCATGTTAGAAAAGTAATCGGATATTGAGTATTTGTAAGGTTAATATATATGTAGTGGCCCGTTAAGCTATTTCAATTTTGTAAGGGGTAATTAAAACAAATTATTTCAAAAATTAAATGTCCTTTATTTCTCCAATCTCACGAGCAAGTTTTAAGGGCGCGTTCAGACTCATCTCATTTTTTGATAAATTTTAAAATTTTTATTTCTTGGCATTTAACGCTTTTTTACAGAAAGAACCAACTTTTGTTATTAGCATTTTTATATTGTTTCTGAAAGAAAAGTTTATAAAATAAAAAAAAATAAAATCTGAACGCGCCCTAATTAAGAAAAAAACGTCAAAAGAAATAAGTTTTTTTTGACTGACACTCGTTACTTTTCAAATCCAATTAAAAACGCATAAAATAGCCTTGAATTTGAAGTCCCCAATTGGATTCTATAGACTAAGTGGCCCTTAACTGAAAACTTATTTTTTCCGATTTTTTTGTCATTTTTCGGCTATCCTCTTTAATAACATTTTCAATGTTAATACCATATTTTAATGTTAATAATTATTTCTATTTCACATAAATGGGTTGCATAAAGTTTTGATAGATAAGCAAGGAAATCAGTAGGATTTTTGTTATTTTTTTGGCGGCAACATCTGCTATTGTGTTGAATTATTACCAAGTCTTGGTAGCCTTTACTAATAAAAAAAAGTTTTTATGAGGATACTAAGTTAATTTACTAGACTCGAATAAATGCGCTTTATCATTTTATAAAATTTTATTCAACTAGCCCACTTCACTTCGCGATTTTTTTCTTAAATGATTTGCTTACAATCACATTAGAGATTAAAGTCGAGAACCAAAAGTCCTGCCCCCGGCCCGCCAGGAAACAAGGGCCAGAAAGGTTCATTTATAACGGGCCAAACGCACTGGGCTTAATTTTAAAAATAGAAATTACGGGCCGAGATGGGCGGAAGTTTTGAATTTCATTTGCTCTATTTGTAACTATTATCCACAAGAACTAAAAACGATAAATTTATTTTGACAAGATAAAGGATATAACTTTTACTCTTTGTTTTTACTCTATTTTTAAAACAACACTTTTTTAGCTTGTAATTAAAAATTTTCGGGCCTTATTTGAATTGGAGCCGGTTTTTTAAAAAACTAATTTTGGTTCTGGCCCATCTGGCTGTTTTGCCAAAATTTGGCCCGATCTAAAATGCGCGCTTTATAAATATTCAACGTCAATTAAATAACGTTGCGCTTATAAAAATTTTAATGTAGTTTATATTTTGCACGTTCGAGGTTTCGCTCAAGTTTAAGATACCTCAATACTTTAAAAAATGATTGGGGCTATCTTAAATTCAGGATTCGTGCTTTTGAGCCTTCATTATTTCCCTTTTAATAAGCAAAAGTTTTTAGTTATGTGGGTACGAGTCTTTTCAAATATTGGCTGAGAATCCAAAAAGATTGTCAAAATATACATATTAGAAACGTTGAACTTGAAATTATATTGAGCCTATAATAGTCCAACCGTATTTCTTTATTCTTTAATTCTTAATCGGTTTACGAAATATATATGGGACCAGTGAAATTAAATTGTAAGGAAGGTCAAAAGCCGGTTCGTTAACTGGACTAAAATCGGAGATTTTAACTTATAAATCTTCCATTAATTCCATTATCACATTTTTAAGGGCCAGCTAGGCAGGGGATGCCCTAAGATTAACAAAGGGTTAAATATGACTTATATAGATCTTAAAAGTTGTAAATTTTTTATCATTTTGGTGTTCTTAAAAGTTCGACACCTGTGCGCTGTCCTAATTAAATTTTTTGCACTATTTTAGGAGACTTTTGCATGCTCTCAATAACACCTACGCGTTTTAAGGCACCTTAGTATGTTTTTTAAATACCTGTTTACATTTGAATCTTTATTGCGAGTTAGGATTCTTGGTGCATTTAAAGTCAGTGGTACATTACAAAAATACCTCGGCTATTTTTAGAGTCCTTCGCTTAAAACAAAAAAGTTGCGCCGGTTTTACAACATTAGCGCACTTCTAAGGGTATTTAAAAAATCTAAACGCTTTCAAATGTGCAGTTAAAGCGCTTCTAAATACACTGGTCCGCGAATCTTTAAATTTTTAGCACTATTCTATTAACCCTAATTTTAAATTCAACATGACCTCTATTCATTAAACATTTCATATTCTAAGCATAAAAAATCAAAAACGTCTAATAATCAATAATTCAAAATTAATCACATAAAGTTCACTGTTTGTCCCTTAAATTTTGCAAAAATATTTCGGCGGAATATAAGCTTTGGACGTTGAGCTCAAGTCCAGACAATATTCCGCCGGCGAAAATGCGTTTTGGACGTTGACTATACGCCAATTTATATTCCGCCGGCGGAATATAAGCTTTGGACGTTGAGCTCTGTCAGCGTCCAAACGCAATATTCCGCCGGCGGAATATTGTCTGGACTTGACCTCAGCGTCCAAAGCTTATATTCCGCCGGCGGAATATAAATTGGCGTATAGTCAACGACCAAAACGCATTTTCGCCGGCGGAATATTGTCTGGACTTGAGCTCAACGTCCAAAGCTTATATTCCGCCGGAAATTTTTTGCAAAATTTAAGGGACAAACAGTGAACTGTATGAGATTAATTTTGAAATATTGATTATTAGACGTTTTTGATTTTTAATACTTAGAATATGAAATGTTTAATGAATAGAGGTCATGTTGAATTTAAATTTAGGGTTAAGGGCTAGAATAGTGCTAAAAAATTAAAGATTTAAAGATTTATTTGGACCGGTGTATTTAGAAGCGCTTTAACTGCACATTTGAAAGCGCTTAGATTTTTAGATACCCTCAGAAGTGATTTAAGCCCAACAAAAACAATCATATATAGCTACTTGAATATCGCTCCTAAAGTTTTGTTTTTACGATTAAATATAATTCGAAGCAATCCGTCCCATTCCTATAAATTATATAATGATATTAAATTATTTACAAAAAAAGTTTTGAGCAGTCACAAAAATAAAACTCTATTTGATATTTTTTAACAATTAAATTTGTTTTTTTTTTCATTCTCATTACACAGGTCAACAAATATTAATGTCAGAATCGAGATTGTTATGAGAACATAAAAGATTGAATTCCCATGATGACCTAACCTCATATATACTTTGCGTTTTTCTTAGTTTTTCCCGTCTTTGGCTTAGATCCGTTTATAACGGAAAATGGCCTTTTTTGACCAAATTGACAGATCGAAATATACACTAAGAAGAAAAAATATAAAAATCTACATTGCATATAAAAATTCCTTGTAACTTATATTTTTAATCACGAATAATGAAAAATAAATTTTATTAACATATCAAACTCTTACATCGGCATTTAGATACAAAATATTTCGCGTCCAAACTAAAATACGACACAATACATTATCGGGTTTTAATAAAAATATTATTTGAAGTTTGAATTTAACAATTCACCTTGTGTGAATATGCAAAAATAAAATTTTACTTTGTTTGTGTTTTTGAATCTTTTTGGTTTTTTAACCTTTTTTTCTAAAAAATTCAATGTTTATAAATGACTAACTAAGTTTGATTAGGAAAAACGGTAAAAGGATTTGATATTCTCTAAGATGGCAGGTTTGATCTCTGTATTTAACTCAAAATTCTCAAAAAAATTGTTGACCTGTATTATAATAGCCATCAGGTCAAAGGCCAAATAATATCTTTTATTAACAAAAATTACATATATAAATATTAATGAGGGTTTTTAAAAAAAGCAATTGGTTTTGAGGTTTCCCACATACCTTTCCCCATTTAGGGGCGTCATACCCCTTACAGCTTTGACTCTTTTAATCTGAGGAAAGCAATTAATATTGCCGGGTTTAATAGGATTGCCTCGCACGCGGGCGAGATTTTTAGCCTAGGCTCTTACTTTAGGCATATTGTAGGCCTACTGCCTAAGCAGGCCACTCAGCAGCTACAAAGTGGTTGAACTTGTATACTATTTTTTCGAAGAAAAAAGCCTCCTGTGCCCGGATTCGAACTTACAACTCCTGCGTGTAAGACATGAAGGTTTACCATTGAGCTTTTGAGCCGACTAGGGTTTTTTTAAAGAATTCTTTAAATTAAAAATTCAAAAAGTAACATAAATATTTTTCTAAATTAGCTTTTTAGAATTTTTAAGCATAAAAAAAGGTAATTGTTTAGTTCAAACAAGGCTCAGATAGCTCAGTTGCAAACCTTCTGTCTTAGACGCAGGAGGTTGCGAGTTCGAATGCACAGTAGCTGTTTTCTTCGAAAAAATAGTATACATGTGCAACCACTTTAAGGCTTCTGAGTGGCCTGCTTAGGTAGTAGTTCTTAAACGATCTGTCCAAAAGTAAGAGCCTAGGCTAAAAACATAGGTCGCCAGCGTGCGTGCAAATCTTACTATTTAACTTGTCGGCAATGTTGGCAATATTAAATGCTTTGCTTGGGTTAAAGAGTCAAAGCCCTAACGGGTATGGCACCCCTGAGTGGGGAAAGGTATGGGGGCAACCTCAAACCATTTCGTTTTGGTTCAAACAACTTGCAATAAATCCTCATACCTGTAAATTTATGTCAGGAGCTGGATTTTTGGGCTGTATCCTTACAACGCTACTTTCAACTTTTGGAGGTGGTTTAAAGTTGTTGCGACCAACCTTAAATAGAATTACATATTTCAATTTAATTTGGTAGACTTAAAATACAGTAACAGTAAAATTCTTATCCAATATGCAATTATTACAAAGTTTAATTCATTTGAACGAAAAAAAAACATAACGTAAATTGCAAATATTAACAAAATTTTGGAGAGGGGAGATAAATATATTATTTTCCTCATATATAATCAAAATTGTAACAAAAACCATTTATCTATTTCGTAGTTTATATAACTTAGATTAAATCACCTTGTTTTTTCACTAAAATAATTCATTAAAACAAGGACAGGACTGGGCAAAATTTGACAATCAAATTGAATTAAAGGCATGCTAGGCCACTAAAAAAATGTTTTATCAATAATAGAGCCATACCTGCCTTATAAGAACATTTATAAATTAGGCTGGAAACCTCATTTTCTTGATAGTATATTTATAACATGTCCTTATAAAATGTAAATGAGTGATTCTCCGCATACATGACATATATGATAAAAAAAGAGTAACTTATAACCTTCATTAAATGGTCTACCCGTGCAAGTATCTGAGTATTTACAGAAAGTCTACAATACAACTTATCTCCTGGTTTGGCATATAACCTTTGAGCAAATTCTTTTTGAAACATAAGCACTGCATACCTAAAATAATAGCAGTAAAAAATAAAGTATATATTATTATTTTATAAGAAGCATCATTAAAATGAGAAGGGTCTTAAGATTGCCAATGAAGTTTAATGCAAGAATATAAAAAGTAATGCTTAGTTGTCTTATAAAGGTTATTCAGACTAAAGTCTAATTTTATCTTTTACTTTAAAATGTGTAAAATAATTGATTAGTTATATGTGACAAAGGCTTACCACATTTAAAAGAAAAAAAACTACCAGAGATTTTGGCAAACATTGTTTATATATTATAGCAAGCTAACCTGAATATAGGTCGATGTAATAATAGTTTAAATACAAAAGGTGAGGATATTTGAAAAGGCAAATTAGCAACACAAACATCAAAATAAGGCAAGTCCATCTTCAAGACGTCTCCATGTAAAACTTCTAATTTTTGTTGATAAGGTCTGGTAAAAAAAAGAACATTACTTTTTTTAAAAAATACTACAAAGGGGGGCAAATGTAAGCTTCAAGTTAAAATATAACAATATAAGTTAAATTTATTTTTTTGATAAAATAGGGTAAATCTTACGTTCCTTGTACCCTTTTAACAAGTTCAGCAGCCAACCGAGAATCAATTTCACATGCAATAACTTTTTTGCAAATTGGTAAAAGCTTAATCGTCAAATTCCCTGTACCAGGTCCAACTTCCAAAACAATGTCAGTTGATTTTAGAGCTGCCTTTTGATTATAAAAATTAATATAAACACAAATAACAAGTTGTAGAAAAATTATAACTAACTTTGTCAACGATAGATTGTACAACAAGGGGATTTTTTAAAATATGTTGACCAGATTGTTTATGAAAAAATACACCTAAATTATAAGAAAATGACCAAAAAACCTTGACTACACTGTGAGGATTGTTTAGATTTTAATTTTGATTTTTTCCTCATGATTTGTTATATTTAATCGAAATTTATTCAATTTTTTTAATTTTCATATTTTATAGTTTCTTCATATGATCTGTTCCACCTGTTTGAATCTCATTTATCGCATTAAATTATGGGTTCTGAAAAATTTTTAGATAATGCATCGGTTGATGCAAACAAGCCTCGTAAATCTTTTAGGAAAGACATCGGAGGATTTAAACCGAAGGGGAAAAAAAACTCTGGAAATTTAGGTTTTTTGTTTTTTTTAAATTTTATTTCATATTATTGATTTTGTGTTCTAATATATTAGCTAGGTGGCAATGATAATGTTAAATTTTCAGCTCTCTCACAAGGCATTGAGTATAATTGCAAATTTATTGGGTCTGAAATTGTGAAGGAGCTAAGAGGCAAGCTGATTTGTCAACAAGCCTTGCAATTTTTAAAAGTATGAAAATTTAAAAAAATTATTAGCTCGCAATTTGTAAAGTGAGAAGATTGTAGAGCAGACTCTATAGTGGGATCTTTACAGACCTAAATTTCCAAACTCTGTAACTTAAATTTAATACTAAGGACCTTTGTTTATTGTTGAAGAAAAATATTTTTTTTTACTACAAACTATTATAAGTTACCATTAATGTATAGTACAAATTTTATTTGACACCAAGTAAAAATTTTGAAAATAAATTTTTATTTTCCTTATATATGATCTTAATCTACTAATTGTATAAATATTGATCAATTAGCATTTTTAGGTCTAGTTAAAATTTAAAAGTAACATTTTTGTATATGGATTTTCTTAATTCAAAAATGAGCAATGGGATACACGACTTAAGCCAAAAATATTTTAAAATTAAATATTATTTTTGGCTATTATTCACCTTTAAATTTAGATATTTTATAAAAAAAAATTAATAATTTTTATCATATACACTACAAAAATTTTATATACTTTATATGTAAATTTAAAAAAATACTTAGAGATTGTGATAGTTTCAATTTACATTAAGGCAATTTAATAGTTTTTAACAGTGGAATTGAGAGTGTGGGGTCCATACAGACCCCAATTAAATTTATAATTTATAAATGATATAATATATAAAAGAAAAAAAGCCATAAAATGCATTATTTCTTTCAAGATATTTAAAATTGGCTGGGGTCTGTATAAATCCCACACTGCTAATTACAGAATTTACACCTTTGATTCCATTGCACTTTAATATTTAGGATAAACTCAAAACTGAAAATGCACACAAACCAAAAATAATTTTCAAAATATCACTTTCTGGTATATCAATATTTGACTCCAAAAATAAAGTACATGATATATTTGTCTATACCTTATGATACAATATATTTTACTTTAATATCCAATTATGTCAATAATCAATATTTTAAAATAATTCAGATATTGCTTCACAAGCATCCTGTTAACAGAATCTCATTTGTCTCAAAAGACTCTAAGGATAATAAATGTTTTGGATATATAGTTTCTTTGGAGGACAAGAATATCAAATATTTTGGGTTCAAGGCTGAAAAATCTGTAAGTGATATTAAATGCATAATTTGATACAATATAAAATATGATTTAAAACTTTTTTTGATCTTTGTTTAAATAAATCAATGCCTCTTTTAAAGTAAATGTAAAGGTATTTATTCATTTTGATAAGAGAAAGAATGTATTGCAAGCACTTTTAAGGCTTTATCTTGCACTGAGAAGATAAATTAAATATATTTATATGTATATGTTGTAATTCATAATATAAATATTAATGTATAAGGCTTTTATTTAATTGTTTGAAATGTGATTTTTCAGGTCATTAATTATCATCTTAATTGTGGCTTAATTTAATATACATTTGTTTACACCTAATTCTTTTGTTAGGCTTAGCCCTGCCATATAAGCATCTGGCAATTTAAATTTTTACATTTTCTAAACTTCTTTTATGCTCTAGAAAAAGTCAGAATTTTATTTGCTTTCTTTCATTTTAATTTTTGCTGCATTGTAAACCTACATTTATACATGATTAATATTTGTAGAAACTTAAATAAACTTCATTTTGTTGAACATGTTTTACTATTCCAAAGGCTGAAGCTGTTGTTACCAGTATACATGATTTGTTCATGGTAATCAAAGAACTTAAAAGCACCAATACCAATAAGGTAACATCTGCGCATGGCTCAGGGCAAATCACAAATCATTCTTCTGGAATATATACCTCTCCTTCTAAACTCAATCCTAACCATAATGGTGCACAAAGCCCCCCTCTTTTTCCTTCATTTGCTACTAATAATCAAACACCTGTGTCTTTAAAATCAATTGCCAATTCTGAATCCTTACTCACTAACAACCTTACTAATATTATCAACAATAAAACCAATTTAGGAAAGGAAAAAGATCAAACGAATAAACTTCCCTTTAACATCCCCTCTGAATTGCTTGCCCTATCGGAACATGTGAGTTTATCACGGGCAATTTTTTAATTTTTCTTATCCATATGGATACAGAGCTATTGCTTCTCTCAATTTTAAAAAGCCTTTTTATTTGTCAAAAGTTTGGAAAAAGAAAGTTCGACTTTTTTGTTAACCAATTTAGTATCCTAATGAATTATGATTAAATCATCATTTTTTATTTAAACTTTTTTTTTGCAAAAAGGTTTAATTTAAGTTTTTGTTCTATGATTGCTTTAAAGAAATCTGTTTAGCAACAACTATTAAATAATACAACAAAACAAAACGAAATGAAGTATGAAATAAGTATGCAATTTAAAAATTAATGTGATATATTAGAGGTCAGTAATTTTTTGAGATTCATGACTTAACAACAGAGCTCAAACCTGCCATCTTAGGGAATATCAAATCTGTTTACCTTATTTTTTTAATCAAACTTAGTCAATTATAAACATTAAAAATTGAAAAAAAGGTCTAATAAAAAAAAATTGAAAAACAAAAATAAATTAAAATTTTGTTTTTGCATATTCACAATAGTTAAATTCAAAATTCAAATAATATTTTCAAATATATCGTGTCATATTTAAGTTTGGACGCCAAAAATTGTATTATCTGAATGCCGATGTAAGAGCTTGATATATAAATAAAAAATATTCATTATTTGTGATTTAAAATAAAAGTTACAAGCTACTATTATATGCAAAAAAGAATTTTAATTTTTTCTATTTAGGGTATATTTAGAATTGTCAATTTGGTAAAAAAGGCTATTTTTCGTTATAGACGGATCTAAGGAGCCAAAGACGGAAGAATCTAAGAAAAACGAAAAATTACATATGAGACTAGGTCATCAGATGCATTTTTTTATGTTTTTATAAAATTCTTGTTTCTAACATTGATATTTGTTGACCTGTATATTAGATATTTGTAAGGTATAATTTTTTTCAAACATTTACTTAGTTACCTATCTCAACATCTGTTTTGCAACATTAGAAAAACATTTTCTGCCTTTGGTATTGAACAGGGCCCATTAGTCTGTGGATGGATAATCATAATTTTTTCAACATAAGGTCATCCCGTTCAAAAAAATTTTTTTTTGTTAAAATATAAAAAATAATTTATGGGTAAATGATATTTAAAAGTATCCCAAGAACAGAAACATACTTTACCGATATAAAATTTTAAAATTTTTCAAAATTTTAATGAAAGTTTATAAAAGTAAGGTGTACATTTGTAGGTGGCATAAATGATGTTTTCTTTATCATATTCGTCAAATTCCACATCATGTATTTTTTCCCCCTTTTTTTTATAGTTTGCAGCACCCGTTCCTCAAACTATGCTTGCCGATCAATCTATGTCAACCTTTACATCTGGGAACATAGATTTATTTGATCCTCAGCTTTTTCCAGCTATCCCACCCGTTGATTCATCTCACGTTGTTCAAGACACCTTTTCGCCAAAGCCACAAAGCACTTTAAATTACAGTGGATCAACTTCTCTCATATCGAGGCAAAGGCCTAGACCCAGAGGAAGCTCAATCGCTTCTTCTAACGAAGGAAATGCCCTCAAAAACACGGCCTTGTTTGGTAAGAATACCGCTCAAACAAATTATAATTTTTTTTATCGTTATCTTAAAATTTTTTTAGGGGTTCCTTTTTTTTGAATATATATTGTTTGGAAATTTTTTTTGAATATTTGTTTCATGGCAATTTCGTATTATTTCACACATTATTATGGCTATTTTTTTTATAAAAAATTAAAAAACCTTTTTGTTATATGCTTTAGTCTGGTTTTTCCCTTATATTCTTGAAATAGATATATTATTAAACTTTTTTTTATTATTGATATTGCTATTTCTCAATATATTAACTTAGGTGATCCTTCAATCACGGGATTCACCAACAGCACATCTTCTTTCAGCCCAATCTCTACGTTTAAACCAGCTACATCTAACCCTTTAACCTCTTACTCCAATAGCGTATACAATACAAATAACCTTTCATTTAATAGTGGCAACGCTTCTAATCCCTCCGATAACTATAATGCAAATAATAATATCAATACTTCTTTTTCCTTTGATAATTCCCTGACCCGAGACCGAATCCTTGAAAGTATGTTCGTTGAAGCAACAAATACCAATGATAATAAAAATCAAAAAATCCTTCCCAGTTCACCCTCCCAAAATTTTAATGTTTTTAGCACCACCCCAACTAACACAACGATTGGTATTTAGATATGATTTCTTGGCTATTTTTATTTTTATTTATTTAAAAATCTATACTCAAATTTTGATTTGCTATTCGATTAAAATAAGTTCTTATATTTTGTATTATCAGAAAAGCTTACATTTATTTTTATATTTATCCCAAGTCGCGCTCTTACATTAATATATAATTTATAGGCTAAGATTTTGATCCAACTTGCATGTTTAAAATTTTTAGGCAGAACTCTATTATTTTGATAAATAAATTTTAGATATTTAGGTCTGGGCTCTATTTGGCTCATAATAAACCAAATTGATCATACATATTGTAATGTGTTATATTCATTGTAAAAAAAACAGGGAATGTAGCCCTATCTACCCGGTCAACCAATCAACAATTTTCATCGACGAATGAAGTTCTGTTTCCCCACTCATTGCATAAGGAACATCATCTAAATGGAACCTTCCCTTCAGTGTTCGATCCTACGCCGGATCATCAATTAAATACCAGTTTCGATGTCCCACCCCCTGACATCCCTCCCCCTCCCCTTCCAACTGACTTAATGTCGGCCCCTGCCTTTGGTCCTGACTCTACAGGACTTCCACCGCCCTTACCCCCTAGGCCTTCTTATTCTGTCCTTAAATTACCACCCAAGAACGAAATTTCTCAATCTGCTTCGGCCTGGTTCGATTTCAGTAATTTGTCCTCCAAACCTATCAATAATATAGATACCAATGATAATTGCAATACATTTAACACGGTACTTAAAAGGGATTCTTTGTCCGGTAGTGGGAATGCAAACGCTAATTCGTTTGACGATTTCCAAAATGACAGCTTTTTCACCTCTCAACGTTATACGATGCAACAACAAAATGCAAAAATAATTGGTTATTAATACTATGTTTTTTATAACTTTTGCGTTAACAAGTTATTAATAGCTTTAAGTACGTAAATTGAACGTAATAATTCAAATATTCAAAAATTGAAATTATTCGTGCTCAAATTTTTTGAGCAGAGAATTAAAAACACAGGCTCCGGATGTCCGGTGGCAAAATTGCAATTGAGGAATTAAAATAACATTTTTTAAAAGAAAAAAAAGCGTATGAACAGGTAATTTTTTTTAAACTAATTTTTCTCTTTTGAAATATAAGTTTAATTTTACCTTATATATTTTTGAAAACTACAAAAATGGAATGAGTTTGATTTTGAATAATTGCAATCTTTTGTGGAGGTCTGCACTCAGTTTTAAGTGGCGTTGCATGGTCAATGTAGGATGGTTAGATGTTTCCACTTGTGAGAATTTTCAAAAAATTTCGTTTTCCTGAATGTTAAATCCAAAACTCTAAGTCGACGGCATGCGTTAAATTTTGTTTTTCCCTCGGGGACGATATTGAAAATCTATAATAAAAATCGGTAAACCGCCATCACTGACAGGAAAAATTTTATCAGTAGGGGCAGGGCGTCATTACCTGGAATTAAGGACTAGCACGTGATTTTTAAATTGATTGTCACCTTTAGTCCTATAATTCGAAAATTTTTGTATTTAAATGACACATGCCTGTTGTTTTAAAGACCTCGTCATATGTTATATACCGAGCTGGGGAAAAACCCATTTTTTGGCTAAACTCAAATTTTTGTTTTTTTTTAAATTTTATGACACATTTAAAATATCAACTTTATATAGATGCAAAATGCTAAAACCTTTTTCATTTTTTTTCTAAATTTGTAAAAATAAAAAAAAGAGATTGGCCCCAAAATGGGTTTGTTCTTAGCTATGGTTATATATATTGAAATGTAATATTTGCAAATGCCTGTTTAAACATATATATTTATATTTCATCTGTAGACGGAGACGCTACAGATACTAGAAATATATATGGAAGTTTTTCTTCTCTCGGTTCGTACGACGAAGCCCTAGCCCCAACCATTGTGAATGAAGCAGCCCACGATTTCGATAACAACCAACAAGATGAATTAAATGGTAAATATTGAGAGAATTTGTTGGGTTTTTTACGTTTTGGTGGTGGTGAAATTAATTTTTTTTTTAAAGTTTTTACTTTAAAACTAGTGCTTTCGCCAATCTTCATTAGTTTTTTTGATTATTACTTCATAATTATCTGGGTTCACCTAGGATTTGACATTAGTTTCATCCATACAAATGGAAGATTATAAATTTATTTCTATTACGATTGCCCAACTCCTTTACCTATATATATGGACAACGAAGTTAATCTTTGCTCATATATGGTGACACTGATTTATTTTTTTTAATCTCCTAAGTAGCATACCAAAGGGTTTTAATTTTTGCTTTTAAATGTCAAAAGATATCCTTTTTAGAGCTTGAGATTAGAAACGAGGTAAAAATATGAGTTTATTTGCATTATTTGTGTGTGTGTTTTTTTGGAGGAATCGATAATAAATGTTTAAAATAGATTTATAAAATGTTACGTTGATTTTTGATTTTTTTTAGTCTCGAGGTTGCAGGAAAATCGTCGTTTCCTATTATCCAAAAGGATAGATTTATACGCTATTTACCTCTAGGTCCCATAACTGTTCAAGCAAAAGATAATTCGAGCCTTGGGGGTCAAGCTGGAGATACTGCAAACGAGTATTTGGCCCAGAGACTGAAACACCTTAATTTAATTTCTTCAACCTCCAATACTCCTCACTACCCTGAAAAATCTCAGCTCTCACCTGGAATGTCTCGATTAGGTAAATCATATTTTTAAAATTTATTAAATAAGATGATACATGAAACATAAATCTTTTCAGGTTGTTTTTTTTTACATATAAAAGCAAAACAATTTTATAATATTTTCCGTAATTATTTGCAAATCTTATATATCATGGCTGGGCAGTTTTTCCCTTATTTGCAGATGGGAATATTGGGAAAGAAGTGATGAACCTTGCATCGCATAAAAGTTCACGTTCTTCGCTTTCATCTTCGATCCCTTCCTCTGTCGATTTTAACGAATGACTCCAATCAATTACTCAACAAAAAAATATTTTACAATTCATGTTTAAATTTTACATACACTTGAAAGAGTTCTTCCATAAAAATATTAAGGTCGGGACCCTTAAAACGCTCGACCCGGTGCCGGCACGCTCGATAAACGGGCCTGGCCGATTTTTGGAACGGGCTGAGCTTGAATTTGAAATATAAAAAAATTTAAGGGATTGGACCGATATTTTTATTCCATTTTGTCTTTTTTAATTTTCTAACGATCGTTTAACATAAAAAAATAATGTTTCATCTATAGGAGTTTATTAATTCTGTAATTACTGCTATTTTAGTATTATAAATTTCTTCTATAATTTAATTATAATTAATAACGCACTTGGCCAAGTAACCTAATTCAAAATCATCTATCCATCATTTGAAATCTACATAATTATATTAAACCAAAATGTTTTGCTTTTTTCCTTAGAAATTCTATTATATATCATTTTATGACTGATTTTTTTGTTGTATGAAAATTTTTATAACCTTACATTTAAAAAATCCATTCTTCCTAACACGCAACCATATATTATTTTATTGCTCATATTTGATGATTTTTAAAAAACTTAAATTTTGATTAATAAATTGTAAAAATTAACGAAATTCATCAATTATTATGTGATTTGTATTCATTGTTTTTGCATCATATTATGCTACTTTTGTAATCTAAAAAGGTTAACATGTGGTAGACCATTTCCCCATTTGGAAATTCCCGTCAGGGCTTTGTATCTTTTGATTCCAGCGGGTAGGCCCGCATAGTTGAATATAAATCACACCGGTGACCTAGAATTTTAGAACTAGGCTTTTGCAAATATGGACGGCTTTGTCACACATCCAACCACTAGCCAGGTTTTACGCTAAATAACTTAATCGAACAAACCCTCATTGTTGACCCTACCCACGAATGGCAATCAAATTATTACATACATATTAACATAACGGCTATTAGAACCATTTTGCAACGTCGTAAGGTTTACGTATAAATTTATTAATTAGCAAACGTAAAAAAAAATAATTTTGTGAGAGAGATAAAATTACTAAAGTCGCCTACTGTTCTTTGAGAAAAAAAAGGCATAGGAACTTAAAAATACTGTCAATTTTACTATAAATTTGTTAATTTTTGCATTTTTCTTTTTCAGGATGGCCACCGTTTTCATTTTTCTAAAAAATGTAAAACGCATGGTTTAGGTTAAATTATTTTGTATTATCATATCGGTGCCTTATAAAACACGTGAGATAGGAAATCCCATTGTTTTGAGTTTTTTTTTTTGGAAAAATCAAACTATTCACGAGATACAGTTGATCAGATGGCAATTTAAAAATACTTAAACATAATAAATAAAGGTATTCACTTGTATCGACTTTATATTATAATTAAATATGTCGTATAATTATTTGTTGACGTAAGTGATTTCAACGCCCTGGGCGGCATAGGCGTCAACCACGAACATATCTCGGATCCATTTAACATACTTCCTAACGTCCGTGAAAACGACGACCCCGTTGGTCTGGAGTTTTGTTACGCCAATTAATCTCCAGATGTTCCCTTTTAAACACATGTAAGGACCACCTGATTCGGCCTTGAGCCATATAAAAAAAAATAAGACGAAGAGACGCATCATATATCCCAATTTTATATACATATCCGGTCAGACTGGCCGTTTCCAATCATCTGTTATGCCAGGGAGATTGTCACGGGCCATACCAAAAATTTTGGTTTAGGGTACCAGTAAAGAAAGAGTCGTAGCCCATATTTATGGCTATCTGGATTTTAAAAATAACCGAAGCTCTATGAAAAATTTATTAAATTGTTGAAATAAGACATTCAAGGAGAGCTTTAGCTTTATGAGGTACATATTGAAGAAGCCTTTTTTACCTTGAGTGTCCAGATCTAATAGAGAAATTTTCAATTTTTTTTTCTCGATTTTTTTCTAAAAATATGCTTGTGTTTATTTAAGTATCTAAGGTAAAACAATCCACATTTTTTCCCATTTTTTGAAGTTTCTTCAGACTTCGGTAATTTTTTTAGGTACATGGCTAAATTTGACCAATGTTTTATTTTGTGACTTCGAGAATACCCAAAGAGAAATAATTAGAAAAAAAAATTAAAGTTAAAATCACTATAATGTTATTATCTCAAATAATGAGAAAAGAAATATTTCAGTATAGCAAGCTCTATTATGCATCCTCACTTATTTAATATACAAAATATTCAATACCCCTAAGACACGATATAATTTCGTTTTAAGAGAATATTGTGTGGATTTAATTTTTTAACTGTAGTTAGTATAAAAAGATTTTTTTATACATTTTGTTTTAAATATATTTTGTTTTATTTTTAATTAAATTTTTTCAATTAAATATCATTGTTTATTGTTGGCTCACAAAGTTTGAATTAAACGTTTAAAGAATTTGAGAATCCTTTAAATAACGACATTGATAGCAATGGCCGCCTCTAATGTTAGCTTCAAAAATTTATTGACCTGTGTAATAAAAAGTTGTACTTGATTTTAACCTCATTGTTTTATAACAAGGGCGTAGCAAGTTGTAAAGCTTGGGGGAGTTTCAAAAAAAAAGTTTTGCCGCCTTCGGCGGCATAGCGCCGGCACGACCTTCGGTCGTGCCAGTATTAAGAAGGTCGTGCCAGTATTAAGAAAATTATATTATTGATATCTTATATGCAATAAATTTTTATATTTGAATTGTTAAATATTTTACATAGTGTATTTAAAATCCGTGATTTTTTAGCATGTTAACACAAACAAGCGGCGATTAAATCTTCAATCTACGCTGTTAAATTTTATATTTAATACGCCAATGATTTAATTGGTGTTTTAGTTTGGGGGGGGGGGGGGGGATATGCACTAAAAATTTTCAATTTGGGTGGGGATATGGCATGCTTGGAGGGGGTTTCATCCCCAAAACCCCCCTCTTCTAGGCCAATGTTTTATAATAAAAAAAATTAAATGGCGTAGCTTTGTTTAAACATAAAGGATGTCCAAAATTTTACTTTTTGACATAACTTTTCAAAATAATTCTATACCAAAACACACTTACCAATTGTGCCCTTCGGATTTGTACCATATCAGGCGAACAGAATTGATTAGTGCCCGTGTTTTGCAATGCTCGAACCCGACGGCAATTATAATCCGGTTGGAATGGGATATCAATTTGCTTGAGTTTGTATAAACTGTCCTCTTGGTTCATATCTTTTTTTTTCAATAAACAGACAATACGAATTTTTACAATAGGACGCGTTCAGACTTCTTTCATTTTTTAAAAATTTTTTTATAAAAATTAAAAATTATATAAATTTTATTTAAATTTAAAAAAATATATATAATTTTTAATGCTAATAAAAAAAGATAGGCGACTTTTTGGTAAAATGCTTTCTATGTAAAAAATTAAAAATTTTAATAATTTTTTTTATAAATTTAAATAAAGTTTGAATGTTTCCACATCATTTATCATTGTGTAAATTTATAAGGCGCGTGCAAATTTTTGTCATTCTCGAATATTAAAAAAAAATACAAAGATTTTACAATAAAAATAAATATTGGTTAAAATGATAAAAATAAGCGTTCAGTATTTTTATTGGCTAGCTATATTTTGTATTTGCATATAAACCAAATAAGGATTTTTTATGCAATGCTTAGAGCATTTATCTCGTGATAAACGAAAATGTTAAACAAGTCAACAAATATCAATGTCACTAACGAGATCGTTATGAGAACATAAAAGAATGCAACTCCATGATGGCCTAATCTCATATGTACTTTTCGTTTTTCCTAGTTTCTTCCGACTTTGGCTCCTTAAATCCGTCTATAACGAAAAAGGCCTTTTTTGACCAAATTGACAGATCTAAATATATTCTAAAAAAAATATAAAAATCTACATTGCACATAAAAATTCCTTGTTACTTATATTTTAAATGACAAGTAATGGAAAACAAATTTCATTAATATTTTAAGCTCTTAATCGGCAATTAAATAATACAAAATATTTCGCGGCCAAACTTAAATACGACACGATATATTATCGATTTTAATGAAAATATTATTTGAAGTTTGAATTTTACAGTTTAGCTGTAGTAAATATGCAAAAAAAAATTGCAATATTTTTGTTTTTGATTTTTTTTTGGTTTTTTAACCTTTTTTTTCTAAAAATTTCAATGTTTATACCTGACTAACTAAATTTGATTAGGAAAAACGGTAAACGGATTTAATATTCCCTAAAATGGCAGATTTAATCTCTGTAATTAACTCATAACTCTCAAAAAATTCTTGACTTGTGTTATTAAATCCATTTTCAAGTCTTTTTAACAAACAAATCCAAAAGAAAATTTTATATTTTTATAATTTAAAAAAAATAAATGAACTCTGAGCGCGCCATATGTATAGAAAGGGAATAGAGTGCCCAAAAAATAGTTAAATTAAAATGATATTTAAAAATCCAAGTAGGGAAAACGCCTAAATTGATAAAATTAATTTTTTAATGTAACTGATATAGGGTGCTAGGGTAAAATTAAAAATACACATATTAGGTTTTTTCAAAATTAGAAAAATAATAAATTTACAAAAATATTTTAAAATTTTTTTTCTCGTGTTTGATTGCCATATTAGGTTTATTTATATACAAGTAGTTAAGCCCCAGCCAGCGGCTTTGCAGGTCAATCCTTCAGTTTCTTCGTTTATTTGCATCCCGGCATCTGGGTAACATATCGATCGCGTCCTATTTTCCCATTTCTGAAGGTGCGGGCGAATTCCTTTAAAATTATATTTAAGGCCGCGTGCAAAGTGAGTTTTAATTTTCGTCTAAAAATTCTACATGTTCCAAATTTTACATTTTGTAGATGAATGCATTTTTTCTTCCAAAAATTGCTAAATTTAGTGTTAAACCACTTGTTTTTATTAAGATAAAGCATTTTTAAATTTTCTGAAGTTGAAAATAAAAATTCAAACTTTTTAGGGCACGTTCGTTTTTTTTCTTCAAAATTTCTAAAAATATTCTATTTTGTAATTTAGTGCATTTTAAGAACTTACCAAATTTTCTTTAATTTTTGTTCTTTAATAATTAAAATATATAAAATTTAAAAACATTTCAGACCATTCATAGTATAATTTATATTTGTAACAGCGGTAGCAATCTAGGTTATATAAATTAAATCTATGGGGGGGGGGGGGGGGGTGAGCTTAAGGGTAATGGCGAAATTTTATACATAGTCATATATAAAATATATGAATACGGTTTCTCAGTTGGATCAACGCTATATCGTGTATCGAGTCCCGACCTAGACTCGAGTTGTATCCGGGATGGATGTGGTAGGATTCGACGGAGGATGTAAATCCAGAATCATTCACATTGTGGATTCCGGCTTTTACGCGTAACACGCTCGGTGGTCTATAAAAAAAAAAGGAGAATGTCACTCCGTGAGTTTTAAATAGGTAGATAAAATTACCAAAAATATTGGCTTATTTTAGGCTAAAAATAGTCAATGACATTTCAAAAGGTAGAAAAATTTTTGCCAGAATTTATTTCAATACATTTTTATTTTAAAAATGGAATCAAAATGATTAAATCTATCTATAGCTCGCCTCCTACTAAAAATAATAAAGATTCCTCAAATTTTCTCTTAAATTGTTGACAGTTTACAATACCTACAGAATGATTTTATTGATCTTATAAAAACAAAAATTTTGAAAGATTTAATAAAAAAGAGAGTAAGATTATTTAAATGAAAACATTTGGTCCACACAGTGAGCCGCCGTTAACACGTAATTGTTCCTAATGATGGTGCCACCGCAGTGTTTTTGCGTTTTGATGATTTTGTTTATTGTTTCAATGTATACCTATGAAAAAATGTACAGTGAAAACTGTAATAAATTGCTACATACGGGCGCATTGATTAATTAATTTTCTCACCCTCTCCCGTTTCCTCTTCTAAAACCTTTTTATCCCGTAAAATCCGCTGCCAACTAGCTCAACTTCGCTCTGGACATTGCCAATAACTGGCAAACTTCAGAGCTCTCATCGACCCTTCTCTGAAAAATATTTGCAATGATTGCAAATCTTCAGCTGATAATATTGAACACTGGCTCATATGCCTAAACCGTGGGCCCCCTATTTCCCCCATAGATTTGGCTCAATCCAGCCCTTGCAGCACTTAAGCTCAACTTTACATCCAACTTGTCCAAAGAACCGGGGCTAACACCAATAACAATTAATTCTCTCTTTTAGCAATTCGTGATGCACGCGTCGCAGAATACCGATGCGAATGGAGCAATTATAGGGTCGGCATATCAAACTACGCGGGCAAACATATTGTTACACACTTTTCTATATTTCAAACTACATTAAACAAGGCTAATTTTTAATAAAATTTTGTAACACCTAGTAGCAAAACTAATTGCGAAACCGTATAAAATATTTAAATCTGTAAGTTTTGAATAATAGTAAAGATTTTTTTTATGAAAAAACACTTACTTAGTCAACCTGAAGGCATGACAAATCCTTTAAATATTAATGAATCTTTTTAAATATTTATAAATGATATTGTATTAAAAATTTAATAATAGTGTTTTTTCATTTTTTTGCATACCATCCATGGCCAAATAGATTGGGCATCTTCCCCGTGCAAATGCATGTGTGTGTCGGCATAGGGCAACAAGTAATCCTGTTGATTGATATTTCTAATTTTAATTAAGCCTCGTCTTCGATTAGGATATCGCCTAACCCCTCTTTTTGTACGGTTTTTTCGATCGGCCATAGCATCAATATCGGTAGGAGCTGCATGTTTCACTGACGGAAATATTTCTTCGGTAAAAGTAGCTAGGAGGGTGCTAGTACTTTTAGTTGAGCCAGTAGAACTAGGTTCATCATCTACGGAAGTTGCATTAGAGAAAGGAGACGTTGTGGCTGTAGATTTCACACGTGCGGTAGTAGGAGACGTATCAATAATAATAATCTTTGTAGTAGTTTCTGTTGTATCAACCTTTTTAGTGGTAATAGTATATGGAAAAGGGGTTGTAGTAGTAGCTACATTTGGTTTTGTTGATGTTGTAATAATATTTTTTGTTGTGCCCGTCTTAGTAATAATATTTGTAGTCGTTGTTTTGGGTGATTGTGATGTAGTTATTATGTCTGATGATGGACCATCTGTATAAGGTTTTCGCAGAGTTTCAAAGATTTGACTACCATCAGATGGATACCCATGGGCTGCGGAATAAGGCAAGTTGAGTCGGCGAACTGTGCCAGGGGTTTTTTCAATAGATGGTCTGGTCGTTTCTACTACCTTCTCTCGCGTGGTTTCTGTACGCATGTCTGAAACCTCCTTTTCAGGATAACTTTCGTTCATTAATTTTACGGTGGCAGAATGATTTGTAGCTAGAGTTGTTTGAATTGTTGTGCTTGTTTGAGATGTTGTTTCCGAATTGCGGGTCGTTGTGGTGGTTTGGGAATTTTCTAAGGACGATGTTTTTGGTTGAGGAGTGGGAGTAGATTTCTTGCCATTTAATTAGAATATTAAGTTTATTTAAGCCATGTTTGTTTAGAGTATGATAAAAAAAAATGCTTTCCAGAAGCAAATTGAGGAAAATAGCCCAGTTTATAAGATCGTATATTTTATCTTTCATATATTTTATGCAAGATTTAGATGAGCAAGCTGTGTACAAACACAAAACTCAAGCAGAAAATCTTACATACAAATAATTTCTTGAAATTTTTTTTAAAACAATATGAGTGTGAACTATTGTGTAAAGCCTCCCACAAAGACATTTAGGTAGTAAAAAAAACTCATATTCTTTTTTTAAAAAATTTACCTTCTTGGCAGTGTTATTTTAAATAATTATGAATTTTATTTTAACGTCAGATCATAAAACTAAAGCGACTTTTTGAAAAGCTTTTATTAAAACTATTGTTTTAAGCTTTTTCTCCTTTTTTTGACCCCAGGAAAAAGTCCATTTAATCATCTATGGCCCAAATTTCTCTCAGCATTGCCTCTAAGTTTGGGCTTTTTTTTTAGGGTTAATGGTTTGTTAGATTATGGTTGTAGCTTACAACAAATTTGTTTAAAAAACTTAACCCAATGGATTAACTAAGTGTAGCCTGATAACGTCAACTACTCCGCTATTTATATATAGTTTTTTTTTCAGTACGAGGCCTACATTTTATGTATTGTTATATTTAGGTCAACAAATATCAATGTCAAAAAGGGGATTGTTATGAGAACATGAAAGAATGCAACCCCATGATGGCTTAATCTCTATACTTTTCGTTTTTTATTAGTTTCTTCCGTCTTTGGCTCCTTAAATCCGTCTATAACGAAAAATGGTCTTTTTTGACCAAATTGACAGATCGGAATATACATTAAGAAGAAAAAATATAAAAATCTACATTGCATTTAAAAATTCCATTAATTTATATTTTTGATCACAAATAATGGGAAATAAATTTTATTAATATATGAAGCTCTTACACTGGCATTTAGATAATACAAAATATTTTTCGTCCAAACTTTAATACGACATGATATATTATCGGTTTTAAGGAAAATAATATTAGAAGTTTAAATTTAACAGTTTACCTTGTATGAATATGCAAAAATAAAATTTCAAATAATTTTTGTTATTGAACTTTATTTGCTTTTTTGACCTTTTTATCTGAAATTTTCAATGTTTGTACCTGACTAACTAAGTTTGATTAGGAAAAACGATAAACGAATTTAATATTCCCTAAGATGGCGAGTTCTCCGTATTTAACTCATAACTCCCAAAATATTGTTGATCTGTGTTATATTTTCGATAGTTATTTTTGTTTGTCTGTTCACATTTTTTTCTAAGTTTGATATTTTTTAAAGGAATTCGACAACATTTTTTAGCTGCTCACATCAGTAATCAAGATAGGTTTATCAAAAACTTTAGCGTCTTTTGTGTCGATAATCGTATCGTCATTTGTGATTGTTAGAATATCCATTTCGTTTTCGTCGAGTAAATGCATTGCATTGTGTCTCAAGCGATCATCTTGTTCTCGTGTCAAAGCGTCACCGTTATAATCATCTAAACGCATCCCGCAATCCGGTTCATTATCGATGGACGGACCTTTAATATAGGTCGCGTGTACGTTAATGATATAACACTAGGATATGCGCCATAACTATTTTTCCAACTATACCGTGTCTTATTTTGTTTTTTTTATTCTTGAAAAAAAAAATACTAATAAAAACACATGATTTTTGATGAATGTCAGATATTGCCATTTTTCCTTCATTTGATTAAAAAAAAAGTTTAAAAACTTGGATGAATGCAAATTACATGTGTTTTTAATTTGATGGAGAAACCGATAATTGGCATGAGTTAAGTAAGCTAGTTGCAACAGCAATGTATCTAATCAATATGGTCAGACTAGTAACGAACCTTTTTACGCCAACCGATAATCTTATTTACCATTAAACATTTAAATTATACCTTTGGCCCTAAAAATCATAGCATTCACTCAATTTAATAGACCCAATATCTCTTAAAAGGTGGCCGTGGTTTTAGTCTAATAAATGATCAATGCCAAATATATACAGAGTTTTACTTAGAAGTTGTTTAATTTGACATTGTCCTAAGCCAAAAAGAGCGCAAGCGATGATGTAAATGACAGTATTGAAGCGTGTTTCAAAAAGCATTAATATAATTCACAATTTAACCTTTAGTTTTTGTATAATCTAAATAAAAATGTAATTACGATTTTTAAAAACTTTGGCTAATTTATATCTCATACCCTAACCTTCATTTTTCTTTTAATTGTTATTTTAAGAAGGTCCTTCAAATTATACAAAAGTTATTAAAACTACTATTTTTATTAAAAGGTTTGTTATAACAGGTTTTGAATAAAAACTATTTTTTATGATTTAATTGGTTTAAAAATGCGTTATTGATGTATTATTTAAGGATTTTTTTCCAAATTTAATTATTAATTGCAATGCTAGCTGGACTTTAACATTTAACCTTATTACATAAAACGTGAGGCGTTATCGACCTTCAAAGCAAGGTTTTTTAATTTTTTATAAAGCAACTAATATTCAGCATTTGTTTATAGAATATTAGCAGCTCAAGGCAAGATATATATATATGAATGAATAATGCCATCCATACACGTTAAATTTGAAGTGCTAAAAAAAATTAAAAAAAAAATTTAAACGGCTGATATTAAAAAATATGAATTTAATATTTTTTTTTGGTTGGTTTAGTATATGCAACAAAAAATTTACATTTTTTTTATTTTTTTATATATTTTTTATTTTACTTTTTTTACACTCCAACCAAAAATTAATTAAATGCGTTCATATTTGCTTCTTCAAATTTTTTTAATCTAACTAGCCGTTGCCTAAGAAAATTTAAAAATATGTCAAAGCTGACAACCCGAATTTAAAACTGAACAGTCTATTTAACCGTGTCGAAATTTAATCTTTGGGTAGGTATGAAACGCATTAATACAATTATCCATATTCCTGACTCCATAGAGGCTTGTATTAGTTTAACCCAATGTTATAGTTATCTATCTGTTTTTGCTGGAAATCATCTCTGGACTATTTGATAATTTAATAACTCTTTTTATAATGTACCTTTGATATCATCGAACGAATGAATTTTTCGAAATCCAAGTCCGGTTATATAAGTTTGGAACTGATGTCCGATTTATTATTAGTTTATCACAATTACAAATTTCTCATCTCCTAACTACTTTTCAATAATTTTATTGCTGACAATCTATGCGATGCCATTACGTTGTTTAGGAAAGATTTGAATTTTGAATGAAAAATACAAATGCTTATAAAACTGAGCAATCTTTTTTAATTTCCAAAAAAGCTTTTTTCGCGTTTACAATTAATACTTATATTGTTAAGCACGAAAATTGATGTTTTTTTTAAGTTAGTTTTTTTTTATAAATTTTTTAATTTTATTTTTTTTTAATTTTATTTTTTTTAATTTTTTTTTATTTTTTATTTAATTAAATTTTTTTTTAAATTTAATTATTATTTAATTATATTTTTAATTTTTTTAGATTAATTTTTAAAATTTTATTTAAAAAACGTATTTCTTAATGATTAAAATGGGCAGTTTTGTTAAATCCTATTTTAATTACAAATATTTAAAAATTTTTTTTTTAAAAAAATTATTCAACTTTGAATGGATCCGTAAAAAATTTTGGAAAATTAAATTTACATAAATATGAAATTACTATATTAAACCAATCTTTAAAAACAAAAAAGTTACTTTAATTATTTTACAAAACTAACTTGGAAATTTTTAAATTTTTAAAAATAAATAACAGAACGCGCCTTTAGGTGGTGTGAACACACATAAGGGTGCGTTCAGACTCCGTTCGTTTTTTTAAAAAATTTTAAAATTTTTACCTTTTGACATTGAACGCTTTTTTACAAAAAGTCGCCAATTTTTGTTATTCGCATTTAAATAGCTCTTTTGAAATAAAAGTTTTTAAAAAATTTAAAAAAAAATAAAAGTTCAAAATTTTGAAAATTTTAAAAATTTTTTCAAAAATTTGAAATGAGTCTGAACGCGGGCTAAAAAGGTAAAGAAATGCAAATCTGTGCCACTCTTGTAAGATAACAAGCTTGGCTGTGTGGCCGAAAACATATAATTGGCGGTAAAATTTGACTTTATAAGAACTTCAATGGCTGCGGCTAATTCTTCTTTCAAAATTGTAAAAAAAAATTTTTCTAAAATAAAAAAAATTTTGGCGGCTAATATTAAAAAATGAGACATTAAGTTTTTTGGTCGTTTTAGGATATGCCTAACAAAATATTTATTTAAAATAAATTTTTTTTTTAAATTTTATTTATTTTAATGTTAATTTGGTATTTTTGTTAATTTATTTATACTTTTATTGTTTAAGCCTTGTCTTGTAATGGGCTTTTTTCGTAAAATTTAAAATAAACTTTTATAGCGTTTTCATAAAGGCGTCGAAATGGTAATGCAAATGGCCTTTGAATTAAAATAGGCCAGGCAGTTTTAACTATCATTTTTATAAAGATGAAAAAAGGGCATAGAGTTACTTTAATTTAAACTTGTCTTTTGGGATTGCATGTATCACTTCAAGCCATACTAAAGGGTTTTCAATGCTTAAAAGGTAATAAGTAGAAAATATTTATCGAACACTTAGTGAATAGTTAACGCTTGTATTTGAATAAAGACACGCGCAATGTGAGTTTTTATATTCGTATTATTTTCAAAATCTCTATAATTTTATCTTGTAAATGAATGGAATTCTTAAAAAAATTGCTACTGTTTAGGCACATAAAAATACTTTTTCTGTAGCAAAAAAAATTTAAAACAAAGGATAAAAAAAATTTTATTAAAATTTTTAGAAATTTTTAAAATAATACAATATAAATGAAATACTTTACATGTGCACAACAAAATAAAGTAAATATTTAAAAATTTGTAACTTGGTTAAATTACATGGATAAAACTCTTTGCCCATCCCTAATCGCAACAAACACTGTTGTTCCCTAGAATTTTTTTTTTCAAAAATGTTATAGGAGAATGATGATTGAAAACTTTTAATGGTAAAAATGGTACGATTTATTTGTTTTAACGACGAAATTTTCGCGACATTAGAACAAATGTGGTAACCATCGTTTCAGACTAAGTCGCATAACATATAATAAATTTTTTTGGTGCATCAATTTCACTGCACAACAATTGGACGACCCTAAGCATCATTTGTGACAACTATGGTTTTTGGTCAAGTTTTTGGCGCTGATCACGAATATGAAATTAGAATTTTAGCCAATGCCTCAGATTTTTAAAATATTCTGTGTCAAAGTCGTTATATTGGGCTTCTATATCATAAGGCCTAGTTATGACAAAAGTTTATATATTTAGATAACAGAAACATTCATTATTAAGTTAAGGCGTTTTAATTCTTTTATAATATTTAATTTTTTTTTATTTTTATAAAATTAGTGGTTTTTGTCATAAAATCCGTTTTTTAATCCTATATAACATAAAAGAAAATTGCTAATAAATTTAGATAATAACCTTTTTTAGATATGTTTTTTATAGGGAATCTGAATATGCCAATAGATTTTTTGGAAAATTAAAAGTTTAAGAAATTTTGTGAATTTTATTTGAACTTTCGACACGGTTTAAAAAATTTGGAGGCATTGGAAAAAAAACCTAAACCCGGGGTCGTTATCGCAAGAAAATTCTCTACAAAACCCTCGAAAAATCGTTTTCGATAATTTTACTTTTGGGTTTGCAACTCATAAGATATAATAATAGAAAGCAAAAACACCATAAAAACATATTCATATATAATAAATAAGCTTGTGGATAAAGATTAACAAAAGGGGCATTGAAAAAATCTTTAAAAAACCTCAAAATATTGTTTGCTCTATAATTTTTGTATGTTATATACAATTATGCTCTTTTTCTTTTCTTTTTTTTTCAAAAATCAAGTTTAGGGTCCTCAAAGAACGTCGAATGGAATATCCATGTTCGATAATGGTAGAGATTGAGGAAGTAATCATAACCACTCGCTCGACTTTTGTGCACCCAAAGACCGAGAAGCGTGTACGTGCCTATGTATATTTAAAAGCAATTAAATACATGTAAAACGCGTGTTTTCTATGTTCGAACTGTCCTTTTAAAAACCATAACGATTCATTATATTGACGTTTGATAGCACATTTAAAACTCCTTTTTTGGGGGCAGGGAGCCTTGAAATTGCCGTGAGGCGAGGCAGTCCATAACCACTGGGGTCGTTCACAATAAGATTTAAGTGAATCTCCCGGGCCATATATACTAATATTTCTATTAAACTGCCGGACTATCAGGTATATTTGCAGCACATGCAGGCTTTACAAGCCAGAAAAGAGTCGATTACTTGCAAAAACATTGCCCCTTTTGCCCTACATCTCTATCTTGAAAGAGATATCCTACTCTTCTGGCCAGTGCGCCTATTAGTTTGATCGGGTATGCTGAAAATTATTTTAAGTTATAACCTTACTAAATGTAAGATTTTAGCATAGAGACCTGGACGGTGGCAAATCACCCTAACCGGATTGCTTAGTGGGATATTCCGATGATTCATTGAGGGTAGACACATAATTTTTTTAAGATAAACGCGATCAAAACACCGGGCTTTCGGCATATATAATTCTTGGATTGTTTATATTTCGAGATTATGCCCTGACGATGATGCCGTCGGTAAGGGCAATCGGGGGGCATTGTTTAAGTAGGTAAATAATTCTGGCCTTCGACTTCTTAGCAGGATCGTAAGGCCGTCCGCATTCTGTAATGTCGGAATAACCGGCGTCATATTGATAATGAATGTTATGGTATTTAAACGGATTAAACATTTACACTGCTGACCTTATGAACGTCGGCACTTAGCAACAACCAAATGTGAAATTTTTTTCTAGTCACTGACGCTTGTAACGTGCATTTGGTCTATTTATGATTGTGTCACTTTATATAAAAAAAAACTCCGTTACAACCATGATATTGCAATTAACTATGTGGCGAGAAACATCAAAAACAGGCCATTTAAGTTCCCTAAAAACACGTGTTTTAAATTTTAAAGTTCGGTCTATACCATCAATATTTATGGAAAGCGGAGCTCCGGTTTGATTTACTGTACTAAAATCCATATTCACAGCGGTGCTTTGATTTGACAGAGGTGTTAGCGATTTCGTACAAAAGAGTGGATCAATCATTCCTTCCCGCCTCGAACTATCGGCTATGTGACCCGCTTCTTCAATAACTAAGTCGCATTGTTGACCGACTAAGATTCGATGCCTCAGGGTAGGTGGTAGCATATTGTCTCGGTCCAAGTACGCTGGATCTTAAGTTTAATTAATAATAGTCACAATTCATAACTTTTATTAAATTTTTTCCCGATTAATAATTAGCGCCCCGATAACGCTTGAGAGAAAAAAAATTAAGACCCGAAGGGGTATGAGCGACCTCAAAGAATAAAAGACGGTAAAAATTTTTAAGCAGGTACTATTTTTCTGTTAGTTTTAAAGAAAAACGGATAATGCGGGTTTACATTCTCATATTCTTAAAATGCTGTCTTCTTCCTAGAAATTAGGTGTATAAGATGACTAAAATCACAATATTTTATAAACTGGTCTTAAGGTCTTATGAAAAAAAATTTTCCACTCCTTTACCATAAAAAATCCAGCTAAAATCGTATATTTTTCCTAAGCTCTTGATAATTTAGTTTACAAAGCATGCCGGTTGGTTATTAACTGACGGATCTTTCAAAGTGGCAACGAGGTCTATATTAATGTATTAAAATATAAAAGAACTGGAAAAGATGAGATACATACATATATGTATATATATCCATCAAGCTCAAACATCCTCAGGCATTCGTGTTAAAATCCTTTTTAGATTTTGACCTGCTATTTCAAAAATATTCCAGTGTTTAATTGTTTGTAAGAGTTGGAGTTCAAAATATTTGGCAAAATCAGCCATATTTTGAACTCAACTCTTTACTATTTTTTACCCCCCCCCCCCTTAATTGAAAAAGTTCGAATGAAAATAAAAATTTCCTTTCTCTTGCAACTCACCTCAAAAAAAATCCTAATTTTAAAAATGAATAATTCTCAAAAAAATGCATTTTGTATCTTTTCTCCTCAAATGAGCTCAAATGGCTTCTCCGAACAAGCTGAATAACCAAGTGAATTCAATTGAAAAGTAAAAATCTGGAATTTCTCCGCTGTTAAGCTTTAGAGTGTGAATTAATTAAAAACGGCATTTAGGACCCAAGAATATTAAATTAAAGAAATATTATTAAAAAGTTAATAAATTTGAGTGAGCCTATTTCTTTAAAAAACTTATAATTTTAATTATTATAATAAAATGTAAAAATAACAAACATGAGTTTGGCCATATAAAAAACTAAGTTTTCCAAAAATTGCCCAGAGTACCTCACTTCGACTCATTTGAAAAATTCCCTATTGAAGAATAAAGAAAAGAGGTTCATCAATACTATCAAAAAATTGAGTTCTTTTTTATTAAAATGAGGAATATTCATTTTTTTGTAAATGAAAATTTTTCATTTGAATATTTTTCACCCCCTTATTCCCTCATATTCACTTTTTTCTTTCCTCACCATTCACTATAATTGAAAAATTCACTGCGGCTGAATTCTTATTTATTAAACACTGAAATTTTCAGTGTTTTTAGCTGTCTTACAATGTTTGATTAACAACGAATTGTAAACGGGTGTTAAAATTCCCTAAGATTATATCTAGTATTTTTACATAGCCAATTAAATATCTTAATATAAGTGTCTACGAGCTATTTTCATATAAATAAAAATTTTGACTCATTTTTGATATATATTCTAATTAAAAATAAAACTTTCTGTTCTGATTCCCGAAAATAGGGCGATCGCACCCGGTGTCACGTGATCGGAGGGGAAAGAATAGCAAGCTGATTGCAAAACTCCACCGTACAAAAACCCTGGGGCTTCTGAATGAATTTTCCCAACTTTCAGTAGGATGAGGTTGGCATCGTTAGCTGATTCGATCCGGTATAAACCGTCCCAAGCTTAAAATTCGATTAAGTAGATAAATTAGTGTTTAAACTTGTAAAATTATTTCCTAAAAACTTTATTTTTGATAAAAATTATAGAACTTTGTGAATAACTTCTAAGAATGTAATGTATCTTGCCAAAAAAATTTTTTAGATGGCGCGTTTATTGGTTATTTACTAAAATAATTTTAAAATTTTTCTTCATATCATTTAACGAATATTAACATTAAAAAAATTACTTTTAAAATATAAATTTTTAAACATATTTGGAAAATAGAAAATTTAAAAATTTCTAGAAAACATTGAAGTAAATTAAAACATTTTTGGACAATTAAATGAACTCTGAACGCCCCCTGACAAATAAAAAAAATATGTACAATGGAAGAACAATAAAAATGCAATTATGATTGTATATGAAAAAAAAGAATAAAATTTAAAAATACAAATAAAATTTATTGGTTATTTTTTTTGCCAAAAGTACTTTTAAATTTGAATACACACACAAATCTGACAGATTTTTGTAAGTAAAATACACTTTTGTAGCTAAAAACAGTGACAAAAGTCGGTGAAAATTTATTAATGTAATTATATATTATTTCTAAAATTCAAAAAATTAGGTATTTACTAGTTAAATATCAAAATCTCTTACAACCCTCGCGGGCCGAGCTAAAACTCCAAACAAGCCAAGCTGGGCTTTTAAAAAAATTGCCTGGGCGGGCCTTTTTTTTGCCCCTTTTTTTATAATATTCAACAAGAATTAAAGATGAATTTATTTTACTATAAAGGGTAATACTTCCATAATCCATATTTTATTGATAGAAAAAAAAACATTAGAGCTCGCAGTTAAAAATTTTTGGGCCGTTTTTGTAAATTTGACTCGTGCCGTATATCGGGCGGGCAAACCGAAATATAACGGTTCGGTTTAATTTCCATTATTATTAACAAAATTTATCATTTAAACTGGCTGGACCATTTTTTTTTAAATTCTGTATATAGTTGGTCTAGTAGGCCTTTGGCTCTTGTAAAACTATATTAAAATTTACTACCATAAGCTGAATTTTTAAACACAAAAATATTTCGACCCAACAAGTCCCAATCAAATCTGCCGATTTTGAATTCAGTACAGGCACTTGTAATTATTTCAGTCGTTTAGAACATATAAAGGCTATAAATTGTTGGGTTGGTTATGATACATCATAAATTAGAAAAGAAAAATAAGATTATAATTGTCCAACCAAACCCCGAAAAATATTCCTAAGTTCTGGCTCTCCTCAATTTTTGAGACCGGACTTGGCTGACACTGGGGATAGGTGGGCCGAATGGATAAATCCATAAAACATTTGAAGATACCTCGGTCGTATAAGCGGTAATCGATGACTGGGTAAGACATTTCGTCAACGTCCCAACGGTCGGTAAATATGTCACCGGCGAGTATACGGGTCAAGATTAGATTCGAAGTGTCAACGCAAGAGCTTAGGGTCAGCGTCCAATTTTCATTTATGACTGCACCGCCGCATACTACCCGTCCATTCAGCTGTATTTTTACCATCCTTATCATAGAAACATTGTCAAATCACTACAAAGTTTTTTTGGATTAAAACATATGTGAAATTTTGATTTGACGGTTCCTTTAGGTTAGGTCGGCCGGCATTGAGCGCAAGTAAATTTCATTGTACATATTCAAGTTAAGCTACGTTGAGCGTGGTTAGTAGTTGGATCGATGACCGAACACGAATCCCAAAGCTGTCTTTTATTTTCCTCCTTAAAACTTAGGTTACCGGCGCGTGTTATTTAACTCTGCGGGCCTTGCCCGTAAGGCTAAATAAGACATGGCCTGTTGTAAGGTGTCAATGGAGGGAGTTTTGGAGGGAACTTAAAATGATACAGGATTTTGTTAGTTTTGTTTAAGATCAATTCCACGCAGGTAGCGTTTGAAGTTAAATTACGATTTTGAAAAAAAAATAGAAAAGTTTGTGCCGTAATAATGCCTTTTTTCAACAAAGAGTTTTAAATATGCAGTCGAAATAGTCTTCTCTCTTTCTAGTGAAGGCAACCTATAATAACCTTTTTTTTTTATTCTTGCAAAGTTTGTTGAAATTTTTAACCGTTTCATTCGTGTCATCCTATCAGTTACCTTATCACACATAATACCAATTTTCCAAATTCTAATCGTTCCCTTCATTAGCGTTATATTATGTGTATTATAATATACCATGGGATGGGTGACAATTCGGACATAGTTGCGTTCGCCATCGCATTGGTTGGTAAAATACTTTGGTAGTGTTTTAAATATCGCTCGTTATGCAAGCGGTTTCCACAGACCTGATAAGCTAAATTCCAAATTTAATGTTCAAAATGAGTTCAAAAATTTCGGAAAATGGTTAAGGAGGGCTAGTTATACCGGTTAGAAAAAAAGTTTAAACTATGTGTATGTATACGATCGAAACGATACTTGATCAAGACAGTCCCACTTGGAAATATTTTTTTGCCTATAACGATAAGTCTAGTCAAAATGAATAAAAAATCCGGTGGTTTTTTGATCTACAGACGGCCCTTTGTAAAATGAAATTAAACACTTGCCGGGCGAGGTTATTAGGATCCAAACTTAAAAAAATGGACCGTTTTTTAGATTTGTTTTGGGACAACCCCATTCATTTATTATTTATCAACGAAGCAAATTTTTTTAAACCTCTCCTCACAAAAAGATAAATTTAGTAATCGTAAGAATTGCACAGCAGCTAATAACAAACATATTTTATCATTTACAATGTTAGGGCACGCTCAAAATCATAATTAAAATAAATTTTCATATCTTTTTCTATACAAACATTATTAATCACTTAGGATATGAATGAATAGTTTAATAAATCAAATCTTATCCTATCTCTATTTTATTTAAAATACGGCATGTTGTTAAAAATAAACAATTAAAAATTTTGATTTTTTTTCTTCAAATGAACAAGTTTTGCTTTTTGTTTTGCAAAAAAAAAACAAATACATTTGAAACGTGTGACCTCTGCGGTGCATAAAAATTTTTTTTTAATTATATTACGCTAAATATTTTTGGGGATCTAATGCGCCACAAGATGGTCCTGATTAATTTTCGCGAATAAAAAATTGAATAGGGGATTATACCTAAATCGCATTTCTTCCCATAATAGCCATTTTGGCATTTGCAAAAACCATAGGAGTCACAGACATTGTTTATCGAATGTTCCGAACACATACAATCTACCATAAATAAATTATTTTTCAATACGTTAAGACGCTAATTCATATTACTAATATCATATGTTTAGGTATATTTTTGGTGTTGAAAAAATTTTAGGTTGAAAATACATGTGTATATATATATATATATATATATTATTTAGGTTCAAAGGAGAAAATACATTACCAATATGCTTTCACTTAGGGCGCTATAAGACTTCGTTCGTTTTTGAGAAAAAATTTTAAAAATTTTGAAAATATAATTTTCACATTGAAAATAATTCATCATCGTTTTTATACAATATTTTCTAAAATTAGAGCAGTTGCTCTATAAATCTTTATAAAATTATATAATTATATAAATAAACATAGATAATAATTTTTTTTAGAAAAATTTTTACCCTTAGACAAACTTCCTACCATTATTTCTTTATCAAAATCAAATTAAATTTTTTTTTTAATTCAAATAAAGTCTGAATGCGCCCTGAGCAATAACCATTACATATTTTCAATTTTTCGAAAACATATTTTAAGAGCGCTTTTAATTTATAGGCCATTGTTGACCGTATTTATAAAAAATTGAGTTATGGAAAACACAGAAAAATTTGATAAACCTCTTTGACAATCACGTCCAGTGTACCCATATAGACAAGAGCAATATCCTGCGTGGTCACACGTTTCTCGTAAGGGGCAACTGCAATCTATATAAGGACGCGTTCATACTTTATTCGTTTTTTTTACAAAATTTTTTTTTAAATTTTTTAAAAAGTTTTAGTTTAACCTCCTTTGTTTTTTAGAATGACTCCTAGCTGTATCTCAAACTATATCTAAAATATCTTGATACATTTATATATTAACATATAAAAACTTAGCTTATAAAAGCTAGGCAACAAATAAAAACAACCGAATACACGGTTTTGTAAAAAAAATTTTTTTGCGACAACCCTGAGTCTAGTTTTTTATTTTACATTGCATCTCTTTTGAACTGCATCCAAAGTTCAGGACAAAATTTACAAATTTTTTTATATTTCTTCCAAAAAAATCAATTGCCATATTTAGATATCTCTCAAAAAAAACATATCTCAAAAAGAAATTATAACTTAAAATTGTTAGCAATCTTTACACTTTCAAATTATTTAAAAGAAAAAATAAATTTTAGGACTAAAATCACTCTAGTTTTACAAAAAGAAAGAAATAAAACAAAATTGAAATTTTATGAAAAAATTCAAACACCTCACGTTAAAAATGAATATTTCCTCAACAAATATATATTTTCAAACTTTTGTTACTAAGTTTTATAACACAAAAGCCCCAATCACCCCTAAAATAAGAAAAAAATCTCATCTTTTTTTGAATAACTAAAAATCTGAGGCATTGGCAAAAATTCTGATTTTATATTTGTAGATACCAACACTTGAATAAATGATGCAAAATAGTCATAGAAATTTTTCTAATGTAATCTATTCAACAAGACTCTTAAAAAAATTCCTTAAAATTTTTATTTTCATTAACATAATGTTTTGTTTGAGAATGAGTGCGTTTTTTTCTAGAAGTTATCTTTAATTTAAAGCCGTTTTCAATATAGTTCATCAAATTACGATAAGCATCCGGATTTTTGATTTCAAAAAAATTGATTTTAAAGTTATTACTAAAAACAAATGTGCCCGCTACTTAGGGCACGTGCAAAATTGAAATTTCCAAAATTTTGAAAAATTTTATTTTGTAATAAAAACAGAAATTTTCGAAAAGTTGCCAAATTTGGTTTATGCACATAAAATGCTTTTTCTTATAATTTTTTTTTTAAATTTGAAAAAATTATAATTTTTTAAATTTTTACGAAAATATCACTTTGCAGGTGCCCTTAATAATAAACTTATGATATATTAGGTTCTTGTATTGTTTCTTAAAATTGGATGTATTCGAACGAATGTTCAAGTAATACAACATATTTTTCATACATAAATAAAAATGTAAATTGCTTTGAAATTTAAAATAAATAAAATTTTTTAGTTAACTTTGTTGACAATCCGGGCCGTACCTATAAGGTTTACATTTGCAATTCCCAAATTGATCGCAATTCCCGTCACTATATCTCAGATCGCATATACACTCTAAAAAATGTTCATAAAAATTTAATATAAAATTTTTTTAAATAAAGATTCAATATTCATCTTTCTTACTTTTTTTTGGATTTGGCCTCTTGTACAAGCTTGGATAAATGTGAACCAATGTAAAAATATTTTATTAAGCCTGAAATGCCCCTCTTCTATGTTGGGGAAAAAGCCATGTTTCTTTTAATTTACATTATTAAAAGCCCTCAAAGCCTTATAGATCAAAAGCCCCTCATTTTGTATGAAGATCAAGCTTTTAAGAAGCCTCATTTTTTGCCACCGATTATTTTTAGTTTTTTTTATAATAAAAAAGCCCTTAAATAACCTATTTGGGTTCTCCTTTTTTTACCAGCTCTGCTTTAAAGTTGGTCAAGTCAAACAGGACAAAAACTTAACCTTCTTGGGCAAACTGATTAACAGAGGTCAAGGGCTGTGTTGGTTTTAAAATCTTACACCTATTTATAACTCTCATAACCCTTTTTTTCTAAAAAACTTTAATTTAAAAGTGTATATGTATAATTAATTTCACATCATTTATTTCAAAAATAAGGATTTAGCTCAGAAAATTTTTTTATTAGCTGTCAGGCAGACCAATCAATTTAAACTATATTTTTATCGCTCGGTCAACCAAAATTGACCATTTTTCCAAGGTTTTTGACCGATATTATTCTAGTATTATTCGGTGAGTAAGAGAAGCAGTTTGGGCCTTAAAAGGATTTAGAATGGACAATAAATTATAGGGGAGAAAGATATTGTATGATTTGTATTACAATAGGCATTAAGGACTCTAATGACACCGCATTTACGTCGTGGAGTCAATATCCCATATGTAATACAAATGGTATCTTTTTTCTCCCTCTCTTCTAATTTCTTTATAATCTTTGGAACAATTCATCTCTTGCGGCGCTCAAGCTCAATCTTACAATCAGCTTCTAAGGAATAGGGCAATAAACAACAACAAAAACCAAAATATAAAATTTTCAAAAAAATTAAGGACTCATTAGAGATTTCGCTAAAAACAAACACTCTTCTCAAGGTCCATACACGTAATGACCGTAAAAGAAATAATAAATAGGTATACCCTTATCACATTTTGCGCCAAAAGAATTTGGCCGACATGTGCAGATTCCAATAGAATTGCACTTGTTGCTGACACTGTTGGCGGAAGAACAATTACAACCTATATACATATCAAAAATTGATTAATGACTGGTAATAAATAATGAATACCATATATTGCACAGATCGGCAAAAATTAATGAATGAGAAAAAAATTTTAAAATACTGGGAGGAAATGATCTCCATGAAGGTCTTATCTTATCTCTCTTATCAATGTTTTTTAAAATTTCATCACATTTCGGCTATTTACTCTGGTATATATCGATAAAATGTCCAAATTCGACAATTATCGACTAATTTTGTGACTTTAAGATTAACCAAAGGAAAACATAAAAAATAATTTCTTGCATTTAATCGCTTGTAACATATATATCCTATCTTGATTAATGAAAAATATTTGAAGTGTATCAAGCTTTTACATCAACGGGTTATTCAGAAGGCACTTAAACCTAATTAGTAAAGATTTGTATATGTTCTGATAAAAAAATTATTTGAAGTTGGAAAAAAACAGTTTAGCCGTTGCGAATACATGAAAAAACAAGTTTTTATCATTTTTTTCTTTTTGAATAAATAATTTTCAAATATTATAATTGTTTATAGCTGGCTTACAAAGTTTAATTATAAAAAGTAATGTTTCATATCAAGTGACTGAACATTCGGTTGAATCTCCGACTTCGTTCTATCGTGCTGTTTCAAAAAAAAAAACAAAAAAAAAGATTTGAGAGTTTACATTTCTCCTTGCATTTAACCAATAAATTATAACGCATATTTTTGATTTTTTTATGACAAAAGATCCCTAAGCAAATTTGGAACTAACTCTTGTCGCAGCGTTCGCCGTAATACCCGTCAGCGCACAAGCATTCTCCGGTTACTGTGTTGCATATTCGATTTGTAATCCCGAAAACTGTGTTACTACAACGGCAAGCTAGCAAGATATAGTGGTATGTCGACAGCGTCTTTTTTTTTAAAAGCTTAACAAATTGATCAATTGGAGATGATATTTCACATTAATCAAAAATTGATAGATATCACAGGTCAACAATTTTTTGAGAGTTATGATGAGTTAACTAAAGAAATCAAACCTGCCCTTTTATGGAACATCCTATCCGTTTGCCCTTTTTTCCTAATCAAACTTAATTAGTCAGTTATAAACATTGAAAGTTTTAATAAAAAAATTAAAAAACCAAAAAAGATTCAAAAACAAAAATCAATTAAAATTTTATTTTTGCAAATTCACAATAGTTAAAATGTTAAATTCAAACTTCAAATAATATTTTTATTAAAAACCGATAATATATCGTATTTAAGTTTGGACGCAAAATATTTTGTTTTTTTTAAATGCCGATGTAAGAGCTTAATATATCAATAAAAATTTTTCAAAAAACATAAGTTGCAAGGGATTTTGATATGCAAAAAAAAATTTTTAAATTTTTCTTTTTAGGGTACATTTAGCTCCATCAATTTGGTTAAAAAAGGCAACCATTTTTCGTAGACGGATGTTAGGAGCCAAAGACAGAACATACTAAGAAAAACGAAAAACTTATAGATTAGGCCATCATGAGGATGCATTCTTTATTTTTTCAAGATTCAAGTTTCTGATATTGATATGTATTGACCTGTGTATAACGGAGTGTTTAAATAAGATGACATATTGTAATATTATTTTTTATTATTGTAAAGTATTCTTGTACACTTTCAAATTATTGGAATATAAAATTGAACCTTAAAAATGTTAAAAGTGTTAACTTTTTTTAGTAGGGGGTTAAAAAAATTTGCTTATTAAATTCCAGCTAGCCTACAAATAAACTAGGTGTTAGGATCATCTAATGCACTATTAATTTCTAATAAGAACAGATGGATGCGTTTATGAGGAAAAGGTCGGTTGATATGGAATTTTAAATTGTCTGCACTCATGTCCGTATTTGAAAATTCACCAATGCAAGCAGGGTTAAGAGTATACCTGCTAAAAAACCACCTCTTCAGCCCCTCTCCTTTAAGATATGATACTTTAAACCAAGTCGAATGGGTGGTGCAAAGCGGCTATGGATAACAAACCTAATTTTTAAATGTGATATTTATGATTTTTATGTTTTTTTAGGTTTTTTATCTTTGGTTCCATTTATTAATTTAGAGTTCTTAGTTTTATTTTTGTTTTTTTCAAATTCCATAAAATATTACTTCGGTCACAGGTACGTCCGTAAAACCCATTTCTACAGGCGCAAAAGCCGTACTTATCGCATTCGTCGTGTAAGGTATAAGCTCGCAAACAATTACATCCTAAGAATGAATATTTCGATTACACTGGACAACAAAATTTGGACGACCCTTAGCATCATTTATGGCAACTGAGGTTTTTTATCAAGTTTTTGGCGCTGATCACGAATATGAAATTAGAAGAGCCAAGGCCTCAGAGTTAGTTATTCGGTGTCAAAGTTGAGATTTTTCATTTGGGGGCATTTTGGGCTTTTGTATTATAAAAAACCTATGGGTAGTAACAAAAGTTTAAGAATTTATTTAGATAACGGTAACATTCATTATTAACTTAAGTTTAAATTTTTTTCTAATATTAAATTTCTTTTTATTTTTTTGTTTTTGTAAAATTAGTGGTTTTTGTCATAAACTCCATTTTTTGATAAATAACTTGAAAGTAAATTGCTAAAATTTATGTAATAACCTTTTTAGATTAGTTTTTTATAAGGAATCTAAATATGCCAATAGATTTTTTGTAGAATAAATAGTAAAAAAAAATTTTTTAAGTTTTTTTCTGAACTTTAGACGCGGTAAAAATTGGAAGCCTAAAAAACTAAACCCGGGATCGTTATCGCAAGAACTCTACAAAACCCTCAAAAAATTGTTGATTTTTTTTTGTATTGAATTTTTTTATTTTGTAAAATAATCGAAATTAATTCTTTTATTATGTAAAATAGAAATTAATTTTTTTTATTTTGTAAAATAATTAAAATTAATTCTTTTATTTTGTCAAATAATCCAAGTTTTTCCTATTAAATATATGCAACATTAATTATTGAGTGTAGTTTTGCATTTATTCAAAATTTTGTTTTTTTTAAAGTTTATTGCTTAGGCCACAGTAATAAGTTTTTTTTGTAAAGTTTAAAAATTCTAACTTTCTTTATTTTCCTTTTTTTTCTAAGAAATTTCTTTATTTTAGAAAATTAATTTACTAAACATGACAAATATTTTAAAAAATGCATTAATTAAAAAATAATTTTTTTTTAAATTTAAGAAAATAAAAACTCACGTTACAGGTGGCCTTATAAAATTCATGTTAACAAGGCGAGTTGATTTAACTATAAAAAAAAGTTAAAAATAAACAATTTTTATTTGTAATAACAAATTTAACATTTTATAGATTAAAAAGAAACGCGTAAGTAATGTTTTATTAGTTTTTATAACCAAATAGTTTTTTTCATAAAAATAGATATCAAAATGATATAATTATAAAAATATATTTATGCCCAAAATATAGGAAATTATTAAATCAGCATCCTAGGGCACGTGCAAAGTGAATTTTTGTTTTCGTGGCATTTTTAAAATTTTAAAAAATTTTATTTTGTAATAAAACGCAGATATTTATAAAATTGCCAAATTTGGGTTTATGCACATAAACTGATTCTTCTGGCATAAAATATTTTTTAAAAATTCTAAAATTTTTTTTTTAATTTTTTTAAATTTTAAATTTTTGCGAAAATAAAAACTCACCTTGCACATGCGTTAAATTAAGACAAGAATATATGAGTGAAATACTTTTCAAGAGTAAATGAAAATTTTTAAGGAAAACATGCTAGTTTTGATTCTTTTTTCAATTGAAAAAATGTACTTTTATAACATTGTCGTCCATAATAAAATCGAGCGCAGTGGCAGGAACCATATAGATCACATTTGTTATATACGGAAAATTTTGAAGAACATTTGCAATCTATCAATTATATTTTATTAAGTTTGAGCTAATGAAGATTAGATGCTATTAAAAAAAGGTTTCAGTGGTAGGTGTTTGAGTTATCATGATACAGGTACGGTCCTTCCCTAGCACAATTTAACTTTTGGAGATCATGAAAGATATGCAAATAAATCCTTAATATGTGCAAATTTTTTTAGTATATATGAAAATTTATTACAAAAAAAATGCGCTAGCTAGAACGATTAATATTTTTAAAACAAAATCCTTGAAATTTATTTTAATATAAAATAAAACTATAACCTTGATTTTTAATAATTTTCTTTTATTGCTATTTAATTTGTATATGGTTTCTATTCTACATTCATACTATAGATTGATTCGTTTTTTTATAAATTTTAAAATCTTTAGTTTTTTTTATGTAAAAAACAATTCATGACTTAAAATATTTCATAAATTTTTTTATTAGAATATTTTACAAAACTTTAAAATGAAAAAAAGCCATCTAGTTGTTATTAAAAGACTTGCAAAAAATATTAATTTTGCTGTTTAATATGTCTGTGACAAATAAAATGTATATGCATTAAAGATAACTCAAATTAAACTATATTAAAATACAAGTGTTCTACTTTAAAACATCAAAAATTCTTTTTTTTACATTTTTTTTAATCTGTCGCAGTTGAAAAAATATATAATTTTCATACATTTTTATTAGAACCATACAAGATTATGTATACGACTTAGGAATGAATCTTTGATAGGAGTAGGCAGAGTAGAAAAAAAAATGGCAAGTTTGAATTTTACTCCATACCAAGTGGCAAAAACATATTTCTTTTTCTCGTCCAAATAAAAATATTTATTGAGTACACAGACCTTTGCACGCCTAGCTGAGGGTGGCATAAACATTGAAAATTTTAGAAAAAAAGGTCCAAAAAACAAAAAAGATTCACAAACACAAATAAATTAAAATTTTATTTTTGCATATTCACACAAGGTAAACTGTTAAATTCAAACTTCAAATAATATTTTTATTAAAAACTAACATAACGTGTCGTATTTAAGTATGGACGCAAAATATTTTTATTATCTAAATGCCGATGCAAGAGCTTGATATATTAATAAATAATTTTTCTCTTATTTGTGATTAAATATATAAATTACAAGGAATGTTTAGATTTTTATATTTTTTCCTCTTAGGGTATATTTAGATCTGTCACTGGTCAAAAAAGGCTATTTTTTGTTTAAACGGATCCAAAGAGCGACGGAAGAAAAAAAGAAAAGCAAAAAGTATATAAGCCATCATGGGGTTGCATTCTTTTATGTTCTCATAACAATCTCGTTTTGACATTTATATTTGTTGACCTATAACCTTATTTCTATATAATATAAATATGATGCAGTTTTACAGGTTCTTTTACCCATGAATAGTACTGTGGGACGTTTATAAACCCCAGAATATATTAAATTTTAAATATCATCGAAAATGTTTTTCTTAAATATTTAATAAACAAAACTCAATTAATATTTAGTCTAATTTAAAAATTTTAATAATTAATATATATCTATTGAGGTCAGTATAGACCCGCATGGTATGATATTATTTTATATAAAATGATTTTTATTACATAACAACGATATCTTACTTTTTCCCCTAAAATAGCTAGTAGGTTAATTTATAGCAAAAAACAATTTTTTATTTAAAAAAATATATCTTTTATAAATTTTTCTAAAATATTTTAATAGCCCAAATAACGCAATTTGAGTAACTATAATGATACATTTAGTGTATTGACAAGATTTATATAATATAATATAGAAATATAAAAAATTTCCATTTTTATATTTTTGATAAACATCAATAATCAGTTAAATAAGTTTATAATAAAAAAGCGTATATTTCTATTTTTAATTAAGAATACATATTGTTTTCAGCTTTTAAACTGTTGAAGACAATAGAGGTTTAAAATTAGAGTCCGTACGGACTCCTTTGTAGCATCGCGTTATGAATTTCAAACCCTAGCATTTGCAGGTTAAAAGCTAGACTTTTAAAAAAAACCCATTGTTCACTAATTTTAGACTAAATTCCAGAAAAAATATTTTGTACTTCAACTTAGGACTTTAAATAAAATCGTCAAAATCTAACCATAGTCACATCCTCGGCCAAAAAACTGAGGTAAACAGGCACATGAATGATCCTCGTCGAGGACACAGCTAGATAAGCTGTTGTTGTGGTTGCAATAGCAATCTCCGTAACCCCCTGTAATTTTTTAAAAAATAGACATGTATTTAAAAAGGCATTTATTTGCAAAATACTTTTTATTAATTTACATTATTTAGAAAAATGCCATGAAGGTGTCAATAGCAGAGCTGTGGAAAACCCCATTTTTGAGGTCAAACTCATTTTCAAAATTTAGAAAAATAAAAGGATTTCAGCTTTAATTAACAAAATATCATATAATTTGAAAATTTCTGCGCAAATTTTGTATCTATTTATAGTTGATTTCTGTCTTAAAAGTTTTGAAAAACAGAAAAATTTGAGTTTAGCCAAAAAACGGGTTATTTCCCAGCTCTCGTCATCAGTTTCAAGCAATATGAAAGCAGGGTCCGCTTTAGGTCATATTAAAACAACGAAAAAAAATTGGATTAATTTAAACGAAATTGTTTTATCATTAATTTAATTGAACAAAATACTATATTGATAATGAAATTTTATTTTTTTCTTACATTCACAAATAATTAAGGGACTAAACTTAAAACAATAACCCGTTTTTATTTTACGTTATGCACTTTTCGTGATAGGTTAATTTATTTTTTAATTTTTTAAATCAATAAATTTTGCTTGAATTACACAGGTCAACCAATATCAATGTTAGAAACGTGATTTTTTTAAAATCATAAAAGCGAGATGGCCCAACCTCATATATATTTTTCTTTTCTTAGTTTCTTCCGTCTTTAGTAGAATAAAAGGGCCTTTTTAAAACAAATTGGCGGATCTAAATACACCCTAAAAAGAAAAAATATAAATTTTCATATAAAACATTTTTAGTCACAAACAATGAGAAACAAATTTTAATATATCAAGCTCTTACATCGACATTTAGATAATAAAAAATATTTTGCGTTCAAACTTAAATACGACATATTATCGGTTTTTAATAAAAATGTTATTTCAAGTATAAATTTAACAGTTAAATATTGTGAATAAGCAAAAATAAAATTTCAATTTTGTTTTTGAATCTTTTTTGTTTTCTGATTTTTTTTTAATTTTTTATATTTAAACCTGACTAACTAAATTTGATTATGAAAACGGTAAACATATTTAATAATTCTTAAAATGTCAGGTTTGAACTCTGTAGTTAACTTATAACTCTCAAAAAATTGTTGACCTGTGTTAAAGTAGGAAAAAAGCTTTAAAAATAATAGTTAATTACAGACAACAAATATCAATTTTGCAAAAAATAAGTTTTAATCATAAAAGAATACATTCCCAGTATACCCTTATCTAACACATATTTTCCTTTTTTCTTATTTCTTCAGACCTTCATTCGACCGAAAAATGGCTTTTTGATACAGATTGACAGATTATTCCTTAAAAGTAAAATTCCGAGAATCTTTTTAGCAAATAAAAATTCCTTGTAACTTATAATTATTATAAAATAATGAAAAATACACTTAATATATCAAGCTCTTACATCAGCATTTAGATGATACAAAAAATATTTTGCGTCCATTATATACGACAAAATATAATATCCATTTTTAATAAAAATAATTTGAAGTTTGAATTTAACAGTTCAGATACTGTGAATATGCCAAAAAAAATTCCAATTTACTTTTGTTTTTAAAATTTTTCTTTTGACCTTTTTTTTTTATAAATTTTTAATGCTAAAAGCTAACCTAAGTTTGATTAGAAAAAACGGTACCCGGATTTCGAAATTCTTATAATGGCAGTTTGATCTATTTAGCTAATTTATAACTTTCTAAAAATTGTTGGCCTGAATTATTACACGACATTAATAACATTAATATTATAACAATATTGAAATAAATAATTATTTTCCAGCATAAACTTTTAATTATTCTATTTTTTTCATGCAAATGCATTTAACATAATTAAAATAATGTAAAAGGGCCGTTGTTACTTCTATAGCTGTTTTCTTCTGCCATTGATAAGACTTGTAAATTATTTGCTAGGGGTATCATGGCAACTGTGAGAGGACATATTTCAATATAAATATGATAAAAACAAATAAAACAGATATATTCTATTTGGATTTGATTCTTAATACATACAATTTTCTTAATATAAGTAAGAAAGCGTAAAAAAATGTTATTTTACAATTATGTAATGGGGCACAAATTAGTCGAACACTGGCAGTTAAAAAATTGATTAATTTTGCGTTTTCAAAAATACTAAAAAAAATTGATTAATTTGCGTTTTCAAAAATACTAAAAAAAATTGAAAAAACTAAAAAAGTCTTTCAGCTGTATTTTAATTTTTTTCGGCATTTACGCACCGACCAATCTGTTATTTTTAAAAATTACTGGTGTATTTGATGATCCCAATCCCAGTTTATTTATAGGCTAGCTTGGGGATCAAACGAGCAAATTTTTCCACCTCCTTACCAAAAAAAAATTTATATGAAATAATTTAAATATATTAGCTTTTACTCAGGAGAGGGAGGATGCAGAAACTTTTCTATGGGGGCAAAAAATTTTTTTAAAGGAAAGGAACAACAAATTTAATTTAAATCTTAATATTTTGTTGTATATTTTCCAAGTAGCAATTTTAATAATTTCTATTCCCTTTTATATCTAATATATAAATTTAACTGCTGGTAACATCATAAAAATTAATTTTAAAGGGCAAAAGAAATTGCCCCCTTTTGACCCCCCCCCCCCCCCCCCACCTCGATATAACCCTGCCCCTACCTCCACATTTCTTCAATTTAGATTCGAATAACACAGGTCAACAAAATTCTTGAGAGTCATGAGCTAACTATAAAGACCAAACCTGCGATCTCAGGAATTTTCAAATCTTGAAAACGTTTTTTAATTAAACTTTTCAAGTCATTAAAAATTTGTGAAAATATTAAACTTGGATTCAAAAAAACATTGAAATTTTTTTTAGAATTATATAACAGCTAAACTGTAGAATTCAAACTTATATAAATTTTTTTTAAAACATAATTATTTACCAAATCTTAGGTTGGGATGTCATTCTGCATTATCTAAATGTTGATTATTTTGAAAATTTTATTTCTCATTATTTGAAATGTAAATATATGTTACAAGTGATTCTAATGATTTTTTTTAAGGGTAATTACAAGATCGCAAAATTAGTCAGAATAGTCAATGGACATTTTTTTATATGGACGTAGAAAATTAGCCGCAAGCGAAAGAAACTTTTTCCGTTAACATGTATTTTTAATATTATGATAAAGACCGCAAGATTAACGAATTGGTTGTGTCTTTAACAATATAACTACAAATTTTCATCATTGTAATGATAACAAGCAAATTATATCTTATCAAGATTCTAACAAGTAAAAATATATGTGTGTTATAGTTTAAAAACTAGATTATGGAACAAAAACCTATTTTGGATTAATGGTCTTAGGCACAAATGCTTAAACCAATATAATTTTTCAAATTATGACGCTATATATACAAATACAGTGCTGGTCACTATAAATTGGTCATTTTCAGAAGAAAAATAATTAGTGTCACATATAATGTGGCCATCTACCACTATTTTTTTGATCGCGGTCCCTAATAAAATGATTACGATCACAATTAATTGACCAAGATGATGATTTAATGGTAAACATCACTAAGTTATATGAGTATTTAGCCCCAACATGGTGATATTTATCATGAAAACATCATCTTGGCCATTTAAATGAGACAGAGATCATTCAATTGTGATCGAGATATCAACCATTCCCATTGCCAGCAGCACATATGCTTTTGAACCAGCTGCAAATTTTTATAAATTTGTAATAAAGGCCCTGTGCCCTTTTTTAAAATTAAGCAAAATTTTTTTTATTATCATTAATAAACAAAATTAGATTTAATGATTCTTGGGCCCTCTTATCCACGTGCCTAACTAATATTGTATAAATGACAGTTTCAAACTGTTATTTTATGCATTCACTAACTTTCCCACTTTAAAGTTATTTATATATCGACCAATGGTGTCAATTTATATTTTTAAACAATTTTAATAAAATTTTGAAATTTAAACAAATAAAGCTAGTTTTATTTAATTTTTGCTTGTTATCTCAAGTCTTTTTCCATAAATTTTTAAAGATTTTATTGTATATATTTAAATAAATGAAAATTAAATGTGATGGGGGCCCGTACCACAAATTATATATAAGATAATTTAAAATACTTTATAGTTAAAAACATAGCATACTTACCTAATACTATTGTCGATAGCATTATATGTTCGGTTTTTATGGCTAACTGAAAAGAGGTTTGCCAACAAAGCAAATAAAAATGTTAGATTCTAAAACTTTATTAAGTAAAATGGATTATTTTCAAATTTAAATGAGATATTAAATAATTTGAAAAATATCAAATGGAGTTAGAGTTGCTTTAAAAAAATCATTTTTAAATTTTTTTCCCCAGGTATAAGAGGTCACAGGTGTAATAATTTTTTCATTTAATGATGCATTGTTTTTTTTTTACTTTACTTAGCATTTTTGCTGAATATATCGTTTAAATGAGGCCTTGAATAAAAAGGATTTTAGCAATGTTAAAAATTTTAAAACTAATAAGGCTGAGTCTAATACTAATTTTCAAAATTTCAAAGAAAAAAAATATTTTTTTTGAAGATTTTAACGGCTAATTAAAAAATGAGAATAAATATTTTTTGGTTGGGAATGTTGTTTTGTTTTTAACCAATGCACTTGAAAAGGGATGAGAGAGGCTCTAAGGTGTGAGCGAGTTTGGAGGCGGCCAAGATGGGGTTTCTCCATAGATCCAGGGGATTTTTGGAGGTCCCACGTGAGGAGCACGATAGCCAATGTAGAAGATTGTCAGTCACTTCTTTGCAGTTGATGCACTTGTCGTCTGTTGAATAGACGCGACTACGGAAGTCTGCTAGTAGATAACAGAAGCCTGATCTTAGCTGAGGTAATAGGGATCTTTCTCGGGTTGGGAAGAGTTTTTTTGGACTGTGATATGAGAGGAGGCCAACCATTTAAAAGAATGGGAGGAGGTTTTTAAGATTTAATTGTATTGCATACAACCTCGGTATGAATTTGTTTAAGCAACTGTTTTGTTGTTAGGTTGAAGTCAAGTAAATGACTGATGCGTGGAAAGCTGATTGAGGGCAAGGACTCCGCATGTAATTTTAATGTTGAAAATTATGCCTCAAAGATAATTAAAGTTAAAAAATTGCATGTTAGATGTTATTTTTTAGGTTTTTTTTTCACAATAATTTTACTTATTAAGTTAAGTTTATAAAATGTTCGTTTTGTATAATAATGATATGATTTTTTTTTCTACATGAAATATCTAGGTTTTAAGGTGAGAAACCAAAAATAATTATTTTCATAATATCTTTATTTCACGAATCTTTATTTGAATGCTCTACTAAACCTAAAACCCGATTAAATTAACAATATGGATAAATTTAGTTGAGTGACAAGATTAATTTAATGGAACATGAATAATTAAATTTTATTTAAATATTTTTCTACTTAATATTTAAATAAAATAAAGGCTATTCATTAATGTTAACTTAGGTTATTTATAATTATAAAGCGCTCCGCATTTTTCTTTAAAATAATAAAAAAAATATAGTTCTCATAAATTATTTATTTATTTTAAAGAGGTTTAAAACTAAGGTCCAAATGGAACCCACATGAGCATTTGCGTTTTTCGGAGGAATTATGTATACGTAAAATAGAATTTAAAATATTTAACATCACGTAAAGAATATAAATTCAAATGTTTTATCAAGTTTGCTTTGCTGGCGCATTATTCGTTCAATTAAATATCGGTATTTGGCAAGCCCTAGGCCGGTCCGCCTGGCGCATTTTCAGCAATAACTCGGTCAGGTCGAGATAATTTTTTTTCATTTTAGGTTTGGCATCCGGCCCAAGACTGGCCTAAGTTTACGTATACGGTTCCGAAATTTCAAATCGCAAGATAAATGTTACTGTAGAAATAATGTTTTTTATAGAAATACAGGTCGACAAAGATTCGAAACCCTCGTAACTTCAAAGACTAGATCTGCCATTTTAATAGTTTAACGTCTTAAAAATCAAACTTTTTAAGCCAAAAAAATGGGAAAATTAAAAATTAAAAATTTTTTATAAATTTTAGATTGGCAACCCTTGTTAAAATATAATGCGTTCACATAAATAAATAACAATTTAGAATTTTTTTTTGAAAAACTGAATAAAGTTTAAAACCCTCCTAAATTCAAATTTAAAATAATATATTTAAAATTAAATATATATCTTTATTTAGGTTGGGTTGGCAAATGTTCTGTATAACACAGGTCAACTGCTATTTAAGAATCTTCAAATTCTGCCGGTTTTTCTAATCAAACTCAGTCAGTCTGCTATAAACATTGAAAATTGTGGAAAATTGTCATAAAAGACAAAAAAGTTCAAAAACAAATTGCTGCATATTTACAATAGCAAAAATTTTAAACTTTAAATAATATTTCTATTAAAGACCGATAATATATTAAGTCGAGGTATGGACACGAAACATTTTGTATTATTCTTTTAGATGCAAGAGCTGAATATCCCAAATTTTTATAAATTTAAGATGAATATGAGAAAAACATTTAAAGTATTCTTTTTAGGGTTCAAGTTGCAAAATAATTTATAAATCTAAGGAGGTGAAGGCGGTTGAATGTATGAAAAATATCAGGATGTATGCTTTCATGTTTTCAAAAATTTTTTTTTCTTAAATTATAATTTGTTGACCCGTGTAACCTATGTTGATGTAAAATTTATATAAATACGTAACAAATCACATCATTTAAGACATTTAGAGTAAACTATTGGTGTTAATAAAAAAAATTCTAAAATTATTTTATGTTATAATCTTAAAATTGCAAAAAATTTTGTCATTTTTTTAAGTATTCCTTAAAAGAAAGGCGAAACAAAAAATAGAAAAAAATAATATGTATAAGATAAAGCCATTTTGGATATTAATTCCACCCAATGTCATAAATATTTTGTACAAATTGGATTTTGTTGACATGTCTAATATTTATAATTTCACTTTCTTGTTTAATAGAAAAAATTAGGCAAAATATATAATAAGTGGGCTGACCTTGCTTGATCTTTATTTTTCCTTCTAGTTTTCCTTAATTGGGTTTTTATTTTTTAATAGTTATAAAATATTGCCCCTATAAAATCCAACATATGGAATCAAAAATCAATAAATTTTATTTTTGCTAATCGATAATTTATTAACCCGTACTAGCATTGTAGGGTCCAAATGGACTCTAGCACATATTGATTTTTATCTTTAAAATATTACATATCTGGGTCAAATTTTTATGAATTTTTTCTTAAATACATAATAAACGAATCTAGTTATTATAATTTGGTCTTAGTCTTATAACAAAATTAGTTAAAAAACTTAATGGAGTCCGTATTGACCGCAATCACGAAAACCATGATATTTCCTCAATGTAAATTTAAACTTATATAATTGCAACCTTATTTTTTATCTATTTGTTTAAATAGATTTGAATATTATGCGTATAAATGTTTGTTTTCTATTGTAATGATAGAAATTATTTTTTCTCTCTTCAAAGTATATAGTTTTTATGGTAAATAATAGCCAAAATAATTTTTTTTTTCTTACAACATTTTTTTTATCATTTTGAAAATGTTTTATTAGACTTAAAAACAGGATTTGATAAAAAACACAAGTCAACAAAGTTTTAAGAGTTATGAGTTTGCGGAGATCAAACCGGCCATGTTAGGGATTTCAAATCCGTGGTTTTTTAACTTAGTTAGTCAGCTCCGAACCTTGAATTAGAAATGCTAAAAGAACAAAAAAGATTTAAAAACAAAAATAAATTAAAATTTTTTTTTGCAAATTTACAACAAACTGTTAAATTTAAATTCAAAATACTTTTATTAAAAATTGATAGTATACATGTCGTATTTATGTTTGGACGTGAAATATTTCATTATATTTGAATGCTGATGTAAGAGCTTAATATACAAAAAGCTTTATTTCTCATTACACAGGTCAACAAATTTTTAGTTATGAGCTAATTTAGAACCTGCCATCTTAGGAATTTTCAAATCCATTTACCGTTTTTTCTAATCGAACTTAATTAGTCATCTATAATCTCTAAATATTAAAAAAAAGCCAAAAAAAAACAAAAAAGATCCAAAAACAAGAAAAAGAAATATTTTTTTGCATATTTGCACGGCTAAATTGTTAAACTTCGAATAAAATTTTAATTTAATAATATATTGTGTGGTATTCATGTTTGGATGCAAAATATTTAGTATATCAAAATGCTGATGTAAGGGCTTGATATACTAAAAATTTTTATTTCTCATTAATTGATTAAATATAGGTTACGAGGGATTTTTATATGAAAAAAAGATTCTTTTCGATTAGTTTTCTCGATCTGTCAATTGGGTCAAAAAAGCCATTTTTTGATATGGACGGATATAAGGAGCCAACGGAAAACATGTATATATATATGAGATAAGGTCATCATGGGGGCATATTATTTTATGTTCTTACAAAATTCACGGTTGTAACATTGATATTTATTTACCTCTGTAATGTTGAAAAGTGATTATTATAATATAGAAAAATAAAAAATTCTTATTTTTACATTTTTTTTTCACTTTATGTTAAATAGAATTTATTTTTTTTAATTTATAATTCAAAAAGTACGTATTTGTCTTCAAAATAATAAATAAATAAAGTTTATAGCTTTTAACTCTTGAATTCATAGAGGGCTAAAATTGGACAGCACTTTTAGCCAGGGCTGGGAAAAAAAACTAAATGGGCTTTTTTTTAACAAGTTTTTGGGTTTTTTTTCCAAATGCCCACAAACTCGTGGGCATGGCAAAAGAAAAGCCCCTTTTCTTGCTTAAAGAAAAGGGACATGTTTAAAAAAAGCCCCTTTTCTTAAAAAAAAACTCCTAGGAACTTTAAGAAAAAATAACCCACCCATCAAAATTTCTGAAATTATTATAGAAAACATAAAATGGGTATTTTGGGGCTCTTTTTAAGAGTCACTTTTTGTGGGTTTTTTTTGCCCCTTTTCTTAGTAAGGGCTTTTTTTGATTTCTTATTTTGCCCTTTATTTTTGCCCCCCTTTCTTTTTTTATGTTTTAGGGGAAAACAATGAGCTAAAGCAGCCCTGTTTTTATCGTTACAAATTTCTCACCTTAATTTGTATTGTATAATAATAAAATAAATTATTTTTTCTCTTTCCTGCGAATGGTAGGGTAAAAAATTTGTAACGCGACTGCTATAATAGGGTCCATACGGACAATTTTAAACCTCCATATTTACAAGAATTTAAAAGTTATGTTTATTTTTTTGCATTTCAAAGAGAAACACGTGTTCGTTAATTATAAACTAATAAGTTATTATTAATGAATATTGCAAATTTTATTCCATAGAAAGTAGAAAAAAATCTAAAAATTGGAATTATATATTTTTCCATATTAAATTAATAACTCATGCCAATAAACTAAATGTATCAACATTATTGATCAAAAAAAATATTTAATTTACACCTATAAATAAATTTTATTTTTTGCTGTTTTGTAAAATTTTACAGAAATTAAATTTTAGATTATTTATAAGATAAATGGTATTATTTTGTTGTGCTTTATATTTAATAACCTATTATGGCAAAGCAATCATATTAAATTTAAATCTTTTATTTTATAATATTTTTGTTCTGTAAAAATTTAACTACAGGCAGAAATTTATTTTTTGTAGGTTTATACGTTGATTTTGGTAACTTATTTATTAGAACACAATTAAAGTTTATGAGTTAATTTTTGATTTTGCTGTTAAAATTGTTAATCAAAAAATATAGCATTAATATTATTTAAACTTAACTTATATTAGCATGATGCTTCCTGCGACGGGTAAAAACAAGTTTATGTAATTAATTATATTTACCTAACCGCAAGCTAAAAATGACACATAACATATGGGTTCCCTCGTGAATTTTTTTAATACTTTCAAATCACTTAGGTTGGCTCTTGGCTAAAGTCTCATGCTTTATAAAGAATTGTAAGAAAATAATTTATAAGTAGTTGCATAAAAATATATCTATATCTTAATTATATAGCCGTATTGTGCTTCCAATCTCAGTTGAAGAGGTAGATTTATATAGATTTTACAAATTTTATAGTATCAAGTTGCTCAGTTATTTACTGTAGCTGAAGCTAGCAAAGAAGAAACTGGTGGAGGGGAAGGTGTTGAGGTTTTACATAATGAACCTTATAGTAACAAACCATTGTTTGATGGGCAATACTCTTCAGGGCAGTACACTCAAAAGATATATCACATTGACCAGTAATTGTTTATAAATTTGTCATGATTTTTTATCAAATATAATAATTTTTTTAGAAATCTTTGTTGCAAATTTTTAACATTGCTTTATGCTAGCTGTAATTTTAGAAATAAATGAGACCTTAATTAGATGAAGAGAGCAGATCAATGTTGTTTTGTGTACTTTTTAAAAATAATAATTTTTACTTATATTTATTTATATAATTTTATATATATTAAAAAAAATCAATTGTTTAGCTAACAATAAATAAATTAAAATATTTTAAATATAATTTTGTTTTCTGGTATCATATAATTTTTTTAGCCATTTATCAATTTCTCATTTGAACTTGTGGCTTGAATCAAGGCATGATTGTAGTATCTTGGAAATGGAAACTTTAATTTTTTCAAATTTTTTATCCAAAGTCATATTAAATTATAAATTAATAAATTCAAATATATAATTTATCCTTCCAATTTAATATTATAATGGATTTTTTACCAAAAAAATTAATCACATCTATAGTTTCTTTTTTCCCTCCAAATAAAGGGTATAGCCATTGTTTAATTTCCAGCCCTAATGCCCCATTATATACATAATCTTAAATGTAAGGCAAATGAGGCTATGTTTATAGAAGTAAAATAACTCTAGTTTACATTTACCAGTATTGTCTGCATGATATAATAATTTGGGGATATAAGCATTTATTTAACAAATATTACGGAATTTATGTCAAAATTCAATGCATTTACTGACCCCAGGGGTACAGAATTTTTTATGTTACTTACATATAAAATATTTTAAGTACATCACCTTTACATTAGAAAATTGCCACAATTTGCGAGACTCCTTGTCCCTAAAGAAGCCTGTGCTTTTATGGAAGAAGCTTGGAATGCATACCCTTACTGCAAAACTAGTAATCTTTTGCTCTCATGAGTTTACAATTACTAATTAAGTTTTATACCATTGACATTTAATACTTGAGTTTTTTTTAATTTTATTCTTCTAATTGGTATCGGGTCAGATAGCTCAGTGGCAAACCTTCTGCCTTAAACGCAGGAGGTTGCGAGTTCGAATCCGTGCACAGCAGCTTTTTTCTTCGGAAAAATAGTATACATGTGTAACCACTTTGTAGCTGCTGACTGGCCTACCTAGGCTATAGGTCTTAAACGATATGTCTAAAAGTAAGAGCCTAGGCTAAAAACCTAGGTCGCCGGCGTGCGTGCAAATCTTACTATTTAACCCGTTGGCAATATTAATTGCTTTGCTCGGGTTAAAGAGTCCAAGCCTTTAACGGGTATGGCACCCCTAAGTGGGGAAATGTATGGGGGAAACCTCAAACCAATTGTTTGTTTGTTTTTTTTGTATTCGTTTAATTGGTACAGTTTATATTGAATTTTTATTTGGCTACAGATGAGGTTAAAAAATTATGGCCAAATCCTGGTTTCTGATAAAAATTGCGATAAAATAATTACTGATTGGGTTTATGTTAAAATGATAGTTAGTAATAAAGCAGAAATTTAGTCAGGCATTTAATTATGTAATGGATATATATATGGATGGTGACTTGGCAAAGAAATTTACATAATTTTTTTTTATATCATTATAGTTATCACTGTAAGTAATCTCATACACTTCTATTACGGTATCATCTATTTATATATATATATGAATATGGAAACATGATTGATAAATAATACAAAATATGTTACCTATTATGTTTTATATATCGTAGGGGGATACATAATCTAATTATAACAAATCTATTCTAAGATTATTGATTAATTTACAACTTGCTAAATATAAATTAAATTTTATAGAGTTAGGTATGTTTCAAAAACTACAGAAAAAAAAATATTTTTGTTGTTTGAATAAACTTAAACTCTCTTTTTATTTCTTGTGATCCATATGATTTACCTATAGAGATCAGGTGGATGCTAATATATAAAAAAATATTAATTTTACACAAATTTTGCATTTGATCAATATCAGCCTGGTTTTTTATTGTAATGAAACCTTGTAATTTATTTTGATCACATATTAACCTAAGTAATTTAAGCATTAGAGGATTCTTAGAAATTTTTTGCCTTTCCTACACTATTAAATGTAAAAAAAAACAGGTATAATTGCGCTTTATTTTCTCCATCAAATGTATGATTGTTATTTTATTACGATTTACTTTTGCCTTTTACGAAATTTAGAATCCAAACTACATGAAAGACAACTTCATCCTCAAAATTGAGACAATCCATCTCCCTGATAGGGGAACTGCAAAAAATGTATTTTCCAATTTTTACACAATTTTACAATGGGGTACACACCCAAAATCACATTTAGTAATATATAAAGGCAAAAATCAAATCGAAAATATGATTATATTAAAACATTTTAATAGCTACTGTTTATTTAAGAATTTTTTTTTTCTTTCAAAAATTATATTAATAAAAACAGAAATTGATTTTAAATGTGTTGTTATGATTGCTTTACACTGGACAACAAAATTTGGACGACCCTAAGCATCATTTATGGCAACTATGGTTTTTGGTCAAGTTTTTGGTGCTGATCACGAATATGAAATTAGAGTTTTAACCAATGCCTCAGATTTTTAATTATTCGGTGTCAAAGTTGAGATTTTTTAATTTTTGGGGTATTTTGGGCATCTATATCATAATACGTATGGGTAGTAACAAAGTTTAAAAATATATTTAGATAACGAAAACATTCATTATTAACGTAAGGGGTTTAAATTTTTTTCAAATATTTAGTTTTTTTTATTTTTTCATTTTTGTAAAATTAATGGTTTTCGTCATAAACTCCGTTTTTTGATCCTAAATAACTTGAAAGTAAGTTGCTAATAATTTTATGTAACAACCTTTTTTAGATATGTTTTTTTATAAGGAATTTGAATATGCCAATAGATTTTTTGTAAAATTAATAGTAAAAAAAATTTTGTGTATTTTTTTTTGAACTTTGGACGCGGATTTAAAAAAAAATTGGAGGCATTGGAAAAAAACTAAGAAAATTCTCTACAAAACCCTTAAAAAATCGTTTATGTTGTGTTTTTTTTGTTGTCCAGTGTTATTCATCTACCTGAATATTACTTTAAAAAATATTATAGTAATAGGTTATCATAAAGAAAAATTGAAAATGTGAAAGTTTTTTAGCTCATACTCATACATTTTATGTGTACCCTTATACCTTTTATAAATAATTTGGACTGTGGGCTAAAAAACCACTAAAACGCATTTTACATTTACAGCCTCACAAACTAACTCCCGACGTATTGAAACAATGCGAAATCGTTCACATTGATATAGCAGACGAGTCGCAAATCAATAAATCAGTATTGACATAATTTTGTTATGTTATATAACTTTTACATTCCCAGGCCTTTGTAGAGCGAATGCGGTCCTCCTCATTTTTTTTATACTTATTGTTATATTTTGTGACAAAAATTGTAAAAAATTAAAAATCTTCAGTGACGAGGACCCTTTACTTTTTATGTTTTTAGATATTAAAGTTTTTTATTTTTACCAATTTCATTTTGAGATTTAAAAAAAGATAATTCTGACCGCGCTGAATTAGAATATATTAGCGATTAATCTGGGAACCCGAGAATCAAGCCCATTTCTCCTTAACGAAACCATTTTTACAATTTATTGAGAGTTATTAAGAAGGGACCATTATTGCTTATACAAATTTGTTAAATTTGACCATAGATTTAATTATTTTTACCTTATTTGGCTTGCAAAGTCAGCTATAACTGATTTATATTTTAAACTCATTAACATATCGACAAAATTCAATTTTGTAAAAATAATTATGGCTTACACTATGGGAGAACAACATTTTATACAGTTTGGCCAAACTCATTAAGCAATGCTTAAATTTATATAAAAAATATTTTAGACAATTTTATTTCTTAAAAATGTTTTTTTTGGCTAATTCAATTGTTTCTTTTAATTTTCAGCAATTTACCTCGATCAAAAAGAGAAAAGTTGCCTTTTTATTAAAAATTTGAAATGGTTTGTATAATTTTAACAAATTTTATTAAAGAAAAGAGTCTCTTGTAAAAATACATTTTTTTTCTTTTTTTTCAACATTTATGACGGTGGTCTAACTAGATAGCGTTAAACGACAGATAGCATTAACAAATTGTACATCCAATATTTTTAAAATCAGGTTTCATTACTTTTCTCTACATTCTTTAAAATAAAGTTCAAATGCAAAAAAAAAATTCTGTATATGGGCACATGCAAAGTGAGTTTTTATTTTCGTAAAATTTTCAAAATTTTGAAAAAAATTTATTTTGAAATATAACGCAAAATTTTAAAAAGTTGCTAAATTTAGTGTATGCGCTTAAAATGCTTTTTCTGAGATAAATTTTTTTTAAAAAATTTTGAAAAAAATAAAATTTTCAGAATTTTAAAAATTTCACGAAAATAAAAACTCACTTTGCACGTGCCCTATTATCCAATGTTGCACAAAACATATATCACCTAAAATCTATTTGGCTACATGCAGATAATATTATTGTTTAAAATTATAAAATGTATTTAATTATGAAATAGGACAGGAAACCTGGAATGGATCCTAAAACATTCGTTTCACAAAAAACTGGACGCGGTAAACTACATGGCAATTGGCAGGTAATTCTTCTCAAATACTCTTTTATTGATCTGTGAGGCCTTAATAATCACTATTTTTTGCGAATTAATTACAGCTTAGAGCTCACAAAAACGGAAAACTTCATTTTTAACTTTTTTCTTTCTTTTATCATAGTTAGACTCAGAGCTGGGAAAAAGCCCATATCTAGCTAAACTCATATTTTTGTTTTTCAAAAATTCTATGACAAATTAAAAAAATAATAGATACAAAAAAATATAGGCAGGAAATCTTAAACTTAATAAATTTTTTCTTGGTTATAAAATTAAAGCCCTTAATTGTTTTTTTAATTTTTGAAATTGAAATAATGAGTTTAGTTCAAAAAATGGGTTTTTTCCCAGCTCTGGCTAGACTATTTACAAACATTCATACGTTAAAAAAAATATGGTTAAAGCCCAAAAAAATGTTTTTACCAATCGAGGAGATATAAAAATAATGAACTTATTATTCTATCAAGCTTATGTGTTTTTTGATTCCTTGTAAATAAATTATTGGAAAAATGTTTTGTGTCCAATCTTTATAACAATAAAATTTTTTTTTCTCATTATTAAAATAGATTAAAAATGTGGTATTCCCTTCATATCGTCACGGTGCCGATTTATGTTTAGGTCATATTTGACACGTTGATTACACTGGACAACTAATTTTGGACGACCTTAAGCATCATTTATGGCAACTATGGTTTTTGGTCAAGTTTTTGGCGCTGATCACGAATATGAATTTAGAATTTTAGCCAATGCCTCAGATTTTTAGTTATTCGGGGTCAAAGTTGAGATTTTTCAATTTTTGGGGTATTTTGGGCTTCTATATCATAAAACCTATGGCTAGTAACAAAAGTTTAAAAATATATTTAGATAACGGAAACCGTCAGAGAGTTTAAATTTTTTTAAAATATTTAATTTTTTTTATTTTTATAAGATTAGTGGTTTTTCTCATAAAATCCCTTTTTTAATCCTAAATAACTTGAAAGTAAATTGTTAATAATTTTAGGTAATAACTTTTTTTAGATTTGTTTTTTATAAGAAATTTGAATATGCCAATATATTTTTACAAAAAATTAATAGATAAAAAATTTTGTGAATTTTTTTCTGAAATTTGGACGCGGTTTAAAAAAATTTGGAAGCATTGGAAAAAAGACTAAATTCGGGATCGTTATCGCAAGAAAATTCTCTACTAAACCCTCAAAAAATCGTGGATGTTATTTTTTTTTGTTGTCCTGTCTTATGAATGTATCCCAAATTTCTGGTTCTCCTTCAGTTGGGGAATTGATTAAAAAATTTTAAATGGCTTTTACAATCGCTTAAAAAACAGCTGATAGGGCTAATTTTTAAAATAAAATTTATTTGAATTAAATTCGAATTACAAATCTAATTTTAATTCTCTAATTTTTTGAGAAATGTTGCTTAGATAGAAAGTATTAAAATATACCTGTTATTATAAGAGCTCCTATCAGGCAGACGGTAATATGGGCACGGTTGGGAGTTAGGGAAAGGATTATTGTCAAGGTTAAATAAGGGTTGTGCACTTATTGGGGAAGTTTAGATTCCAAGATTGCACTTTAACATTATTTGGCCATCAAATTTCTAAAAAAATACCCTTAAAATTTAAATTTTTAAAATTCTACAAAATTTTAAATGCTTGAGAAAACTAAAAATTCATGACATTGTTTAGAGTTTCACATGTGAGAATCAATCCGAGGCCGGATTCGAAAGTTTGACGCAAGTGAGGCAGCTTTTATTTTCACTCAAGGGGTAGGTGTGATTAGACCTACTTCCATGCACATATGGTAATAACCATGGGAGACCAAAAACGCATAAGTAGGATTGCAAGTATTTAAGTACTCAAAGCATATCATTTAAAATGTTTCTCATATCCTCCATGATTAAATGTCTGCATTGGGATAACATTTAAGTGTGCGTTCATAACGGTCCTTCTTTAAAAAACCTGTTATTACTAACACTCGTCTTATTTCGCATGTAACATATATCATAGTTTAATCGCTCTATTTACAATAGCTGGGAATTATTAAATTGGGAACATTTTCAATGTAAAGGCACGTGCAAAGTGAGTTTATATTTTCGTGAAACTTTCAAAACTTTGAAAAATTTTATTTTGAAATAAAACGCAGTTTTTTTTCAATGTTGCCAAATTTAGTATTATTTGCACATAAGGTGCTTTTTCTGAAGTAAAATTTTTTACAAAAATTTTGAAAAAATATAAAATTTTTAGAATTTTCGAAATTTTACGAAAATAAAAACTCACTTTGCACGTGCCCTAATATGATGAATAAAGTTATCATACAATATCCTTACCTCGGTACGAAAAACCCTTAGGCTTGTTTTTAAAAAAGTTATAGAAATCTATGGTCAATCCTGTTGGTGTTTGCTTAATTATATTAATTTGAATATTTTGACCTTTTAGTATTATGGCCTTTTTAGTAGTTAAATATTCTGTCCTTTTTAGTAGTTTAATATGACCTTTTATTATTTGATTAACCTAATTGTACTTTAACTTTTAAGTATTATTTGTTATATGAAATGGCATTGACGACTAAAAGGTATATATACTGAGTGGAATGGCAATATATATATATATATGGTCAATTCCACCTCAATCCAGCAAGTCCGGGAGGGGTACCCCTTTTGATTTGGCTGAAATTTTGCATGGAGGTAGTATTTAAGAGTATCTCATAATCTGGAAATTTTTTTTGACCGGAAGTGATTTTTGACGGAGATAGGGGCAAAAGAAAAAAAAATTGCAAGGTGAATTTTCACATTTGATGCAACTTTGGGAGGTTATAAGTCAAAAAGTATTATAGCTAGAGACCTAATTTTTTTTTTATTTTGAAGAGGACAATAAGGGCTATCTTGCATGTGTTTATTATTTTAAAATTAGTTTTTTGAAATTTTACAATTTTGTAAAGAACATTCAATTTGATATAACTAAAAAAACGTATTTTTAAATTTCTTAAAAAATTGCTAAAATACAGTCCTTAGTATTCATTATTAATATGTGAACTCAAAAGTATGGGACCGACTAGACTTTTTAAAAAAATTATAAAAAAAATTTTTTTAATTGAATTTTAGACAAAAATTTGCTCCCTGTACTATATTAAAATATTTAAAAGTGCCAAATTTGTTTATATATAAGAAGTTAGACATAGGGGCAAATATGTTAGGCTATAACAGTTTTATTAATTTGATTCAAACTATTGTCAATTTTGGAAAGAAAAGGGGAACTTTAGAACAAAAAAATTGGTAATTTTCAGTATTTTACTCCTATCTTCTAAGCCGACTTTCTGGGTCACTACAAAACCAATTTGAAAATTTAAAACTGCATTTTATGCATAAAACATCACTATATAACATATATTTCCCCCAACATTTTTTAACGTACCCATAGCCTTTTATAAAATAAAAACCAAAGTTTGCCAGGTTTTTTGAAATTTTAAGGTGTAAAAAATAAAAACGTAAAATTTTTATGCTAATATATGTTAACTTTTACTAGTCATTTTTAGTTTGATGAACAATATTAGAATATGTACATAATTCTCAATATTTATCCTCGGCAAAATTCAAAAAATTTGTTAAATTTATTGGATAAAAAAAAATTTAAGAGGATTTTATTTAGAAAAAATAATAAGGTTAAAAAATTTGTAAAAATTAATTTTTTTCTATTAATTAATAGTTTTTGAATAAAACAGCCTTAACAACGTTAAATCTGACAAAAATAAGTAAAATAGAATATATTTGGCCTATTTAGAATATTATGATTTAATAGATTTTCTTTTTTTATGATTATCAACAAACTTAAAATAAACGTAAAAAGTCAATTATTTTATGAAACATAGTGATATGGTTTTTTGATATTATAACTACATAAAAAAAGTCAATTTTAGGGTTAAACAACCTTAAATGATTATAACGGGCAGAATTAGCTTCAATGATGAATTTTAAGACTAAATATTAGACCCAATTTAATATAAACAAAATATAGACATTCAGTCTTTTTTACTAATTTTTACAAATGCCAAATAAGTTTTTGAAAGGCTATTTAGAGCAAGGAACATCATATATATCTAACTGACCTTAATAAAGTTTAAAAACCAACAAATTAAGTTCCATTTACATTTTAGTTTTATAATATAGACGCACTAAACCTATTAAAGAAAGAGGAAATATCACTGTTACTTGATTCTATGGGCATATGAATTTGGGCATTGACCTAAAGTTTTTTATAACTAAATGTGTTCCTTACGAGTTTTAACACAAAAATGTGTTTTAATAAATACATTAAATTACTAATTTAATAAAAATAATGAAATGATTTAATATTCTCATTTTTTTATAATTTACCTATCTAGTTCTTTTAAGATTTTCTATACATAACATATATACTATTTTTTTAACACTTTAACAGGCAAAATATGACTGATTATATAGGTTCTAGATATTTTTAGATAATTTTGCCAAAATAATAAAAAAATAAGCTTGCACAGACGAATACAATCTGCGTTAGTTTTTTGACACCTGAAAATTTGCTGTTTTTTGGCAAATTTAGGTATTTTTATTCTAGAAGCGTCAAAATCGAGTGAAAAAAGGTGGGGCTATTATATGTTATTAAGCAATAGTTCATCTATAAAATAAATGTTAAATATTAAAAAAAGGTTGGCTGGTTAACCAGAAAGTCGATTTTGAAAACAGGCAAAATTTTCACTTTTTTCGGTTTTAAGGTTCACTTTTTCATTGTAAATTTAATAATAGTAGTAATCAATTAAATCAAACTATTATGGCCTAACATAATTGCCCATATGTCCTGCTTTTCGAATACATTCAAATTTGGCACATTGGCATATTCTAATATAGTGCAAAGGGCATAATTATGTCCCAAAATTAGGGCAAAAAATTGATTTTTTTAAATTTTGTAAAAAGTCATGCCGGTCCCAAACTTTTTAAATCATATATTTATTAACATTATTAAGGGCCATATTATATAAATTTTTCAGAAAATTCAAAGATACGTTTTTTGAGCTATTTGTGTCTAAACTTGACTTTAATTTTTTGGTAACTTAAAAAAAAATTTTTTTTAATATTTTTTGCATCTAAGGTAGCCCTTATTACAATCTTCAAAATAAAAAAAAAATTATGACTCTAGCTACAATACTTTTGATGATACATGCGCGCAAAGTTGCCTTAAATTTTTTTTTTGCAAAAAAATGAAAAATATTTTTGCTCATATCTCGGTCAAAAATCACTTCCGGTCAAAAAAAATTTAGGTTTTTATCAGCATCCTAGGACCCTATCAGCGTACCAAATTTCAGCCAAAACTGAGACTTCAAGGGAAAAAGTTTGTCGATTTGAGGTGGAATTGACCATATATATATATATATATATATATATATATATATATATATATAATAAAGTATAAAATTTCAACCTAACTGCTAAATAAATCCTTTTTACAAATTAAAAATAAGTGAGGTAACAAAAAATATCCGCGGATTATTGACCTAATAAAAATTACTAGAAGACAAATTTTTAGGTATGATTGAGCACCAACGCGAGGTACTCTCCTAATTTTTGCATCTATAAAGGCTAAATCATTTTTCCAATAATTATTTAGAGTATTTTACTAATAAAATAAACGGTTCATCTAATTATTAACCTATATTACCATGTAACTTATTGATCTATTCTCTTATGTAATTTTAACGAAAGTATATTTAATCCGACATAATTTTATAACTTACTATTTATACTCAAATAGGAAACTGTGAACCCCGTGATGTGCTGTTACAAACTAGTCACAGTCAACTTTAAATGGTTCGGTTTACAGACCCGCGTTGAAGAACTCATTATGAAAGTTTTGCTCGCTCTCTTTTTATCCCGCTTCTATATAATTTTAATCTTTATCCTTAATGTAAATTGTGTAAAATTTTATATTCTTATTTGCATTTGTTGTATCTTATCAAATGGATTGCAAATTGACCACCTCTGATATTTTTTACGTATTTGACTATTAAACTAAAATTTATCAAGATTTGATGAAGATGTCTATTAAAAGTTGGCCGAAAACTTTTAGGCCAAATTAAGTTGCTTTGTATTATTGACTCATTCGACCAAGGGCCAAAATATAGCGAGGTAGTTAATAAGTAGTGAAGCTATCCGTCAACCCTATCGTTTCCTTTTTGTATTTATTGTAATATATTTTGATTTGAAATAGAAATGTAAATTTCCTTTTTAATTACTAAACGTTCTATGCAATTTAAAAAAAAACGACTATAATTTTATGAAAATTACAGTTAAAAACTCGCAAATAATTCTATAACTTTTCCCCTTTTTTTTTAAATATGGAGATAAAGACGGTAAAATAAAAAAAGGGTTAATAATTTATTTGGTAGCTTTGGGATCAAACGAGCAAATTTTTCCACCTCTTACCAAAAAAAAATAATTTAATTGAAAACACAATTACTTATAAGATTTGCTATTACATAATATGTGATATTGGATTTTTTGTAATGACGTTTTAGGTTGAAAGACGATTATTTACAAAATTTCACCGGGAATTATTTTGCAGTATGGACAAATGGTACGGGCTCACGATGGCTGATATTCGGAGAATGGAGGAAGAAACCAAGGCCGAGCTTGATAGAGTAAACATCCTACAATTACTACATTTTTTTCCTCCCATTATTGGGGCACGTTTAAAATCGTTTTGCGACTCTATTGACATTAGCAGGGTCTATTGTTTTACTAATGTTAAAAAATTTCAGTTTTGCAGTTTAACACTTGAAAATTTATAACAACTCAAACGCGCGTTTAAAGTTTATTCATTTTTTTATAATCAAATTTTTAAAATTAAAAGAAAAGAATTTTTTTTATTATTTAAAAACTTTTGTCTTAGAATTTTTTTGGTCTCATAATTAAGATTTTTTGTTATAGTGTTTCCCTTTGTTTAAGATTATCGCTCAAAAGTTTGTTTTTTTTATTTTGGATTAGATGAACGCATTCTTATAAAATTGTCGAATTAAGCCCATAAAATACTTTTTTAGAAATAAAAATTAAAAATTTTTATTTAACAAATTTTTAGGTTCAATTTACGAAAAAATAAAAACAACTCACTCTACACGTGCCCTTTACCATAACAATAATTTTATGTAATTGTGTCATTTAATATTTTTCAACCCTTTGTTTGAATACTATATATATATTTGAATATGGAGGATAAGCAAACATATGTTATCAATGTTTTTTTTTTCAATATTTTTTTATTTTGTTTTTAGTAGATGTGTGCATGTGTCACCGTCCAAAAACGCAATATTCCGCTGGCGAAATATTGTTTGGACTTGACCTCAGCTTCCGAAGCATATATAACGCCGGCGAAATATTCTTGGACCTATAGTCAACGTCCAAAACGCATTTTAGCCGGCGGAATATTGTTTGGGTTTGAAATCAACGTCCCAAGCTTATATTTAGCCGAAAAATTTTGCATAATTTAGCGAACAAATTTTTAATCTCGCGAAAAAATTGTATTTTAACTTAATAAGGGTTTTTAAAATATATTCTTAAAGTTCTAGATTGAATATTTTTATTAATTGATCAAAAACCTTTTTATAAATAATTTTAAATTTTTATATGCATAATTTACCATAAAATTACAGGTAAAACCTGACATCAGATATTTAGTAATTACCGACCGACCGATTTTTAAACTTGAGCCCCCGCCCTCGAACCTTTGGATTTGAATTTTTTTAATTTATCGGCCTGAATTTAGTATAATCCGAAAAATTTATATACAAATTTTTTGCTTTAAAATTATCAATAATATACAGAAACTAGGGGTAATGTTTGTCATCAGGCGATAAAACATTTATAGTTAAAAAAATGGGTCTGGCCCGCTTTAAACTTCGGCCTGTCTAGATATTTTATTGGCAGGACTTCAGGGCCTGTTGGGTCGAGACTATCGTAACTAATTTTTATAGATATAACATTTATTTAATAATACTTAACATAATATAAAAAAATTCATAATAGAGTTTAAATAGACATTTTTAAATGTAACTATTACCGATTTTCAGCCAAAATTAGTGCTTTCAATGCTATAAAAGTTGTTTGCTAAATTATGCAGATATTTCTGGTGGAATACAGGCTTTGGGCGCTGGTCCGAGCAATATTCTGCCGGCGAATATGAGTTTTGGACGCTGAATGACCGTCCAACACTATTCCGCCGACTCTTAATAATTTTTTCTTATTTCATTAACATAGAAACGTAATTACGGTCAAATAGCTGGAACGGCAAGTTTAGAGTAATAGTATCTATCTCCCCGCCTAATCAAACATCAATTTTATATAACTTCTACTATCATACATATTTGACTGACCCATCATTTCAAAATTTTTTTTTATATAACTACAAACATATCAAGTTAAATTTCCACAAATTGTGATTTTTTTGTTGTTGATAAAATGAAATCTTGTCCCATTTTGATAGAAAATTAATTCATTTTTTAGAAAATATTAATTTTGTAATTACATGTGTTTGGAAATACTGCCACCTACATTAATTTGTTTTATAAACAACAATTTTCAGGTCTGACCCAAGCTTAATTGAAAAGTATCTTAAGTTGACCTGAGTACTTTGTGTTCAGTTTCTCAGGAACTTATGAAATTTTGATAAAAAAGACCCCCCTTTACTTCTAAATATATATTTCATTTTGATAATTTACACGCAAAAGCTCATGTCATTTTTATTAAATTATATTGTTTCTGCTAACATTTTTTTAACTAGTCCATACCTTTCTTTTTTGCCTCTCACTTATAACCAATTTCCGTATATTTTTTTATTTAAGTTAATTTATAGATTTATGTTATTTGAATCAATTAAAATATTGGTTATGTAAAAATATTTTAGACAAATAACTATAAATCACACCATTTTAGTTAAACATAAAAACTTTTTCTTAGGGCATGTGCAAACCGAGTGTTTATTTTTGTAAAATCTCTATTTTTAAAAATTAAAAAAAAACAAATTTTAAGTTGATTATACAAAAATATAAACATACTTTGCATATGGCCTAAGCCAAATTGTGCATACATGGTTGTTTAAACTTAGTCAAAATTGTTAATATATATTATGCAAATTCAACTAATTAATTTTTGGTGATGGCTTGTTTTGATATAAATAACAAAAAATGCATATTTCTGTTATTAGTCTAAAAAAGTTTAGTATAAATCACAGAAAACAAGTTGAACATGCAATTTTCATTTCTCAAAATTTTATTTGATATAATAGATTTAAAAAAGGTGTTATATAATTGGTTTTATATATACTAACTTATTTAATAACAAATGTACATATGTGTTTTAATAACCCATCTTGATTATTTAATGTGATTATATTTATTTAGTCAAATATACATAATTTATTTGTTTATACATTTGTGTATAAATATTTATGTTTATAAATGAGTATACAATGACTAGAAGCATAATTTAAATATAACTCTAGTTATAAATTTGGCTAAATAAAATTGGGAATGATTATATTATTACTAAAAAATACTGTTACAGTAATTAATTGCTTTTTTGATAATAATTAAATTGAATATATAATTATATACAAGCTAAAAAATATTATAATGTTTTTAAAATATATATGCACTGAAAATAAGGCTTTATTAGAAATGTTACATAAGTCACTAGAGCAACAATCATAACAAGCTTTTATAGATTTCTTACCAAGTTGAGAGCCTGAGTCAGATGAGAATTTTGATATAGAGTTACTTCTTTTGGTGGTCATTATGGATTGCTGGTTGTATACGCTCACATCTATGCAACTTGGATAGCAAGTTTTAGCACAACTTCGCTCTAAATTTATAATTTTACCATTTTCTTCTATCCTTTTCACCTAGAAAATGAATTTTAGATGGCTTTATTTAAAAATATAATTAAAAAATTATCTAAATGAATATAAACTCTACCAAGCAAATAGGTTGATTTGATCCACAAAGTGTTGTTGAAAAATTAGGTGTCATCCCTTTAATTTTAATGCATGATAAGGGTTTATCTGGAGTAGGAATGCATGAATAGCATTGCAAGGAATTTGCAAAAGTTATTATGTCTAATATAATCATCATTTAAAAAAATATTAACAAAACTAAAAAAATTGAATAATTGGCATTATACTTGATAACGCCAACACAATTAATTCACTACGAAATTTCTCCATCCATAAATTATCTTACTTTCATTAAAAACATATGAACCAGATTTAGCGGGGGCCCCAAACCTGTACGAAACAAAATAAATCTACTTACTTTAAATCATATATAACCTAAAACACCATTTTAAATTTATGACCATATATGGTAAAAGTTATTAAAACTTAACACTGCTTTAATATTTATCGACCAAATTAAACTTTTAATACATAGTTCGACGCCAAATTTTATGGAGAGTTTAACTTGTCTGCGAAAGGTTGACAGGTAGTTCTTGTTATTTTAAAACTTTATATTTTGTTTTTAGATCTTTTTGGGGTATTTTATTGATTCAATCTACTATGATAGATCATATTTAACCTAAAACACCATTTTAAATTTATGACCATATATGGTAATAGTTATTTAAACTTAACACTGCTTTATTATTTATCGACCAAGTTATACCTGTAATACATAGTTCGACGCCAAATTTTAAGGAGAGTTTAGCTATCTTGTCTGCGAGGTTGACAGGTGGTCTTTGTTGTTAAAAAACTTTATTTTTTGTAGATTTTTTGGGGGGTTTTATTAATACAATCTACTATATATAAATTATATGTAACCTAAACATGATAAATTTAAGACCATATATGGTAATAGTCATTATAACTTAACACTGCTTTATTATTTATCGGCTAAGTTAAACTTGTAATACATAGTTCGACGCCAAATCTTAAGGAGAGTTTAGTTATCTTGTTTGCGAGGTTGACAGGTGGTCTTTGTTGTTTAAAAGCTTTAATTTTTGTAGATTTTTTGGGGGGTTTTATTAATACAATCTACTATATATAAATTATATGTAACCTAACAACATGTTAAATTTATGACCATATATGGTAATAGTTATTAAAACTTAACACTGCTTTATTATTTATCGACCAAGTTAAACTTGTAATACATAATTCGACGCCAAATCTTAAGGAGAGTTTAGCATCTTGTCTGCGAGGTTGACAGGTAATCTTTGTTGTTTAAAAACTTTGTTTTTTGTTTTTAAATTTTTTGGGGGGTTTTATTAATACAATCTACTATATATAAAGTATATGTAACCCAAAACAACATGTTAAATTTATGACCATATATGGTAATAGTTATTAAAACTTAACACTGCTTTATTATTTATCGACCAAGTTAAACTTGTAACATATAATTCGATGCATTTTATAGGGTTTAGCTAAAGGTTGACAGGTGGTTTTTGTTGTTTGAAAATTTTATTTTTTGTTTTAGATTTTTTTCGGTGGTTAATTATTGTATTATCTACTATATATAAACAAAAAATGTAAAACACCATAATAAGTTTAAGACCATAAATGGTAATATGTCTTATAACTTAACACTGCCTTATTGACCAAATTATTTTATATGGAGAATCTATCATATTATCAGTGCCCAAAAATTAAGAAGTAGCTGCGCTGCTTAAGATATTTATAATTTGTTCTTAGATCTTTTTTGGATCATTTAATGTTGCTATTATGAATGAAATGCATCGTAAAATATCTTTTTAATTCTTTGACCAATGATAGTTTTTTAAACCTAACATTGCTAAAATATTTATTGACCAAATTAAACTTATAATAAATACATCGTTCGTGTTAAATCATTATGGAGAATTTAACTATCATATTGCTAGTGCCCAAAAAGTTTACATGTAGTATATATTGCTTAAAATTTTTTATATTTGGTTTTTTAGTTTTTTTTGTTTTATTAAATTATAAAATAATTTTTTTTAAATAATAAAATTAAAATGTTTGATATGCTACATAAAACCTTCAAGGTGTTACTTTTAAAATTTGAGTTACTTTTTGAAATTTGTCACAAATTTATAGACCGAATCAATATTAAATCCTTCAATTACATTAAAAATTTAATTATAGTGCTTAAAAATTAACGAGTTGTCTATTTTGCTTGGAATCATTTTTTTTAACTTACTTTAAAGATATTATTTTACTCAATGGTTTTAATATAATATGATATGTTACTTAATATGCCATATTTATTTTATGTCCATATGAACTAATATTATAATTACAAATCGTATCAAAATTGGGCCATTTGTCTACCTTTACGTGGATATGAGATTTTATATAACGGCAAATTTGATTGCTCGCCTCTTCCCATCATTGTAAAGCAGAATTCACCAAGCGTTGGATTGTTCAATTAATATGGAACGTGAGCTGGGTTTAGACATTCGTGAGACAGGTTAGTATTACCCTGTTGATGACCCGTTGTTGCTACAGTAATCCTGTTCAGTACGAGAGGAAGCGCAGGTTCAGACATTTGGTTCAGGCGTTCGACTGAAAATCGACGGCAAGAAGCCACCATTTAGAAAATTATGACCAAGTCAGAATCCCACCTAGAAAAGTAACGATATTTTAGAGCGCCTCATAGTTAAATAACTCGACATACGGTACCGTTTACGCGGTTACCGAACGAAGTTGAAGGCTGAACGCTTTGATTAGAATCATAATTAACAACCAACAACAGACTCAAAGTTTTTTATGGTTTTTAAATATGAACAAAATCAATATATGATAAGGTTCTTTACTGCACTTTTTTTTATTAAACGATTCATGATGATTTATATGGCTTTTGACATTGAATATTAACATAGAAATTTTATTACGGGGTTACCATCTAATTATTCTGAACTGATATTAATGTTAATTAAATTATCATTGAAAATAATAATAACATTGAATTTTATGTTAAATCTTTCAGAATGCTAGTTCTTGTCACCCAGTGTGTGACGTTTGACAGCTTTTATTACTCGTACCCTAGATTTTAGCTTAGCAAAGTTGGTTTTCCTTTGAAAATTTCCCCTTGCTCTATTACCCTTAACTCACTTCATTAATTATCGCTTTTGACGCCCGTCCCATCGTTGTCTATCATTCCACTTCTCTGAATTCCTTTACCGAGTAACATTGCGTTTTATTACGTTTAATTACCATTTTGCACCTACCTTAGTTCTTTCCTTTTACAAACTTAGGTCACTTTGATATTCCAGATGTCAGTCCCGCCTACTCCCCCTGACCAGCTCGTCATCTCATGTGCTTTTAATTCACTACCTCAAAATTCTTTGATGGAAGCTGACCTCTTTTTTGAGCAAAGGGTCTGGTCAAAATTTTTAGGCCACGACTGCAACGTTTGTAGTCGCCTATTTTTTTCTAAAGACCTGGTAATAATATACACGGTTCGGAATCCTTATGCTTTCCATCACAATTATCCGTATGCCAATGCGCCGCTATTTCCCGCCTTACCCTTCCCACTTGCCAGTTTTAGATCCGATCGTGGAACGCCTCATCTCCCCCCGCCTTCCATTTATGCATTAGGACGGTTGCGTTATTCTCACGGTCAATATGGCGTTCGAGGCCAAATTATAAATATTACAATTGACGTTGACCAGATAGTCACCCTTTTGCCCCTGACCCCAGACGAGGATATGAGCATACGTTCTAATCAAAAAATGCCACTCTCATAAGTCGGTGCTATAGGGGCGTTATGTCACTTGCGCACTCAAGACGGCTGTCGTATAAGTTAACCACTCAGCTCTACAAGCAATTTAATATTCGCCTACATCCAACATTTATACATCCCCCGCCACGTCGGTGTTGAGTGTCGCGGTTATTCCTCCGATTAGGATCCATTTTTATTAATCTACGACAATACACGCATACTTGCCACGTGGGCAACGTGCTCCCGTCAAAATCATCCTTTAGTTTTAGCATGTGCCTTAATAATATAAAATTTCAGGGCGCGATTTATGATAAAGTAGTATACGCATACTCAATAAGACATTCTTTGGACCTGGTCTACGTAGCTCTTTCTCGCGTTTAATTGGCGAGGAGCCGGGCACTATATGCCATATCGCCCCACCATAAGCCTTCCTTTACGTCAAGAATTGGCATGGTTTACGCACACGCCGCTAGATACACTGCAAAATAGTATGCTCTTCATTTCTCGCCCTAGTCTCTCTATTGTTCAACCCAGAGCCTACGGGCGCACGTGCTCGACATTTCTTCTGACTTCGTCATTTCTCGCTCATCTATTCTAATGCTCTCGGAAACTTGGACATCCAGCCTTACAGATATTTCCATCCCGGTTTCACTTGTGTCGCCTGTTTTAGACGTCCTGGGGGCGTTTAAAGTAGCTGTCTATCTCGCACTGTAGCTTCATCATCTAAGCTAGTACCCCTAGTTCTGCCATCCTTTACTCATACATGTTGCCCAGGAGACATATGTGCAACCAATATTTGTATTCATTATATATATATATAAATTTTATGTACAAATGTAACTCAAATATTTATAAATAGGATTCGTTACCTTTTTATAATATATTTTTCTGGCTATTAATAAATTTAAAGCTAAGTTTTTACGCGAAATATTCTTTATTATTTGAATGCTGCAAAAGCTTGATAAACCAAAAAATTTATTTCTCATTTTTTGAGATGATATATCAAGGTTACAAGAAATTTTTAAATTTTTTCTTTAGAATATTTTCGAGGTCATAAAAATTGGCCAATTTGGCCAAAAAGGTCGTTTTTGGCATGGACGAATCTAAAGAGCCGAAGGCAAATGAAATTAAGAATATCGGAAAACATATATAGAAAATAAGGGCCTCATGGGGATTATGCTTTTATGTTTTTATAAACTTCTTTTTTTCTGACATCAATATTAGTTGATTTGTGTAACAAGACTATTTCATAAATTTCACGTCTCTGACGTTGATACTGTTGACCTGTGTCTTATAAGATTCATATAAAGACTGTTAAATCATACATAACTAAAAAAATCTGTTTAAATACATAATGTAAAAATTTTGTTAAATAAGGCACTAGCAATATGACTATAAAATTCCCCATAAAATTTGGCGTCGAACGATATATCACACGTTTAGTTTAATCAATAAATGTTAAAGCAGTGCCACGTTTTTAGAATTACTACCATATATGGTCATAAAGTGTAAATAGTTTCTCACGTTGCAAAGCATATTGGATTTACATATAATACACCTACTAAATTAATATTTAATCAAAATTAGTTTAAATACCAAATATGAATATTTTAAACAAAAAAAACACCTGTAATTTTTTTAGGCATTAAAAATATGACATTAAGATTCTCCATAAAATTTGCCGTCGAACGATGTATTAAAAGTTTGTTTGGTCAATAAATGTAAAAGCAGTGCCAAGATTTAGGAAATAATACCATATATGGTCATAAAGTGTAAATAGTTTCTCACGTTGCAAAGCATATTGGATTTACATATAATACACCTACTAAATTAATATTTAATCAAAATTAGTTTAAATACCAAATATTAATATTTTAAACAAAAAAAACACCTGTAATTTTTTTAGGCATTAAAAATATGACATTAAAATTCTCCATAAAATTTGCCGTCGAACGATGTATTAAGTTTTGGTCAATAAATGTAAAAGCAGTGCCAAGATTTAGGAAATAATACCATATATGGTCATAAAGTGTAATAAGTTTCTCACGTTGCAAAGCATATTGGATTTACATATAATACACCTACTAAATTAATATTTAATCAAAATTAGTTTAAATACCAAATTTTAATATTTTAAACAAAAAAAAACACCTGCAATTTTTTTAGGCATTAAAAATTAGACATTAAGATTCTCCATAAAATTTGCCGTCGAACGATGTATTAAAAGTTGGTTTGGTCAATAAATGTAAAAGCAGTGCCAAGATTTAGGAAATAATACCATATATGGTCATAAAGTATAAATAGTCTTAAACGTTACACATATGTTATTTTATATATGATAAGACTACTAACTATAAATAACAAAAAAAATAGTTTTCAAAAACAAAAAATAAAGATTTTTAGCAACCAACCACCTGTTATATTTTTCACCTTGAAAATATGACCATTAGATTTTCCGTAAAATTTGGCGTCGAACGATATATTACATGACCATATTTCTTGAAAAATTTAAAAATTGAAAGAAAAATAAAAATTTGACTAAAAAAATGTTTCGTGTTTTTGTAATCTTTAAAACACGAAACATTTTGGCACAAATATTTTTAATCTTTAAAACACGAAAAAATATTTCGTGTTTTAAAAAAACAAAAACACGAAACATTAAAAAATGTTTCGTGTTTTCTCCAGGACAAAAACACGAAACATTTATAAATGTTTCGTGTTTTTGTCCTACCCAGCCATAACTGACAACTAAAAAATTGATATTGAGATATAATTTACGGTTAGGTTATGACAAATTAGATTAGGATTAGTTAAACGTTTGGTTGAGGTAAAATTTGATTAGGGTAAGCTTAGTATGAGGTTCGCCTAGGATAAGGTTTAGTTAGGGTTAGGGTACGTTTATCTTAAGGTTAGGGTAATGTTAGCCTATTTTTAGGGTGGGGATAGATAACAATGTAATTAGCTTAAGATTGGAGTGAGATTAGCATAACAATAACGTTGGATTAATTTAGGTTTAATTTTATGATCATAACATGCAAACTAATTTTCAATGGGGTTAACCAATCAAATTTTTTTAGAACATATTGAATGTCACCGCTAAGGGCACTCGCAAAGTGAGTTTTTATTTTCCTAAAATTTTTAAAATTTTGAAAAATTTTAATCTGTAAAAAAACGCAAAAATTTTTCTAAATTTAATATATGCTGAAACGCTTTTTCTAAAATAAAAAATTTTTGAATAAAATTTTAAAAATAATTTTTTAAAATTTTCAGAATTTCAGAAAATAAAAATTCACTCAGCACGTGCCCTAATGTAAAAAAAAGTTAAGAAAATTAAATTTTTTTTTGATATTTTTTATTAGACATAGACCAAAAAGCAATTTTTTTTATTTTCTAATTAGACGTTTAAATTTTTTTAATAATAAAAATAATAAATTTACATTTTTGAAATTAATATTAGCCAAAGCCCTAGTTACGAAAACTCTGTCGCCTTTTAAAATTAATTAAGATTATACTCTCCCATCCTATTTTAAATTTTAACTAATAATTTTGTTAAAAAAAGATCACTTGTTTAATATAGTAAAGCGGCAAGTAGCAATGTGCTGTTTGACAAATTAATAATATTTGAAAAATGATTTAGAAAGTATATTAACGTTAATGCGGCTAATTTTTTTTATGAAAATTGTAAAATAGGCCACTACAAACACGTCGAACAATTGCCCAATAAGATAAAACAATTTTTTACATTTATATATTTTGATAACTTTGTAATTAATACACTTCTTAAAAAAGTTTTGGCCTAGATATTATGGAATTAAAATCTACCATAACCAAATTTTTCTTTTCTTGCCATTTAACCTAAGTTTACACTTTAATTCAATTTGTTTTAAAGATACATACATCAAATTCATCACATTAAACATATAAATAGGTTCCCAACACATAAATATGCAATAAATTTTGCATTTATTATTTTCCACGCAATTTATTACTCTAATTAAAAGACAAATTACTTTTGCATTACAAAAACTATACAAGAATTGCAAATTAATTTGGTAACTAAATTTTTAACAAACGATCATTGGATCTGGTTTAGGGTAAAATATTTTGACTTTTTTAAAATACGGATGCCAAATGATTTAGGTCTTTTTTTAAGCAACGTTTGCAATGATTTTTTGTTTAAAATTTAAACGTTTTAAACCATACTTTAAAACAAAATTTATGTTGATTATGTACCTTTTTAAAATATTTACTATTATTAAAATTTAATATACTATAATTAAAATGAAATAGAAAGAATAATTTAAAGTTATTTTTAATTCAAGCTCGTGGCCGAAGTGGCAAGGGGCATTAAGATAAAATATAGATATTTGTAGGTATTTGATCCAATAAATTTATTATTCATTTCAATACAACATTGCTAATTATAAATCTTCCTCATGATTTCAGCCAACGCAAAACAAAATCTCTTTTCTTTTAACAACAAAAATACACTAATACTAAACTACCAAAAAATAATAATCAAAATCTTTTCCTTATTTTTTTCCAGGTTCCTCGTGCGCGTGGCTTCTCTTGTGCGTTGCCACGCGCACGACAAATATCTTAGTATAACCTTTTGTTTGTCAACAAACGCTATAAATTAATTATACTATATATCATGGCTAATAATTGTAAAATATAGATAGCTAAGCATTTAAATATATGGAATCAAAATATTTCTATTTTTTAGGTGTCATGACGACCTCATTAACTTTAGTCCAAGTTTTCGCCACGGTTTTACAATGCTATCTTTGCACAATTGTCTCACTTTGTTTCTGAATATGGATATGAACCCAAAAGATATGAATGGATTAGATGCAAAAATCATGAGTTGAAAATAAGAAAAAAAGTAATAGAAAACTCTAGTGTCTATGTGTTTGAGTGGTCGAACTGTGGAAATGGTAAAGGCTAGAGAAGCGAACAAGTAAACAGCGATTAGGGTTAGTGCATAAAATATAAGGTCCGTTTCAGCAACTCGTCTTTTTTTTTGGATTCGACTACTCAGGGTAGTTTGAGAGGCTCCTGAAGAGGCTAGATATGAAATCAACCCCGAGCCCACGGCACTTGTACCGACTTTTGTGGGCGAAGTTGATGGTGATCTTGAGAACCCGTTCGGCAAACTTTTTACCATATCAAAACTCTGTTGATTCTGTTGCCCATTTAAAAGATCTTTCCCCCTGATGGGTAATTGATGTTCATCTGGATTTTCATTAATAGTTGGCATGTGCTCTAAAGGCGTTTCAATTTTTGTAATAGCTGCCTCAACTTCGGAACTCCCAAGCGAGTGCGTAATGGTTTTGTTGTGCTTAAAACCGACTACCCCCGACAAATGGGGTTGTGAACCTTGGGTGACGCCCGAAGGTGAGTGAGCCTCCATGACCTTCCGTTGGGCCCGGATCTTGAGCGAGATCAGCACGTAAAACGCTACTGTAAGCGCTATAATCAGATACTGGAGCACCATATGGAACCGAAAAATGGGGTGCACAAACCCGCCGTAATTTGCTTCGCACAGGCCTAGACCCCGTTGGTAAAATACTCCGCCAATTCGAAGATGGATTGCTCGAATGACTATTGAGAGAAGCCAAACAACGTATATCATGATTCGGGTGTTACGTGCATTAAAAAATTTCTTCATGTTTATATGCGGGTGACAACATACCACGAGGTAACGTTGCAGCGCCAGCAAGAACATATTGAACGTGTGAGCAAGGAATGCGACTTCGTTAAGGGCCGCAAAGGCGCCACAAAGCACGTGATTATAGTATTGACCCATTTCCATAACGATGTAGTTTAGGGCGTAGGCTGTACCTCCGATCAGATCGGCCACGGTCAGGGAAGCTATAATCACAAAAGGCGAAAGATTCCGTAAACTCCGGCTCCGAAATATAAGAAAAAGCAATAGAACGTTACCGAAGGCGCCTAGGAGGGCCGTTGTCAACATCAAGCCCGCATAGAGTCTTTTATCAGGTGTTGCTACCATAGTGTTTATATTATATTCCTCTGTTATTGTCACGTTAGTAAATTGATAAAATCTATCTTTTTTTTCACGATTAAAAAGAATGATTATTCATTTTGGGGGGATGAGGTACAAATATATTTAGATTCCAAGCATTTAATTTTTATGTAATACAACAAAAAAAGAATCAATAGTTTAATAGGTGAGAATGACTCTAAGGAAATTTTTAATGAGCTCAAGAAAGGTCTAGCGCCTCTTATCCTTGAATAATTGATAAACGAACGAGTAGTAATCTTTAAATGACAATAGAAGCGAAAGGTAAGTGTAGAATACCCCATTTTTTTAATTGTAAAAATAACCCCAGTTATTTTTATAAATCTTCTGTATCTCCCGCGTAATCGGTAATATAAATAAATGGTTATTAGAAATACAAAGTTAAGCGGACAATAATATCACTACTCTAACCTTGGTATGGGACCCGTAAACTTGACAAATTTTAAATGCGGTAGACAATGTGTGGGCTTATACAATAGGAGAACTCTTAGTAAGTGCTTTCATTTCAAATTCATTTACCATTTTACTTTTCCAGAATATTTTTATACTTGGAAATTTTGTTTTTAAATTGACATTTATGCTCTTTTTATAAGCCTATTTCCATAAATATATTGGGCAATTTAATTTATTTATAACATTGAAAACATTTTTATTTGCATTAACCGTTAGAATAATTTTCAACCAAAAATTAAAAATTTTATTATATGAGAGCGAATGAATGGCAAACAATGCGATTTTTGATAAAAGGTCAATCAATTATTTCATTATATAAGTACACGTGCAAAGTGAGTTTTTATTTTCGTGAAATTTTCAAAATTTTGAAAAAATTTATTTTGAAATAAAACGCAAAATTTTAATAAGTTGCCAAATTTAGTATATGCGCTTGCTTTTTCTGACATAAAATTTTTATTTTTAAATTTTGAAAAAAATAAAATTTTTAAAATTTTCAGAATTTCTAAAATTTCACGAAAATAAAAACTCACTTTGCACGTGCCCTAAGTAAATAAAAAATTAAAGCCCAGGACGAAAATTGTCAGCGTCCAAAGGGAAGATATTTATTTGCGTATGGTTAGAGTCTAAAACGCATATACGCCTGCGGATAATGTTGCTTAAACTTGACCTCAGGGCTTAAAACCCACCGGGATATTTTGCGTAATTTGGCGAACAAATTATTAATTTTGCATAATGGTTAGTTAATGCCTTAAATTAGACATTTTAGAATATTTTAGAAATGTCGGTATTTATATTAAAACCTTTTTTTATAAATAATTGTAATTTTATTAAAGTTCTGGTGAGGCCGGACATTTAAATATACAGCATTTAAGGTAGATTAAATCGTATCTTAAAGGTAGTTTATACATTAACCGTTATTAATGTCAAGCTGTCAAAATCACTTCAGCTTGACTTAAAAGTGACTAAAATTTCTTATAACACCCTAATAAAATTAAGGCACATTCAGAATCTTTTTTGTTTCTTAAATAAATTTAAAATGCTCCAGAAATTGTATAACAAATGCTAATTATAATACATATTAGCGATTTTTCAAGAAATGTCTTGTATGTAAAAAGAAATAAAAATTAGGTGAACTCTGAAAGTGATCTAAAAACATATTTAATACAAAAAATTTAAATTATCTTGAACTTAAGCAAAAGAAAAATTTCCATTGGTTCTACCCGCCCCGTGACATTGGGGCCAGGCCCGAACGTGTAAAATTATGTTTTTAAATTTAAGCCCCGACCCACCCAAGTATGGCCTTAAAATCTAATATTTCAAGCTAAAAATTTTTTTTCCTTTATATTTGAATTTATTACAAAAATTCAGAAGTTAAAGTAAAGCCTTTTATCATATGATGTATAAAAAATTGTCGTTTTTTTAATAGTCAAAAAAAAATATATGATTCAAAAAAAAAAGATCCGCCAGTTCTCTCCGTATTTACTTATTTAATCCCATCCCGTACTAAATTTCAGCCTTTGGCCTACATTATGGGAGGGGGGGGGGGGTTTGCACACACGGGCGGTCTTTCGAGTCTTGATTTATATACTAATTGTTTGACACAACCTGATTTAGAGAATAACCTAAACACAATCTAATAATTATATAAGGTTTAAATAAAAATTTTAAAATCCTCGACCGTAGCCAAAAAACACCACATTCCGAAATTGTTCACTAAATTATGCAAAGGTTTTATATGGAATATAGGCTTTGGGGACTGAGTTTAAGTCCAGGCAATATTCCGGCAGCGAAAATGCGTTTTGGACGTTGACACAATACGTTTGCCGGCGGGATGACTTTGGACGGTAAGGTCAAGTCTAAACCATTTTCCGCCGGGAGATATTGCGTTTGGAATGACAATTTCCTATTTAAAGCGGTCGAAGTTAGGCTTTAGTCTGCCTATTTACACTTATACTACAGGTCAACAATTTTTTGAGAGTTATGAGTTAACTACAGAGATCAAACACACCATCTAAAGAAATATCAAATCCGTTTACCATTTTTTCCTAATCAAACTTAGTTAATCAGTTATAAACATTAAAAATTTTAGAAAAAAGGGTTAAAAACCAAAAAAAATTCAAAAAGAAAAATAAATCAAAATTTTATTTTTGCATATTCACTATATTAAACTGTTAAATTTAAACTTCAAATAATATTTTTAATAAAAACCCATAATATATCGTGTCGTATTTAAGTTTGGACGCGAAATATATTGTATTATCTAAATGCCGATGTAAGAGCTTTTTGTTGATAAAATTTTTTCTCCATTGTTTGTGATTAAAAATATAAGTTACAAGGGATTTTAAAATGCAAAAAAGATTTTTAAATTTATTCTTTTTAGGGTTTTAGATCTGTCAAATTGGTCAAAAAAGGCCATTTTTGTTATAGACGGATCTAAGGAGCCAAATATAGAAGAAACTAAGAAAAACGAAAAACATATATGATATTAGGCCATCATGGGAATGCATTCTTTTATGTTTTAAAAAATTCACGTTTCTGACTTAAATATCTGTATTTAGATATGTATGTATATCAGTAGCTAAATAAATAAATTGGCTGTTAAGATGAATCTTATTTATACATTTTTAAGGACCTAAAGCGCTTTATAGGCCCTATATCTAGAATTACTTATCGGGCAAATAATTTTGTACCCGCTCAGCCCACAGTTAAAGGAGTGCTCATTCACCGGTCATTACAATCATACTAATAATTAATGTGCCGAGGCGTTTATTATCTTGTAATACTTAAAACTTTGTATATTCAAATTCTTTGTAAGGGGGCGTTAAAACTTTATTAGTTTTTACAAAAAATTTTAAAAATCTGAAATTTAAAATTTTAAAAATTTGAGTTTATACACTAAAAATTATTAACCATTGTTTATACAACATTCGGAGCAATTGCTCTGATATCTAAATCTAAAATATATTGCTGGTAATCATTTAAACAGAATTTATTGTAAAACTTAATCCATTGAAAATATTTTTTTTTAACATTAGAGCAATTTTCTTTTTATAAAATTTTGTAAAATTTTAATAAAGTTTAAACGCAACCTAGAGAAAATAAGGGTAAAATATATTGGGTAAGTATTCTGTTTCAAAATTGACTGCCGCATCGAACCACAGTTTTTGTGGCCACCAGGGTCCGGTTTATCGGTATATCAAACACGTTAAAGATCGGGCCCTCGATCAAACACCTGATTTGGGAAATGAAGTCGCCAGGCCAGCTGGAATAATATCCTCTTCCATCGTGTATTGTCACGTTACTTTGCCACTGATGGACCCATGCCTAGTTAAATTGTAAAAAAAAAATAAAATGCTATCCCCTAAATATCTGTTAGCCTTCGTGAGTTTAGAAAACGTTAGGAAACAGGTCATATACCAGCATTCCAAATATGGCTTTTGGCCCACCATATGGGTGCGTTGAAACTTCATTCGAATTATATGGAAAAATTATTCATTTTACAATATTTTTTTAACACGCTGATCAGCTGTTAATTATATTTAAAAATCATGAAAAAAATTATATTTACATAAGTATAAACATAGCTTGTATATTCACTTTAACAAGCAAATTCTAAAATAAATTGACCCTTTAAAATTATTGAAAATTCAATTAAATACTTTCATAAAATTTCAATTTTCAATATTTAAATAAAGTCTGAACGTACCCTATGGTATAAAGACTTTTATTTATATCCAACAACCTAGGAATGATTAAAAAAAACACTAAAAAATTTGATAATTTATTGGCAAATGAAAACAAAGTGTATTTTTCTAGTGTCTTGTAATTGGTTAAATTTTTTCGTAAATTGAAAAACAATTAGAAATTCCTATATAGCAAATCGAGGATTTAACTCTATCAAAGCCGCCGATGCTTTAATGGCGCTTGTCTATCATACCATGATACATGTTTGATCTTAAAAACAAGAATTTTAAGCTTTCGGCACATTAATTTTCTAATGGAGTTAAAATATCGCAAAATTGTTTTACAGTAGCAAAGTTGGGACCCGAAAGTTCTTCTACGGCCCGCCATGAAACAAGCTGAGTGGACTGGGCTAAAAAAGGAATTATGGATCTCGGGATGATTTTTTGAATCTTATTTTGCCTTACTTTTTAGTTTAACAAGAATTAAAAATGATAAAATTATTTGCGGATGAAGGATTAAATGCAACCTGTATTTCATGGATAATTTTGAAAAATTTTTTTTTATTATCTTGTAATTAAAAAATTTTGGATCGCATTTGTAAATGATGGCCACACCTATGAAAAACCAAATTGACCCCGGGGAAAATTCAAGTTTTGAGCCTTATTAGGACAAAATTGATTGGATAAGCGTCGGACCGAAATATCACGGTCCGCATTACAGATTCGTGATAAATTTTATACATCCGAAAACCTCTAATTACATGTCAAAGGTCAAAAAATGTAAAAATATTTAAAAACACAGCTTAAATATAGTGTCTGACATAAAAATATTTTGAAATAATAAATTTAAAAAAAAAACAATTTTTTGGCAGATGAATATATTCGACCAATTTACTCCCTTATACATACATGACAAACTGATATTTGGTTTTAGCCCCCACCCCTACTTAACAAATTCATTTTAGGCCCCTATTTTGTGAAATTTTTAAAAATTTTATATTGCATATAAACACTTTGTTAATGTTGCCAAATTTAGTAGGCACATAAGTATTTATAAAATTAGAAAATTTTAATAAATTTAAAAATAAAATAAAATTTTTAGTGAAAATTGCGAAAATAAAAATTTACCTTGCAGATTCGAGTAATGATAGCAATTTTCTAGCCAGTTTTTTTTGGTTTTACACAGTGCTGGCCATTTTAAGCCAGTATTAGAGGAAAAATGCTCTTTGATCATATAAATGTGGCCATACACCACTATATTTTTGATCTTGATCACAATTTTATGATCAAGATTACAATTAAAGTCATGATGAAGATCACTATGTTGTGCGACCGTTTGCACATAACATATTGATCTTTATCAAGAAATAGTGATCTTAATTGTGGTGATCAATTTATTGTTATCGTGATAAATCTATTGTTATCGTGTTAAATTTATTGTTATCGTGATCAATTTATTTGTGACAAAATTATAATGGTCGATAGCCACAATTTATGTGAACTTGACCATTTTTTTAGCACAATACAGATTCCCTTCCCTTAAATCCCCGACGGCAGATTAGTTTTTAGAGTAACAGTATATTACCCTTAAACGTTTAATGTTCTAAGACACGTAGAAATATTACCTCGTGCAAGTATGCGTTGTCCCATGTAACCACGTTATTTTGAAAGGTTGTTACGAAGCAGTACATTATGTTTGTCGTGTTTCCCAGGCGAATTATAAACTAATGTATGTATAGCATGATAATTAAAAAAGAAATTGATATATGTCCATATTGGGTTTTATTACCTCAATAACATATATCTATAGCTCGATATATCAAATACTCTATATTAGTATTTCAGAAGAATGAACATAAATATGTGATTAAACACCACAAAATTACCTGAAAAAAAAACTTATTTTGCATGTGGGCCAGGAATAAAAGAGCAAGCTTTTAAAGGGATATTTTAGGAACTATTTCTTAATGAACTTCGTAAAAGGGCCTACGAGAAGCCCTATTTTTTTGTAGTAGTTATAAGGGGCTTTTTTTATTTTATGAATGGCTTTGTGTGATTTTTAATAATATTCATAAATCCCATTTCAACATTAGAATAAAGTAAAATATGAATAGGGCTTTTTGGAAAGGGCTTTTCCCCCATTTTTTATTTTTTGCTAAAATTTAAAATTTGTATGAGCCCATTTTTTTAGCCTTTGGCCTACACTTTTTTCAACATTAGTTTCATGATTTAAAAAAAAAGTCTATAAAACTTTAGTCATTTATTTATTATTAAAACTTAAAAATTACCTATTTAAAGCCTAAAATTTATCTTGTCGTATTTAATTTTGTATGCGAGATATTTTTTATTTTTAAAAGCTTATAAAGAGATTGAAGTACTAAAAAATTTTATTCTTTACTATTTGAGAAAATAAATGTAAGTTACAAGGGAGAATATAGAATTTTTTTTCTTTTTAGGGCAGGGTATTCTCAAGGTAGCAAAATCTGTTAATTTGGTTAAAGAAGGCCATTTTACTACGAAAACGGGAAATTTATTTGTGGGAAGGCCATTATGTGGATGTATACTTTTGTGCTTTGACAAACTTGTTTTATCTATTATTGATAAAAATAGCTGACAACCACAACTAGGCTATTAGAAATATTTTAATTCTTATAACATTTTCATGGTACTAATTTTTTTTTTAATTTTAAAATTTTAAATATGTCTGAAATACCATAAAGTAGTTAATTAATTACGTTAGGAGCAACTTCTAAATCATAGTAGTTCCCGTAATGTTCGAACAACTGAGTCATGGACCGTAGGTCGCCTCGGAAGAGAGTTAAAGTAATTCTTGGTCCGTTGTCAGCTAGCCGAAAATGTGCTTTATATTTTGATTGGATGTTAAGATCGTTACCAATATATTTTCGTTGTAAGTGCACGTTGCTAAAGAGACCAAAATTCAATTAAATTATTCAAAAATAAAACACGGATGAAGGCCAAGTCAAAAGTAACAATTCAAAAATAGTTCAAATGTGATTTTTTTAAATTTTTTTACACCTATGTTATATAATTAAATAATTGCATAATTAAAGCATGTAGCTTATAAAGCATATTAAGATGGATCGCAGAATTAAAAACAAAAGTTCACATTACTGGAAGTTTATGGATACATTGCTTCCCACTGAAATGTTACGACAACATGGGTAAATACAGCAATACATATAACATTAGCAAACCATTTGCACGAAAATGGAAAAAATTTAATAAGAATTAACTTAGCCACTGAAAATCACAGCAAGCATGAAAAGTTGGAATTTAATAAACCAACAAAGTTTTAGGGACAAAATAAAGTTGTGAAGGATTCGGAAAAAGCTTACTGCCTTCCAAAGGCTTAAGAAGAAAATTATTAGATGCCTTGAATACTATTATTTGTAGCTCCCTATTTGCCCCTGCTTTGTATAATAAATTTTTTGAAATTTTTTTTGGGTACTTAATTAGCATTGACTTATCCGGGAATGGGAGGGGAAGAATAAGTCAGGAGTAGTTTCCTTATTTAAATGGTCATTTGTGTGGAACGTGTAAAAATGCAATAAAATTTGAGCCTTTGTCAGGGGCGTATTTAGAGGTTGTCAAGAGTGGGTAATTGCCCCCTTTTAGAATTTTTTTTTAATTTTTACGATGCATTTTGCGGTTGAATTCAAATATTAAATATAAAATAGGGAATAAAAATCTACAAAATTGCTATTCTTTGGAATACATACAGCCTTATAAATTAATTTTACAAATAAAATATCATAAAATTAAATTTGTAGTTCCTTACCTCCAAATTTAGAAAGTTTCTGCATACGCCCCTGGCCTATATACATATACCCATCCCTTTGTTTCCCCTACATACCTAGAACTAAAAAATTTTTTATGATAAAATATTTGCCAGTGATGATAATACATAAATATTTGTAATCAGGCTACGACACTAATATTAATATTAGTCAAGTAAAAAGCAAGTTTTAAAAAAATAACAAGATGTTTGTAGATTTTGATCAAGTACACTTTTACCAAATGCTTATGTTAATGAAAACAAATATTAATAGTATAGGAAAGGCGATGCAATAGCATATTTAAAACTTTAATAATGATTTTGAAATGCTTAAAAATTTAAATCAAACTTATTATTATTTTTAATTTTAAAATTTATTTGAATTATATACAACTTAAAATTAACAAATGTAAAAAAAATTTATTTATTATATGCATGCAAAAATATTTTTGGGCAATTCACATACAATAAATTTCACAGGTAAAGCTGCCGTACGGCGGGATAGGCCAAAATACGGCCCGATCATATAATCGTTGTTTAATATAGCGAATTATACTGATCAGCGCCAAGTTTTGATAAATATTACCAAGAGATATTTAATTTTTCTTTTTCAGTTTAAATTAAGTATATAGGTTAGAAAAATAGATTTTAATAACCAAGAGTGCTAATGCCATAGGCTGCGGCAAGTGAAAAGAAGAAAAAATTGAGTTTATTTAATTATGCATTTAAGTGGCTAGTGTAATAACATTTTAAAAAAAAATAAAAAAATTTTTGGAAAAATTTTGTTTTTAAATTTTTATCAGGCTAACCATCCCTTACCCTAAAACGACTAAAAACATTAATTCTCATTTTTTGATAGGCACCGTTAAAATTCTTTTTTTTTTAAATTTTTAAATTTCCAATAGCCGCAGCAATATCTAAGCAGCAAAAATTAAGAACAAAATTAGTGATATGGGCACGTGCAAATTGAGTTTTTATTTTCGCAAAATTTTAATATTCTTAAATTTTAAAAATTATTATTTTTTTCAAAATTTTTTCAAAAAATTTTTAATTTAAAATAATTATTTTATGTGCATAAACTAAATTTAGCTACTTTTTAAAAATTTGCATTTATTTGCATTTAGTAAATAAATAAAATTTTAAGAGTTTTAAAAATTTCACGAAAATAAAAACTCTTGCATGTGCCCTATAGTAAAATATAAAAATGAGTCAAGCGAAAAAAATTAATTCTAACATATACAGTAAAAGAATAGGTCCGAACGGTAAACTTATTAATTTTCATTACATAATTCACATCTTTTTTTTCCATTTTTGTTTGCTTTTATTTTTTGCAAAAATCGGACGACGAAATTTGAGCGACGTTTAGAATCACTTGTGACACTAATAAATGGTGGTCAAGTTATTGGCGCTGATTACGAATATAAATTTAGATATTTCGTCAATGCCTCAAATTATTAGTTTTTTGGTGTTAAAAAGGATATTTTTCTATTCCTTTGGTATTTCTGGCTTTCAATTCATAAAGCCCGGGAGTGGAACTAAAAGTCTGAAAAAATGTATTTAGATGGAAGACGTATGGCTTTGGAATGTTTTATAATAATAATAAATTTCTTTTTAATTGGTGGTTTTATCCTCTCGATATTTGATAACTTGAAAGTATATCGCGAATAATTTTGACAAAAAATTATTTAGATAGGTTTTTAATAAGAAGTCTAAATGTGTTAATATTAACAGTTAACTGACATTTAAATTCTTTATAAACTTTGGGCCCATAAAAAATTTGGAGGCATTGGGAGAAAAAATTAGCTCGGAGAATCGTTATAGCAAGAATTTTTTTTTACAATACTATAATTCATAAATATTATCGCACAACAAAAAAACTTTTTTTTCTTCCTTGATTTGAGCTAATATTAGTTAACCATGATATTGTTATTGTTAGATTACCTCACTATTACAGACAAAGAGCCATCTATGCAACATTTAAATCTATATTAGGGCACGTACAAAGTGAGTTTTTATTTTTGCAAAAATTCAAAAATTCTGAAAATAGAAATTGCATTTTATGTACACATACTAAATTTAGCAACTTTTAAAAAATTTGCGTTTTAATTCAAAATAAAATTATTCAAAATTTTGAAAATTTCACGAAAATAAAAACTCACTTTGCACGTGCCTTTAAGAACATGAAATAATAATCTAACCGTATAAAACGAATTCCATCGTAGACATGGTATGTGGTTGGATCCGAAACGAGACAACAAGCATGTGACATGTAAATGTACAACTCTTCAATATGATATTTATAATTGTAAATTGTTTTAAATCCTTATACGATAAACCCACGAATAATTAACGGGACAGTTAAATATTTTAATTTTATGCTAACTAATTGTCATTTATATTGGTAACTTTAATTACACAGATCAATAAATTTTTAAAAATTATGAGCTAAGTACAGAGATTAAACCTGCCATCTTAGAGATTTTCAAATTCGTTTACCGTTTTTTATAATCAAACTTTGTATGTCAGCTATAAACGTTAGTAATTTTATTTAAAAAATGTTAAAAATAAAAAATTTAGATAAAAAATTTAATTGGATTTTTCCTGTCTCCACATCAGCTAAAATGTTGAATTCAAACTTTTAACGATATTTTCATTACGGAAAATATAACGTGTTGTTATTTAGGTTAGGATTTTAATTATTCTCTATTATTTAAATGTTGATGTTGTTTGAAGTTATTTATTTCATTATTGAAGGTTAAAATGTGTTAAGGGTGATTTTGAATATGCAAAAAAAATTCTGAATTCTTCTTTCAGGGTATTTTTGAGATAGCAATTTAACAATTTGGTAAAAAAGTCCATTTTCCAATATCGAATGAACAAATTTTTAATGCGAAAGAAACTACGAAAAACGTGAAATATATATGTGATAAGCTCATCATTGGAACCCATTAACTTCAATGTCAAATACTTCATTTTTCTGACATGGATTTTTGTTGACCTGTGTACCAGAGATCCGCAAAAACCAAAATTTGGGAGCCCGGCCCGGGTTTAATTTTTTTACCTTTACGCCGGCCCGGCCCCATTTCAATTTTTTTTGCCTTTGCGCCGGCCCGGCCCAACCCGGTTTTTTTTTAAATTTTTAAGCCCGGCCCGGAAGAAAAATTTTAAGCTCGGCTAAAACCCGGGTTTAATTATTTTTATAATTTTTAATATTTATCTTAAATTTTGTTCAATTTATATAAATTAAATTTTGTACTTATATATGATGCAAACACTATAAGAAAAATGAATATACATCAAAATTTTTATTGTTAGACAATAGATTTGCCGTGTGTATTGGATCTTTCATCATCTTATCTTCAATTTTTTGTTTTAGGTCCATATTGCGGGAAAATTAATTTTATCAATGAATGAAAATTATAGTGAGAAAAAAATAGGCCATTTAATCTATATTAAAAGAAAAACTTATTTACAGAGAAGTTATGCTGTAATGAAGTTTAATAAAAAATAATTTAATAAATAATTATATATATATATATTAATTTATTTAACCAACCCGGGCCGGGCCTAGGCCCGGCCCGGCTTAATTTTTGCGCCGGCCCGGGCGAGAAAAATTTTTTTTTATGCCAGGCCCGGCCCGCCCGGATGTTAATTTTTTCCAGTCAGCGCCAGCCCGGCCCGGACCCGGGCCGGCTGCGGATCTCTGCTGTGTACAAGGATATACAGCTCTCAAACAACATTTTTAACGGTGACATGTATATTTCGTAAGAAAAGTATTTGTTAATAAGACATTTATCATATTTATGAATGGCCTAAAGCTACAGATTTTTACGAAAACACTATTTTAATATGCTATGATGGCAAATTTAAATTACTCCATACATAGTGATAGTGTAGAAACGTTAGAACAAAAATTTTTTAAAAATGCTTAGGTGAACACTGGACAACAAAATTTGGACGACCCTAAGCATAATTTGTGGCAAATATGGTTGATCAAGTTTTTGGCCTGATCACGGATATGAAATCAGAATGTTATAGGCCTTAGATTTTTAGTTATTCTGTGGTTGAGATTTTTCAATTTTTGGGGTATTTTGGGCATCTATATCATAAACCTATGGGTAGTAACAAAAGTTTAAAAATATATTTAGATAACAAAATTCATTCTTAACGTAAGGAGTTTAAATTTTTTTTAAATATTTAATTTTTTTTTTTTTCATTTTTGTAAAATTAGTGGTTTTTGTCATAAACTTCGTTTTTTGATCCTAAATAACTTGAAAACATGCTAAAAATTTATGTAATAACCCTTTTTAGATATGTTTTATAAGGAATCTGAATATGCCAATAGATTTTTTGTAGATTTAATAGTAAAAAAAAATTTTTAAATTTTTTTCCGAACTTTAGACGCGGTTTAAAAAAAATTGGAGGCCTTAGAAGAGAAACTAAACCCGGGATCGTTATCGCGAGAAAATTCTCTACAAAACCCTAATAATTGTTTATGTTGTTTTTTTTGTTGTCCAGTGTAATTGAAATTAGGCTAAGAATTGTTTTCAGGTCTATTTTTGATCTTATCGAAATAAATAATAATTTGATATTTAGGAAAAATTTTAAAACACAAAAGATGTCTTAGTGCCACGCTGATTTGAAAGAAATATTTTATACCTTTTCCATATTTCCGATGCTGATTCGTTATAGTTAAATCTACACGGAAAATGACAATTGAATTATAGAATTGGTCCCTATTAATAGCCCTATGCGCACAAATTAATTGCTCTATTTATTATCTTACACCTAGCGCAACTATTTCGCACGCATAGAACAATTAATAGAAGGAACAACCATACAAATAATTAGTGCTAGACAATTAATTTTCACAAACATTTTTTATATAATGAAAAATAATAAAAACGAATGTAAATTTTTTAATTGGACAATGTAAATGTTATTACTTTGTATTCGCAATTATTAACACACGTCGGGTCGTATTAAAAAAAACAATGACAAATTTATATAAGAGCACGTGCAAAGTGATTTTTAATTTTCGTAAAATTTTAAAAATTCTGAAAATTCTTAAAAATTTATTTTTTTTTTTAAATTTTTCAAAAATTTTTTATTTTAGAATAAGCATTTTATGTGCATATATCTAATTTGGCAACTTTTCAAAAAATTTGCGTTTTATTACAAAATAAAATTTTTCAAAACTTTGAAAATTTCACGAAAATAAAAGCTCACTTTGCACGTGCCCTAAAAAAGAATAAAGAAAGTAAGGAAAGACATTAAAAAAACTAATTTGGTGCTTTAATTTAGCCTAAATTGTCTTTGCAAAATAAATATTGTATATTAACATTTAAACATATACGGGCCCCTCAAAATATTGAATTTCTTAAAAATTCAATAAAAATTATTCGAAAAATTTATATACAGAGAAGTGAGAGAATTTATTTTATTATGGCCATAAAGCTAAATGAAGTTTTGTGAAGAATCAGAAAAGAAGCCATAAATGGATCAGTATGAGAAAATCAAAAATTTATGTTTTTATTTCTCTAGATGCAATGATGTTACATTATTTAAAAGCACATTTAAGCGGTCTGCTAAAACACCACCCTCCTCACAGCCTCATCCTCTGAGATCGTCGCCAATTGCTTGTCGATTTTTCAGGTCTTATACTTAAACTAGAAATTGTCAGAAGTTATTAACTGGTGCATTGGATAAGTTCCATTTCAAACAGCGGTCGAGTATTGTGATCTTCACTTTCATTTTTCCCAACCAGCACGGTCACGTGGGAAAGGGGGAAGCTTTTAAGGGCGCACTTCAAAAGCGTAAAACTTGGGTAGACCTCGTAAAATCGCGTCATTTTATCGTCCTGAGATACCACTAACTGTTGATAAACAGTTTTATTTCTATAATTTTGTGCACTTTAATTTTTGCAGTATAGACACGCTTGGGCATAAAATTGAAGCAAATATTTGAAAAAAAAATGTTAAATACGTTATTTTTCACAGAAAATATTATCCTACCAACGTCTACTATATAATACGTCGGTGGGATAATATTTTTTTTTGGTAAAAACTAACGTATTATATATCTTGCAATTATTTTTTCTTGGTACAAACAAAACTCTTTTTAAAGTGTGTTATATTCTATTAGTTTTCATAGACACGACTCAGATCGATCAAAATCAATGTGTGAAAAAAGAAAATTGTGACTTTAGAGCAAAATGTCGCTTTAATGGCCTTATTTGATATATATTTCCGTTTTCAAAGGTTTCGGCTATTTCTTATGAATATATAATGGCTAATATTACCAAATTGACAGATTTGGTTTTTAAAATACCCTAAAAATAAATTGTTTTTTTTATATATTAAATAAAAAATAAAACAAGCATATCAAGCATTTACATCAATATTTAGGCTATGCGGAATGTTTGGAAACCCAACATAGGATTCAACATTTTTTTTATAAATGTTTTATTGTTTTTAAAGCTTTTTTTTTAATATTTGACCAAAATTTTTGATTTTGATTAGGAAAAATTAACGGATTGTAAAAAAAACATGTCAGCTCCGATTGCACATAATTCTTTAAAATTTGTTAGCCTGTGTAATAATCAAAGTGTAACTCTACAAGGCTTCCCTCAATTAAAAAAAAAATATACTTAAGTTGGTAAAAAAAAATTGTAATTTTTTATGGAGAGGTGTCTTAAGTTTGCAACATGAGGCGATCGTCGAAGAATGCGAGAGAAAAACCCAACTGCTTTAATTTTCTATGATAAAAATAATTATATTGCTTAATGGCCTAAAACTTTTTTTAATATACTTCTTCTATTTCGTCGAGATGTATAATTTTTGCTTTGTCGTATAACGCGCAAAGTTCAGGGCTCCTTTGAAATTCGAGGTGCCCATAACCTATACTGGGAAACGCACTCGTGCAAAGCGATTTTAGTTGGTGAATATGCATTTGAGGAAATCGTATTGAATACTTAAACAAAAACATATGGGCCGTTACACATACAAAAATAAATAATGGCACTGTCTCTCACTCATATTCAATAAAAAGAGAAATTTGTTTGTAATTTCAATAAAACATTTAAAAAAAATAACTTTTTTTTCTATATATTTTATACAAAGTTCAATTTTAAAAGAATATTAATATTATACAATTTTATGTATGTATGCAATACATATGTAACTATTATTTTTTATTTTTTAAACTGAAGAAGGTAATCATATGTTACCGAAATATTTTTGTTTATTTTAAATATTTTTATTTAATATTTATTTTTAATATTTTGTAACAATTTTTATTTACGAGTTAATTAATAAATTATCAATATTTTAATCTCGTTTTATTATATAAAATTTCAATTACTTTTATAATTTTTTTTTCCATCAATTTTATATAGTTTTTGATATCGCAAAAATTTATTTCATTCTTAACACAGTCAGGCAGGGGAAAAAAATTGGGCGTCGAAAAAACGGAAAAAGGTCAGTTAATTACGCCTCATAATGTATAGATCAAGCTAGATCCCCTCACCTAAAACCAATAGGCTTATTAAATTTAAAAATAAATTATTTGATTTACAAAAATTTTTTACAAACTAATAATGTTTTATAAGATTTTTGTTTTTAATTAACTTATTCGCATTAAAAACATATGTTTAAACTTTTTTAGGTCGTTATGTCTCGACATTACTAAAATTTGTCAATTTTGAGGCATTTTCAATTATTATAAATGTTTTGGATGACAATTAATAATGATTGGAATGCCCTAGGTTTATAAAATTTTTGTAGACCTGTTATTTTAGGGCACGTGCAAAGTGAGTTTGTATTTTCGCGAAGTTTCAAAATTTTGTAAAAATTTTATTTTGTAGCAAATTTTTTTAAAAATTGCCAAATTTGGTCAATGCACATAAAATACTTTTACGAAAACAAAAAAAAAGTTTCAAAAAATTTTACAAAAATTTTCAAAATTTTTAAAATTTACGACGAACTCACTTTGCACGTGCTCATACGAGAATATGTTGTGAGTTCAGAAAAAAAACAAAAGAGAAAACAGCAGCATGGGGAAGTATCGCTTTGAGAACGATGAAATCATGATTAGCGGCTTTTTCAATCGCGTAATGATAAAGGCTCCATTCTCCAGTGTATGGCGAAACATAGCTGTATTGTAGGATTTTTCTATGCCGCGCGCGCCATACGATAGTCGAATCATTGTTCACGATCAGGTGGAACAAGCTCTCGAAGTCCAAAGGACCGGTATGAGGTCTGGAAATAGGTATAAAGCGGCATATTGTTTAATCATATTCGACGGCCTTAAAGTAACACCTACCCCAGGTAGGATTGTGCTTAATGTCCCGTCAAGGATACCCCAAAACCGGCAATTTTCTTAGAGACTGAGGTTTTAAGAATCAAGTACGGCCCATTATACTTATTTAACTATTATGCAAAACCTGCTGTAAGTTTAAATTGGCAGAGCAATAACGGGCCGTTATTTAATGAGGGAACCAAAAAAATATGCGAGCACATGTTTTTCCACTTTGAATGAATAGCCTGGATAGGCATGTCGTGAGTGAATAAGCTCGGATTATATAAATCAAGAGCGTGTGCTACAAACCCCTTTAAATATCAATGCATAGAACAAGTTGGTGGAAGGTTTAGGGAATGAGCCAATTAAATCATTTTATATGTAGAAATTATTGCTCATAGCATTCTTATTTGATGGCGTATCCTTCTAATACACAAAGTATGCCCATCGAAGCTCAAACCGGGCCATGATATTTTATTTGGCCCGGCCCACCCGATGCATCTAACTGTAATCAACACATCTTTACATAATACATGCTACGACTGCAAATCAACATCTGACGATATCCAACATGGCTCATATGCCCTAACCGCGGGCCTCTCCCATCTCTCCTATAGATCTTTGGATCAATCCATCTCTAGCTGCCCTCAAGCTCAATCTTACTACCAACTTCCAACTTGGGGCGATAAACAACAACAACAACAACATAAGCCCACTTGAACCTGGGGTCTGGCCATTAATTACTATTTAAGTTTTTGCTAGGTCCGGCCTTGTCAGAATTTAAAAATGTCGCCCGAATTTATTTTATTAGAGCCAAAAATTTTTTGTTTAAAAATTTAGAATAAATCACAGGGTAGTACAGAAGTAATAATCTCCTTCGTGAGTAAAAACTGTTATAAGCGAGCCTGCAACTCTTCAAGCAGATTTTTGGTGTCCCAAATCTCTAATGTCCACTTCGCGGCGATTTTAAATAGCTTGACTAATTTGCCGGCTTTCGAATTCAATACGAATTTTAATTTATTAGCGTCTCAACCCCTAATGGGTTCGGGCCCCTCTTTAATGGTATGGTACAAAGTGGCAAATTTAATCCTTATTGATTTTTTATCAAATTGCTCAAACGCATAAAACATCTCAATTTAGGTGATTTAAAAAACTTTGATTTATAAAAATTTAACAGTACCTTGGCTTTTGGAAGACATCGTTAAGATCGTAAAATCCGCTCCCGTTAACGTTGCACAGTAATTTAAAGTTCAACACTTTGATTAAACAGAAATTTGAAATTTTATTCAAGCAAATTTTGATATAAATTTGGATTGAACAAGATCTTCACCAAATTTTTGAAATAAGTAAAGTTATTTTATTAATTAAGCTGTTTGTTCCTTTACACATTTAAAAAATGGTAAATTTTTTTTTGTAATTAGGGCCAAAATATCCATATTCACATATTTTTTGTTAGGGCACGTGCAAAGTGAGTTTTTATTTTCCTAAAATTTCAAAAATTCTAAAAATTTTGAAAATTTATTTTTTTTCAAAATTTTTTCAAAAATTTTATATTTTAGAAAAAGCATTTTATGTGCATATATTAAATTTGGCAACTTTTTAAAAATTTGCGTTTTATTACAAAAATTTTTTTTTCAAAATTTTGAAAATTTTACGAAAATAAAAACTCACTTTGCACGTGCCCTTATGTAAAATCACATTTTTTTTTGATTTTACCAATAAATATAAGACAAAGGCAGACTTGTTATAATAATATATAATGAAAAATTTTAGTGGCCAGCTAACGTTAGCTCAAATAAAACGTAATAAGTCGCTTGCATAGTGTGTGATAATTATAAAATTATTAATTTAAAAAAGAAATTATATTTAAGCCAAATACGTTTGTTAAACGTTTAACTTACTATCAAGCAATTACAATAGAGTGTGGACCATTTTAAAGTATTCTTATTTTAAAAATAACTCACACTATATATGAATTTGCATGTATTTTGTCTACCATTATCATTTGCCTCATACTTTTCGCTGCTTCACTTTTTAGAAGAAGACAGACCAGTTATAGCTGCAACTCATGCAAATGCATAAGAAGCAAGGTAAATTTTTGCGATTTTTATTTCAAATGAGAAAATTTTAAGGTGTAAGCGCTCGGTAAAAATTGTCTCACAGGAACTGCTTTAAGCTATACGGACCTTTTTTTCGATGATCTTCAAAACCCCCAGAAACTACGGTAGCAAGCACTTTTCTATTAGGATTCATGATTTAATCGTAATTAAATTAACTACGATGCATAAAACGGGCATAACTTTTAAATTAACCGAGGCCGAAGGAGTGGGTTAAAGATGGTATATCAGCTAACAGAGTCGGTTTAAAAAATATTATAAATTAGGGCTAGCTGTATATTTTGGCCCCATAGCGTGCATTCGCATTAAATAAATTATTAATATGACTAATATAAATTCTCCTAAAAACCGGTTTTATAAACTCCAAAATAATTTTCTATCCTTCATGAAAATCAAATTTTACCTTTTGTTTTAGAAAAATTATAAATCTATATGATACCTGTATCATTGTAGCAAAATAGTTGTCCAAAGTTGAAAGCCTGAGAGGAAATTAAAAAAATTGAAAAAATGTAGCAGGACCTAGGGGTCATGGCATAAAATTTTTTTTTTAGAAATGATTAAATATTGCCATATCCATATTATATATTGGAAAAAGGAAGGTAAAAATCTATAAATTCATAAGTTTTGAAAGAATTATTACCTTGAAAATGTAATATCACACCTTGATAAGGTATTGTTATGCGACAAACAAGAAACTCCTAATTTTCGTATTTTAAAGCAAAAAAACAAAAAAACAAGTTAAAAATTTAACATTTAACTTCAAGGCTAGGGTATATATACATATATCTTTAAATTGATCTTTTCGACGATATTTAATAGCTTACTAAAGTATATTTTTTCACTGATAAATAGTTTTTTATGTTTACCGTAAAAACCGAATCAATCAGCATATTTAACTTGATCTAATCCCCACCGAAGATTCTGATATAGATGTTGAAATAAATATTGAGGCATTTGTTGTTATATTTTGAGTCAAATATGTTTGTATGGTTTTAGCTTATATACATAGGTAAAAGCACAAGTTTGGCCTTCGTTTATATGGGAAATTCCCTGGGAAAACAGGTCGTTATTAGCTGTAATTTGGGCCGACCAGTCCATAAGGGCAACACAAACATTTCCTGGGGACGCATGACAGTTTTTAACAGATAGGATATACTAAAAAATTGGGGGAAAAAAATTTGTTTTGAGCCCTTTAAAACAGTTTTCTAGGGGCGCTAGGTCGCCATAAAACGCGAGACTAGCTGGAACTTGGGCTAAGAGAGATTCGAAACTTAATAGAGTGCTTAGAAGAGCTCAATATCAAAGCTGAGAAAAAATTTATTTCTGGCTAAACATAAATTTTTGTTTTACAAAAATTTTATACTATTGCTCATCACCTAAAAAAAATAAAATACACGGTATATTAATATTGGCGACAATACATTATTTGTGAACTATAAAATTCAACAGCATAACAAAACAATGTATGCAATTTTTACATGGTTTTATAGGAAATTTTTTTGAAATTCTTGGGCCTTTCACTTTTTATTCAAAAGCCTCAGATATCTTTTAAGATGGTCTTAAAGTTTAGAAAAAATTTTTTATAATTTCTATAAATTATTAAGTCTTCAAAACTATTGACATTTTCAGATTCTTTATTAAAAATTTGTCTAAAAAAATGCTTATTCCTCAAAAGTCAAAATCCTCAACAATTTTAAGTTATTTTAGGACATAAAATACATTCTGAGATATTAAAACGCTTTCTGTTAATAATCTATTTCTTAACTTAAATATATTTATAAACTTTCTCTACCCATATTTTGATATAAAAGCCCAAAATACCGTGATTGTTAATTGTAATTTTTCAAAGCTTAAAGTAAAAATTATGGCTTTTTGCCGCTATGATTATTATGTCGCGTAGAACAGGTGTTCTGGTGGTAAATTTTCTTCAAAAGTAGTTGACTGAAAAAATTCGGATTACCTTTTTGTTAATTTAAAAGTTACCGGAGTTTTAAAACATAAAATTCAGGCGCATATATATTAATTAAATCATACAATATGAAAAATTTATATATACCACTAAGTGTTTAGTAATCTTAAGAAATGTATGCTAATTAAATCTTGAAAAACACGCAGCCATCCTTACATAGGCTACTATAGTATCATAATTATCTTTAGATCCATCCCCACCCCCTGATAACCTTATCTCATATATTCTGTTTTTCAAAGTTTTCTCTCCATTTAACTCCTTAGATCCATTCATATCAAATTTTGACCATATTGACAGATTTTGCGACCTTGAATATAACCTAAAAAAATTAAGATTATTTTTTTATATAAATACCCCTTGCAACTTACATATATACATCATTTCATATAATGTAAAACCACATGACTTACCATGTTGATTAAAAGACACGGTCAACGGAGTTAAATATTCCAAAAAGATGGCGGTTTGCTCTGTAGCTGGCTCATAAATCAAAAAAATTTGTTCTGTGTAACATTTTATTATAACTCTTTATAGACTTTCGGAAACAGACAGTTCACACCACAAGGCAAAATTAAAATTAAAATTCCCTCTTGATTTAGCTTGGGCACATTTTGATTTTTCCTGTGTATCTAAGCTGGTGACTGGCAAAACCCGAGAAAACTCATTCAATTAAATATATGTAAAATTGGGCAAAAATTTTATTTAAGTTCGCTCGCCGGGGTTAGCGCAACACAGCTGATTTTTTGGCCGACTTAATCAATTCCATTAATCTAGCTGTTTTCTTTTTCTATAATAAACCCTCCAGCTATGTTTTTCTTGATACAACACTTAATATATTCAAAAAAATATTTAAATGTGCGGTCAAATAACGCAGCTCTTTATAATGACATATATGAAAGTAAACATAAAGACTAGCTTGACCTGACTTAGGGATTTTTAAATCCGTTTATCGTTTTTTCTAATCAAAATATGTAAGTAGCTATAAAACATTTTCAAAAAATTGTTAAAAAAAATACAAAACAAAAGATTTTGGAAAAAAAATCTATATAGTGAACTGTTAAAAATAGTTCAGAAAATTTTTTTAAGTCACAATCGATAAAGTGTCGGGTTCTAATAAGGTTGGGTAATATATATGACTTAAATGTTGAAAAAAAAAGAATAAAAAATTTTTACCCATTAGAGATGATAAACATTGTGATGTTTTTTTGCATCGACGAACAAACTTAAGACGAATTTACGCATCATTTATGGCAACCATCGATATTGGTCAAGTATTTGATGACGATTGCAAATACCAAAGAGCCAATCAATTTATTAAGAATTTGTCTGGCTCTCAATTTAGCTCTAATATAGATGGACAGGTTAAGGACAGTAACAATGGTCACTAAAAATTAATTAAAATTTAATTTAAACTCTGAATTTGTCTTTTTCACTTAGTTGATGATGCTACAAACTAAAAATGCAATTTATTACGCTGAACAGCTTGCTGACTCGAATAGTATGTACTCCCCGCAATTTTACATATATCAACCCTGATTTGGAGCGCAAACGAGTATTTACGGCACGGGCCACGGTTAAAAAAATTAACGGAACTTTATAGGTAGAAAAACTTTTTTATATGAAGCCATCTATCCAAACATGCAAAATATCAAATTTTCTAAATCCTTTTCCATTTTCTGAAAACATTCCATACAGGTGCCATTGGAAGTGCCTAATTTGCTGTTAAAGTCATAATGTTAGTAGGTAGGATCTTTATCTCCTTTCATATAATAATAGGTGATTAATCGAAGAAAACAAAATCAATGTAATATGCAATACCTATTAATTTAGTTTTTTTAGGGTCGAAGTCACAATAAAATATATCAGAAATCTGTGTTAATATTTAAATAAAAAAAGTATTCCAAAAATTAAAAAAAAAATATTATTTTTAAACGTTCTCGCTAATGTTTATTGTTGACCTAACTCCGCTCAAAAAACTTATATGGCTATATTTAACACATAGGGAGTATTTTAGGTGGCATCAAGATGGCAATTGATTTCAACTTGTATTAAATTAGGTCAAGTGCCTATAATATCTATAGTTTTTATAGAAAAATCCACTCAAGTAACACCGAATTACGTGATCAATCTCAAAAAATTTTTTTTAATTCGGTTAAGCAAATTTGACCAGGTCTTTAAGCCTAACTTAATAAACATTGTCAACGCAAAATTAGAGAGTCATTGTAGGCTAATTAGGATCACTTATATAATATATTTTAAATTTTTTTCTTGGTCCATATAATGTATTTTTTGATCTGAATTAAACCATTCCAATTAGTTTCAAGAGTGATACTATAAAAATGATTTTTTTTATCCATATTTTTACCGCTTGCTGTTTTTCGATTACACATTCAGGTTCAGATTTTCTATTCTCAAAATATTTTTTATTAAATACGATTTTACCATTTTCCGGTAGTTTAAGATTAAAGAAAATTAAAACTAACCCATGCAAAGGAAATAAAAATTAAAGAAAAAAAATTTTTGGGTGACTTTATATAACAAATTAGAAATAATTAAATAAATCAATGGTTTTACAAACTTTTTTTACATTTGAATCTTGGTTCGACAAAATATTCTGTAAATATGATGGTGATTTTGGTCTCGTTGCTTTTTTCTGGAATAACTTATGAGAATTTTTTTTCTGATCTTTGGACGCGGTTTAAAAAAAAATTAAAGGCATTGGTAATAAACTAAGCCCGGCATTGTTATAGCACGAAAATTCTTTACAAAACTCTTAAAAATCGTTTATGTTTTTTTTGTTGTCCAATGTAATGTATTGTAATTAAATTCCCTGATGGGCTATAAGTAAAAATAAAGTTTAAATTAGGAAATTTGTAACAAAAAAACGAGGGCAGATTTAAATTAAGAGATGGGTGTTTTATTCCATCAAACCTCAAAACATTTAAGCAAACAGATTTCTATATAGAATCATGACTTTCACTCCTTAAATCTAGTTGTTTTGACCATGGTTTTTATATATTTGTATTGATTTACTCATGGCCATATTTGTAAATAAAGTTATTTTCTTCGAAAATAACAGTTTATGGAATTTCTGATAGTAAAAATCAGCCCAGATAAAACTTATTTATTTGTTTGCTAAAGCAATCTAAATTTAGTATTTTAAAAACAAATAAAACTTTTTCTTAAATAATTATTGATAATTATACTAAATAATGTTTAAGTCAAATTTTGTATTAAAGATTCAGAAATTTTTTAGATATAGGCTATTATAAGATCAACCCTTAACTTAGGGATAATGTTCTCCGTACATAGATTTTGAAAATTTGTAAGCCAGCTATAACATTAATTACACTGGTCGACAAGAATTTTAGACCAACAGCCTGAAAAATGTTTCTAGTGCAGTTTTTTTTGCTGAACATCATGGTTTTTTCCGTTTTTTCCTAACTGATTTGGTTTTTATTTTATTCGGTGTTAAAGTTGCCAAAATGTGCATTTTTGGCACATTTTGACTTTAATTTACACCATTAAAAAATAATAAATTATATTAACTTTTTATATTAAAAAAAAAGCTTGAATTTTTATCTATTCAAATATATAATTATTTTTTTTTAATGTATTTTACTTTTTTAAAAAAACGAAATTTAAAAACCTACCTTATTTTATTTTATTTAATTTCTAGACCCATTGACGCCTTCGATGCTGCTTATGCATCGCTTCTTTCTCTCTCTCTCACTCTTTATTTCTTTATTTTAAAAATTTCTATCCAAACATATTTTTCTTTCATATTCTTTAAAAAATTTCTACTATTTAAATAATTCGATATGTATATAGGGCATAAAAACGTCAGGCCAGGCTAAAAACATTTTTGTTTTGGGCTGGTTCAAATGTAAAAACTTTTAATACTGGTTTCGACCCGTTGAGGGCACTTATACAAAGTTTAATTGTTTAAACTGATGAAAGAGACGTGAGCAAATACACTTGTTTTGCACAGTTAAGGGGGCGGGGGCTAAACAATTGCAATTAACTCTTTTTTACACATCTAAACTAATACAATTTTCATAACTTTTTGATTTTAAACTAAACCAGCTGATGTATTATAATTTCATCGAAATAAAAACAATTAAACTAAAAACTATTAAACAAATTTAAATGACTCAATTAAAACTAATTTAAACAAAAAAAAATACTAAAAAATTTTTTCCGCCACTTTGTAGGCTTAATTATACCACAAAAGTTAACCAAAAATGAAATTTACCCCAAAAAATAAACAAACTAACTTTATAAAATAGAAAGAAATTGAATCAAACAGAAAACTTAACATACACACTATAACAAAAAATAAAGAGAGAGAGAGAGAGAGAAAGAAGCGATGCATAAGCAGCATCGAAGGCGTCAATGGGTCTAGAAATTGAATAAAATAAATTAAGGTAGATTTTTAAATTTCGTTTTTTTAAAAAAGTAAAATACATAAAAAAATAATAATTATATATTTGAATAGATAAAAATTTAAGCTTTTTTTTAAATATAAAAAGTTAATATAATTCATAATTTTTTAATGGTGTAAATTAAGGTCAAAATGTGCCAAAAATGCACATTTTGGCAACTTTAACATCGAATAAAATAAAAACCAAATCAGGTAGAAAAAAACGGAAAAAACCATGATATTTAGCAGAAAAAACTGCACTAGAAACATTTTTCAGGTTGTTGGTCTAAAATATGAAGTCAAAATTTGTCGACCAGTGTTATTATAGAAGGGACGTTAAAAACCAATAAAATTTGAAAACAAAAAAAATTGAAAAAATTTAACAGAAAAGCTAAATAATAAAAAATATACAAAAATTGAAGTCACACAAGAATAATTAAATATAAAAAAAATACAATATCATTTAAATTTGATATTAATTTACAGGTCAAAAAATCATTCAATTTTGCTATATAATTTCTATTGCTGCGTTATCGCATAGGCTTTAATACGGTGATGATTAAAGCAAAAACCGCGAGCTAAGGAGACATATAATATAAAATTATTTTGTTACATTTTTATAAACATCAATGATATAGTGAATCTGTGAATTCAGGATTTAAAAATAAATCCAAAACTTTTTTTCTTGATATTCTGCATTTTGCCTTATAATCGTTTTTGCTTCCATTGTGTTATTGTTATTATTAAATTAAATGCTACATAGTTGTTTTATATACAACCATAGCGATGAGAAAATATATTTTGAAGTTAGCAGGAATGTGCAAATAGCCTTAATACCGTTTGGGCTAAATATATGTTTTCGCAGACCGGCTCTACAACCCCAAGGGATGCGGGATAACTAAAACGGGTCACACCGGATTATCAAACTGCTCAAGAGCTACGCAATCTATTATCGGAGGTCGGCTTGTTAAAAGTCATCGTTTCCCTTGGCAGGTTAGCATCATTGGATATAGAATAAATAAAAATAACTGCATATAATCTTTTAAAATTCGTAATGAATTATTTTTCCTCCAAGAAATTATATTTTTTTTTTGTTATTAAACAATAAAATTATAAAAAATTTATATAAAATTAAATAATTATTTTTTATAAATTGAAAAAAAATGGAATGTGTTCAAATGTAAAAAGAAAAGGATATATATATTTGCAAAAATAAGAAAAATGAAATTGCAAAAATAAGGAGAAAAAGAAAGATATTGTTAAATTATAAGCTTTGGTTCGGGCCAAAAGATCCTAGATTTTGAGTAATCTTGTATAAGGATTTAAATTAAGGAACTTTAATTAAATATATAAAAAAGTCGGGAAAATCTCGCTTTGTTATAAATTTGGAGAAACCCGATTTGTGCAACCTTTTTAAAAGAAATGTGTCAAATAGGAAGCGAAGTGAAATTTGTAAATAATATTTATTCGTTTTTACATCTGTTTGAATAAAGACCCCAGCATTAGCATGCCTGATTGGAGAGGCATGAGGAAATTTGACCTTTTTTAAGGAAATAGACAAACTGGTCTACGGGCCGTTGGAAATATATTTAAAGTGATAACGAGGCCTACCGTGAGTACTGTTGCAATTTATTTGCCCTAAGATCACGTGTAGAGTAAGTTTTTAATTTCATAAAATTTTAAAAAATTTAGAGAATTTCAAAAATTTTATTTTTTTAATATTTTTAGAAAAAACTTTTTTTTCAAAAAAGGTACACTATGTGCATAAACTAAATTTGAAAACTCTTTAAAAATTTGCGTTCAATTACAAAATAAAATTTCTTAAAATTTAAAAAATTTTACGAAAATAAATTTACTTTGCAGATGCTCTGATTGAGAGATGTTATAAAAAGAGATTCCTCTTAAATATAATCTTTTTTTGCGATAATAGTAAATTTTTTCATCTAAAATTATTTGATTGTAATGCAATTGTTTCTAATCATTTATCATAATTTATATTTGAAAATAAAAACTTCTTTAATACTGTTGAAACGTTGTCAATTCCGTAATGACCTAAAATTAATAAATTTTTCGATAACTAAATCTACATTTTTTGTACAGGTGATGATAGCCCATAAGGATAGTAAAACACCTTCTTGTGGAGGCTCAATCTTAAACAAACGGTTTATTTTGACTGCCACCCATTGCTTTGTGTAAGAATAATAATTTTATATTTAGTTTACTATTTACTAAAAAAAATAAAAATAAGAACCAAATGCCATTTTCAACTCTCAGTTGAAGTTCTAATCTAGAGGTCTATTCTTTGTCAAATGAGCTCGTCTTATACTCTATTCGATGTAAAATGTATGTAAAAGGTCGTTTTACACAATTTTATATATACACGTGCAAAATGAGGTTTTATTTTCGCAAAATTTTCAAATTATTTTGTAGTAAAACGCAAATTTTTTAAAAGTTGCAAAATAAGTTTATGAACATAAAATGCTTTTTCCGAAATAAAATTTTTTTTAAAAAATTTAAAAAAAAATAAAATTTTTAAAATTTTACGAAAATAAAAACTCACTTTGCACGTGCTAAAAATGTGCGCCTGTCTAATGTTTTTATTTGCGCCTACGCCAGATCCCCTTCCCCCTCTTGATTAAAGTTCTGATCAGGAGGTCTATTCGGTTTAAAATGAGCTCGTCTTAATAAACTCTATTTGCTGTAACATGAATCTAAAAGACCATTTAACTTAAGTTTGATTTACACCAAAATAGACCTGCCGCCCCAAATAAAGCTTCATAATAATCAAAGGTGCACCTGTCATGCTAAATTTATTTTTTACCTTCATCCATATATAATTTTTCTTGCCAAAACTCGTAATACTGTTTCTAACAGCAATCGGTACCCACAAGATTATAGCGTTTACCTGTCTATTGAAAACCCGAACGAAGTTCATACGAAAGTCGGTCTGGCAGTTAAACGCTTTATATTCCACCCAGGCTTCAATAACACGCTATACACGAATGACATATCCTTGTTGGAGCTCGAGGACCGTATTCCTCAATACAATGACACGGTCAAACCCGTGTGCCTGCCCAAGCAAAACGGTTCACTGCCCCCGTACCAGGCGGATATGTATGTTTCGGGTCACGGATACACCTTAGGTCATTTTATTCAAAATTACTAAAAGCAAGAAAAAAGCCTACCCTTAAACTAAACCCATTTTTTAGATCTTAATTATGAAACTCAGTTTATAGATTGATTCAAAACTTAAGTGAGAAATCTAGGAATTTTTCTAAATCATCTCAAACTTTTAATGTAATATTATATAAATAAAAACGAGCATATAGCCCAAAAATAAGCTCTTTCCCAGCTCTGCCCTATCTACAAAAAATCCATAAAAATTTGTTTCTGGCAGATCATTATAACCGATATTTGCACGCGGTGTGCATACGGCACAAGTGGCAAAGTAAGTGCGATCGCATATACCGCCGTATATCAAATGTTCCAGTCACATCGACGATGTTCTGTTCCGGATATTACCGCAAGGGAAAGGATAGTTGCAGAGTTTACTATACATCTTTTAATTATAATATTCAAAGAATACGGTTTTCCCAACTAATATTACTTGATTTTCATTTATCAAGATATTTAAGCCCCATTTTTCAGTCAATTTTACCTTTTTGATAAACCCTATCCATGCTGACTCTCGTAAGTCGGCTCTAATTAACCGAAGTTAACTCCTTATGCAATTTCTACATTCAAAATGGTATTTATGCCGATTTTTTATACTTGCCATATCATAATTTATTAGCAGTTAGCACTTTATGAAGAGTTATCATAGCTTACATTGTCCCCTTTTCCCTTAAAAATCCTGGTAACGGCCCTAAATACATAAGGTTGCATGAACGCTGTGCTTAGTCATGTTTTTTCATAGGGAGATTCGGGAAGCGCCGTGGTCAGCAGAGATCCGCGCAAGGAAAAGCGTTTTGTTCAACAAGGCATCGTTAGCTTTGGGTACTATTGTGCCGCAAATTACCCGGGCGTATATACTCGAGTCTCATCGTATGTCAATTGGATCAAGGACAGAATGGAAACCACCGTGGGAAGTGCCAAGGATGAGAGTCAAGCCTACGATGACGAAGTCAATTCCGCGATCAACAGCAATTACGATGGACCGGTGTACAATGAATCTATTGCACATTGGGAAGGACAGTCACCTAATGTCGATTGGAGACATGCTCTAAAATACTAACAGGAGATTTTAGTGCAATTAAATATTTAATTAGGTATCCTTAACGGAGATGCTCACTTTTAAATGTTACATTTTTTGAATTTCAATTAAGTTTTACTATTTTTTTGAGAGAAATTTAGTTTATTTAAGCTTGAAAAATGATACACAATAATAAAAAATATCTTTTACACCTAAATCAACCCAGTAATCTTAATATTTGCTACAAAATAACCATTTTTTTGCTATTGTTATTGTATCTGTTTTAATTGGACTGGATAAAATTGATGGAAGTGAATTACAAGTTTTTTTAAAGATTTACACGAAAACCTGTAAAAAATTTTGAATTTTTTTTTGTTCTCCATATTGGAATAAAATAAAAATATTCTAGATTGCATTCGTTTTAAATATAAAAATAAGTGCTTTTAAAAATAGAGTTTAGATTTTAAAATTTAATACAAAAAAAATAAGCCATTTTTGAAAAATTAATTTTTTAATATTAAATGATAGAACAAAATGCTCTTAATAAAACATCAATCTTAAGCCTGATATTTAATTTTATATGTTTAGACCTGACTTCAGTGTTTTTCTTATGCAAGAAATAACAAAATTATATATTAAATTGCAATTTTTATTTTTTAAATTTATTTCGCATTCAAAAAAGTGTTTATTAACTCTTAAGAATAAAATAGATTTGATAAAGAAATTGCGTTTTAAGATTAAAGCGAATGAACGTAATGAAAATGTATATATTTTAAAAATTATATGAAATTGAAAAAAAAAAGAAGTTTATGAAAACATAAAAGCAACTCATTAATAGCCTTTTCTCATCTATATTTTCCGTTTTTCTTAGTTTCTTTTGCCTTCGATAGATCTGTCTATCTTAAAAAAGTCTTTTTTAACCAAATTGACAGATTTTCCGACCTCGAAAATACTCTAAAAAAATTTAAGACTTTTTTTTATATAAAAATTTAATGTATTATTTTAAACATTTAAAAGGTGAGATAAAATTTTAAGTGTATAAAGCTCTTACCAAGCATTCTAATAATACAGAAATATTTACGTTCAAACTTAAATACGACACAATCGGTTATTAAAAAATTATTTGAAGTTTTATTTCAACAGTTTAGCTGTTGTAAATATGCAAAGAGAATTCCAATTAATTTTTGCTTTTAAATCTTTTTTGTTTTTTTATACATTTCTTTTAAAATTTTAAATATTCATACCTGAATTACTAAGTTTATAAAAAAACAGTAAGCGATGTTTGAAATATTCTATTGGCACGTTTGAAATCTGTTTTTTATCTCGTTCATAATAGATGTTGTCGACATGTGTTATATAAATCAACAAATTTTCAAGAGTTATGAGCTATATGCATAGACCAACCCTGCTTTTAGTAAAATCCGTTAACCGTTTTTTGCTAACTTGAGTCCGCTTAAACATTGAGAATTTTTTTATGATTTAAAAACATGTTATATGTAAACTTCATATAATAATTTTAATATAAACAATTATATCGCGTCTCATGGTTGTAGGATATCAAATATTATGTATAAATAGTTATATGTTAAAACATGTTTTGTTTTTAAACAATTTATTTCCCATTTATTTAATGTAAAAAAAATATAAGTAATGATCATTATAATTTAAAATAATATTCTTATATTTTGTTTTTTTGGGTAACACAGGTCAACAATTTTTTGAGAGTTATGAGTTAACTACAGAGATCAAACCAGCCATCTTAGAGAATAACAAATCCGTTTACCGTTTTTCGTAATCAAACTTAGTTAGTCAGTTATAAACATTGAAAATTTTAGAAAAAAAGGTCAAAAATTAAAAAAAATTTAAAAACAAAAAAAATAAAATTTTATTTTTGCATATTTTCATCAAATAATATTTTTATCAAAAACCGATAATATATCGTGTCGTATTTAAGTTTAGAAGCGAAATATTTTGTATTATCTAAATGCCGATGTAAGAGCTCGATATATAAACTTTTTATCCATTATTTGATATTAAAAATATAAATTACAAACTTTAATATGCAAACTAGATTTTTAAATTTTTTCTTGTTAGGGTCAATTTAGGTCTGTCAATTCAGTCACAAAAGGCCATTTTTCATTATAGACGGATCTAAGGAGCCAAAAACGGAAGAAATTAAGATTAACAAAAAATATATTTGAGATTTGGCCATCATGGGGATGCATTCTTTTATGTTTTCATAAAATTCAAGTTTCTGGCATAAATTATTGTTGACCTGTATAATACGAGGTAGCAAAATGTGTTAATTTTGTCAAAATTGACCATAACTCGTAGCAAGGTAACCCAAAATCAAAGAAACTACGGAAACGAAAAACATATGCAATAGGACATCTTGGGGATTAATTATTACTATACAAAAAACATTTTCTCCCGACATTCATGTTGGTCGACCTATGTTTGTTATGTTTTAATTTTTAATAAGAATGCATATAGAATTCTAAATAGATTTAAAGAATCTGTTCAAACTATTTAAAAATAATAAAAAGGCGATTGTTATAAATACTCCGACGTTTAAAAGGACGCTGACTGTACGTCCGAATATATTCCGCCGCGGGCTTTGGACTTTTAGGTCAAGTCCAGATATTGGTCGGCGAATATACATTTTGGACGTTGACCTTACGCTAAATTATTCCATCGGTGGAACATAGGCTTTGGGTGTTGAAGACAAGTCCAAGTAAAATTTAAGCGACATTATTGTCAGGACGCAGTATAAAACCCGGTCACAATGACATAAAAATTATACATTTTCATTGTTAAACATATTATATCTAAACCATAACTAGTGGCTATAGGTCACTTGAATATAATTAATTTATAACAAACCCTATCCTGACATAAAAGATTTCTAATCCATTTTATATACATTTATGTATTTATTAAAAGAGGAATGTCCTGAATATAAAACACTTTCATACTGGCCCGTTCAAACTCATTTTATGTTTTAAAAAAATTTTTGAATTTTTAAATATTTTGAAATTTTTACTTTTTGACAATCAAAGATTTTTTTTTACAAAAAGTGGTAAAAGTTTTATTAGCATTTTAATAGTTTTTCTGAAAAAAACGTTTTTAAAAAAATTTAAAAAAAAATATTAAAATTTTCAAAAAATTAATGAAACTAGTTTGAACGCGCCCTACAATAAATATTTGAATTTATATAGTTGAAAGGTAAGTAAAAATTAAGTTATGTTAATGATGAACTAATTTTTGCTCCTAATAACATTGTACAACAAAAATAAACAACATAAACAATTTTTTAAGGGTTATTTTTTTGCGATAACAATCGGTTTAGTTTTTTTCTAAGGCCTCCAATTATTTACAAACCGCGTCCAAAGTTCAGAAAAAAATTCAAAATTTTTTTTTAATATTATTTTTAAAAAATCTATTGACATATTCAAATTCTTTATAGAAACATATCTAAAAAAGGTTATTAAATAAATGCTTAGCAATTTATTTTCAAGTTATTTAGGATCAAAAAACGGAGTTTATGACAAAAACCACTATTTTACAAAAATGAAAAATTAAAAAAAAAATTAAATATTAAAAAAAACTTGAACCATTTACGTTTCTAATGAATGTTTTCGTTATCTAAATATATTTTTAAAATTTTATTACTACTAGGTTTTATAATATAGAAGCCCAAAATACCCCAAAAATTGAAAAATCTCAAAGTTGCCACTGAATAACTAAAAATATGAGACATTGGCTAAAATTCCAATTTCATATTAGACCAAAAACCATAGTTGCCAAAATGATGCTTAGGGTCGTCCAAATTTTTTTGTCCAGTTTAATTTAACATAATGCCTAAGAATAATCCTTTAAATCGGTATACATTTGACATTTTTACTATAAAATAAATTAATTCACGCTAGTACTAAGTTATAAGAATATTTTTACAACATATTATGAATTCTTAACATAAATGATGGGATAGGAAAATTTTAAATACCTCTAAATGTACCACGTGTTTTTGTACTCTTTTTTTTTCATAATATATTAAATTAAATGCTGACTAAATTAACTTGAACCATTAAAACACGTATTTTGACATTAAATTAACAAAAAATCAAATAGCATTTTCATTTTTTTTGTGATATTTGTTTATTCAAAAACATTATATTATATTTATAAAGTGATAATGGCCGTAAAAAAGGACAATTGTCATTCACATTTATAACATGCTTTTAAGGTTTTCTTCACTCACTCATAATCTAAATCAGGTGTTTTGGCAGTGATGAAACATCTCAATTTTAATGTGTCGAGTAAGAAAACTGATTCATTCAGCTGTTTTTCCATTACACCTGGATTGATATTTGAATCCACCAGGGTGATGTGGCATTTTAATGTATCCAGGTTAGGTGGCAAACTTTGATTTAACGTACTGTGATACAGGTCGATCAATTTGTACAGCTCGCAGTCGCATTTTATAGGGTTATCTAAATGGCATAGGCAAAATTGGAAAGGTTGTGATTACAAAATTGAATTGCCCCTTCATGCCACCTGGGAGCTTTGTAGACAAAATGGGATTCATCGATTTTTTAAGTTAGGGGAAAAAAGCATACGTAAATGGGGAAATGTATGAATGGGAAATTAAAACATATATATATTAATTAGCCCCGAGGCTATATACAAAATTTTTCAGAACAAAATTCGCATCATACTTTTTCTACAAAGTGGGAAATGGATTTGGGGAATCCCTAACATTATGACATTACTAATATAGCACTCTATTTAAATATATATAAATAATAATTAAATAAGATGAAATTGAAATGAATATAGAGACAAATTACTACTTTGCAAGTTAATGTTGGGTAACAGGTGACGGCCAGTGTTTGCAAGTTTTGAGATACCTTTCAAGCTATCAATCTGATTGAAACTAAGGTCAACGCGAGTTAGTTTAGGGTATTCGGTCAGGGCTCCGAATGAAAATTGGGTTAGGTTGTTGTGCGAGAGATCGAGCGTTTTTAACGAACTACGCGAATTAGTGAAGGCTGATAGGTCAGCTGTTTTAAGCGGATTGTAGGTGGCAGCAAAAGTTTCAAGTTTGGAAAGGGGTAACAGACTTGCTACGGGAAACGTAGACAGACTAGTGTTGGACAACGAAAGGCTCTGCAAGGAATGTAAGTTAGCAAACAAACCTACAGGGACCTCTTTGAAGAAGTTTGAATCGAGATTTAAATCAACTAACTCCTGACAATTCTGAAACATCGAAATATCGAGGGACGTTAAACCATTATCCGCCAAATAAAAATGGGTCAACGCGCTACCGTTCGATGGACACACAGGTGGCAGTTGGGCTAACCCATAGTTGTAGGTAATGCCTAAGCTCATCAAGCTCGGAAAATTGTCAAAGGAACCGGGTTCTAAAGCCGCAATATTCGTTTGAGATACGTCAAATCTTTTAAGTAATAGCTTCGATGCCATGTTACTTAAATCTTGTGCCTTCAATTTGTTCAAAGATTTCGAACCGAGGCTAACGCTCTCTAGCCGTGGCAACGTTAATAGAAATTTGGGAAAGTGATCGTAATTTGATTCAAAAAACAGATGAGATAACTTTTTGAGTTTCATAAAACCTTCTTCGTTCTTTACGGAGCTTACGCTAGTGGTCAAGCTCAGGGATACGAGATGAGGTGCGCTCTTGGCCAATATGTCGACATCCATTTCGGTCACGCTGGGCACTGTCACCTGCAAAACTTGCAATTTACGGAGAGGTTTTAACGCTCTAAACAGGTTATCAAGATTAGTCAAACGTGGTTTATCATAAAATGTGCCATCTATAACTATGCCTTTAAGGGTGTCGGCAAAGGGTTTGAAAGTATTAGCTGGAACATCGTTGACGAAATGAGTGCCGTAAAAGTTGATTGAAATTAACTTTATAGCGCCATCTGACTTCAAAAAGATTTTGCCTAAAGAATGGAAAAATTGAGGAAGGTTCGTTAGGCTTCCGGACTCAAAGGTCAAATCTACGTTGGGTAGGTAATTAACTTTGCCAGGGATGGAGGAACTTTGATCGGCTAACGCGATGATATAGCCTTTAATGTTTTGGAAAGTGTTCACGTTAGTGCAATGGATGTAAAAGTAAGTTTCTCCAGAGTTTATTCTTATCCGGCCCTGAGGATAGTCGGTTTCACAAATGCATGCGGAATCTTCCTTTTTAAACTTGCTCGGGCATAGACCCCTAGGATTGTTCAATCGCTCGTCCATTTTTACTGGCATTACAGGTACTTGAGTTGTTAAGGAAATACTCAGTGAAAGCATAATGATCAGCATCAAGGATAACTGGGTTAAAAGGGTCATTTTTAAAATGTTAAGCTTCCACACGCGTATCTAACAAAACATTATTTTATATTAATCAGTGTTTTTAAAATTTAAGGAATAAATGTATCTCAAAATGACTCCGATCAAATTCCGGCGCCTATTTCTTTAGGTTATTGATAAAATTCGCAACGTTTTAATATAAAACGTATTACAGTTTTGACATTCTACTAGCCTCAAAACAAATCAATATGAGCTTGGGTTGATAAAAAATTGTGTAAAACGAATAAAATATATCTTAATTTATTAATACTAATTGTTGCACATAGAACATGTCAAAACTCCGGAATCTGGAAGAAGTTCATAAACTCCGGAGTTTTTTTTATAAAAATTTGCTATTTAACATATGTAATTATTATATAATTAGCTGCGCTCTCATTTACTTACAACTAATTAAACAAAAATGAGTTTTGACTACAAAAATACAAATTCCAATATTCCCAATAAGCTAATGTTTACAAACAAATTCCAAAAAATTAAAACTCCGGAATTCCGGAGTTGATGGACTCCTTCCGAAATTCCGGAGTTTTGACATGCCTTAGTTGCACACAATAGCATAATTTTTATAAGAGAGCCCATTTTAACGATAATTTTTTTATTATTAAGTAATAAAAAAGGTAGCTTATCAAAAAAAAATGAAACAATCTTATTTTGCATAAATTATACACCAGTCCGAAAATCTCAGCTATCTACACAACAAAATTTAACATTTTACACATATATTAAATTTTTTTTCCAATTATCCTCATAGTTTTCTCGGGAAAAAAATACTAAAACTTAATATCCCTAGAGTCTGGGTCTTAATATTTTAACCTCTCTCAGACACATTCTCTAATTTAGACTCGGCCCGTGATTACTTGTATTATGCCGGACTCGACCCAGGCCGTCCATTAAACTATATATAAAAAGCTTGCTTAGAAATTATTATTTGAATATATAAAGTGCAAAAGTAATGAATGCCCTATATCTCGTGGTAAATTTTGTCATATTTAGTTTTTTTTTTCAAAGGTATATAAAGTGGCCAAATGAAATTTGCAAAGTCGGCCAGATTAGATCCGCTCGGGTGGGCCATGGGTCGGGCAGACTTTAGGGCTTCAATTTATATAAACTAAGTTGCCCTAAGGCATCTATGAGCCCTTTTTTGCTGTTTCCCCACTAAAAGGAAGTCAAAGATATTTACGGTAAAAAAACAGTTGGGTTTGAGGGTAATATTATGCTTTTTAGCAAAAAGGGGCGGCATACCTAGGGCTTTGACTCAAAGTAAGATATGCTCGCACGCCGGCGACCATAGTTTTAAGTCTTAGCTCTCATTACAGGCACTACGTTTAGGGCCTAACGCCCTAGGAGGTCACTCAGCAGCTTTAAAGTGGTTGCAAATGTTTTTATTGTTCCCGAAGCAAAATAGACGTCTATGTAAGTTCGATCCTTTCACCTCTTCCATGTATGTAAGATTAGAATGTTTGCAACTGAGAGTTGTTAACTGAGCCGTTTATAATAAAATATTAGTCTGTATTATATGTGCTTGAAGTAATATATTTATAAAACAATTCTTTTAAATAAACGATATAGTGATATAATTAACTTGTCCCACTGTTTTAAGAATGTCCTTTGATTAAAAATTCCGTTTAAAATTTTTTTATATATGCGCATTAATTGACATTTCCCTCTTTATACCTATTTCTTTCAACAAAAAAAAGTTTCTTAGAAGCTAGGAAAGTCCCTAAATGTTTTTTTCCCGGACTCATAACTTGTATCAATTGTAAGTAGATTCACGTATACCTTTACTTACCTACGTTACCAATCTTCACAATATAACAAGGATAATTTTTATGGATAAAGCAAGACTTGGCTCATGAAATATAATATTAAAGTCCTTAAGCTATATATTTTGCGAGGAATTATTCAGATGTTTCGGACTACGCTCCATCCCACAAGGGCAAGCAAGGCTTAAAAAAATAGAAAATTTAACATTAAAAACAGGGGTGTATATAATAAAACACTTAAAAAAATGTTTTGGCTTTGGGTTCTGCTAAGCATCGAGCCTGATATTTCTGCTCTAAGATTAATAATAGCCGCAGACTAATACACCATGGACCGTCTAGGAACAACATAAGCACAAAAGAGGCGAATTAACAAATGGCTATTTGGCACCTCAAAATTTTACATTATGTGCAGCAGCCCCATAATATCCATTAAATTGACGCCGTATTCTCCGGAATATTACAATAAGCAAGTCTAAACCCTGGCAAAAGTCAAAGGCCAAAGTCATTCACCTAAAAACATTGTCTTCTTTGCCCTGTATCTCTTAAAAAAGACGGCATACCCACGAGATAACTGCTCCTTTTATCCTTGCCGGTTACTTAGGAATCTTTTAAATTTACGAGCTATAAAAATTTCCGCTAGTGCACATATTTAAAATTCTGTATACTCGAAAGAGTTTTTTTTTCAGATAATTTGCAAAGGCCACCAATGTCCCAAATTTTCACTATTTCCGTTCACTAGTGGGAACTAGAAAGTGAAACTTAATTGATGTATGTGTATAATAAACGGAAAAAGTACAAGCCTCCTCCTATCACCGGTGTGGTATAAAGAGACATAAACACCTTGCTACCATCTCGACAAATTTTAGAGAAAGGTCTTATCTAGGGCCAGTGATACGAGAACAAAATTAGGGCTCAGATTCTCATTTTTATACAAACTCTTTAATATGTAGGGCTCATCTTTCGTACGAGATCCCAGCACTAATATAATTCAACTGCGATGACCAAGAAGTGGGGGGGGGGGGGGGGTGGTGGAGATGGTTAAAGTTCCGGAAACGATAATAATACACCTGCCGTACTCTTTAGATTGAAAAGAACATCATATTTTATTATATTTTTTTACAAATAATTAAATAGTGTTACCTGACTATTTTGTTTTACATTTAAAGGGCTTTTAATTAGTGTAGTTTGTTGTTTTGGCAGCGGCAACTGAAAAAAAGATTTTTGATGGAAATTAATTGAACGCTTTTATTGAAAGATGATTGGTGTCAAAAAAATTTATAAGATTTTTATTTGGCATCCCAAAACGTCCAATTCACATTAATTTTCATTAAAATTAGCAGTATTTTTTAATTTTATTTTTACAAATCTAAAAGCAGCATTAGCCGAAGCCTTTGATATAATGTCTTCGCGTTTGTTTTTTTGCCCCTATTTTATAAATAAAAGAAGTGACCACTTGACCTATATTAAAATCATATTTTTCACTTACTCATAAATATTTTTTTATTGTTTTAATAGACTCAATTCGTGCAAAGTATGTTTTTATTTTTGTGAAATTTTCAATTATTTTGTAATAAAACGCAAATTTTAAAGTTGCCACATTTAGTTTATGCACATAAAATGCTTTTTCAATAAAAATTTTTAATTCTAAAAAAACAAAATTTTTAATATTTTCATAATAAATATTTTACGAAATATAAACTTTTGCACATGCCCTTAATAAATCTTTTCGATATTTTTTTAATTTTTTTTTTAAAATAATATAGTTTTTTACATTCTTGATATTCAATTAGTTTTCTCTTTATTATATTTACATTAAAAATATATTTTTCCATTAAAGATCAACGTATGTGTTTTCTTTATTACAATTCTTAAAATGTTAGGATAAGAACATTAATATCCGATATATCTTTTCTAATCCCCTCCAACCTGATTTCAATTAAAATTATAAATATTTAATTTTAAACCAATCTTCAAACTATAATCTTTTTCAGGTGGGGGTAAAATAATGTAACAAATAACTTTTGAAATGTAATGTAGACTTCTTATTGCTTACTTTCATGGTTTTATTCACGCTACTTTCTATTTTCTATAATATATACTAAGGTATTACAAAAAGACAGTGTTAGTTTCGTGTAGTAGCCCTCAAGCTCTATTTTCAAAAAACTGAGTCAAATTTCAATGTAATATCATATATATTTATGTGTTTGCCATGTCTTAACTAGCTAGTGCATGAGATATTTGTAACGTGAATGGAACAGTAGTGGTTCCCAAATTTAAATAACACAGGAATTTAAAGCTTTGTATAGTTATTTTTGAGAAGACAACAAGCCAAAAAAAACCCTTTTTCTATATTATTATTTAAATTAGTGGGTATCATATTAAGTTAAATATCCCTAATTTATACCTAGAAACACAATTCAAATGTATTTAAATTAGTTTTTCAAAACGTAGATATAGAATTTTAATTATAAAATTAACAATTTTAAATATGCATCAGGTCATGAGAGTTATGAGTTAATTACAGAGATTAAACCTGCCATCTTAGGATATATCAAATCCGTTTACCGTTTTTTGTAATCAAACTTAGTTAGTCAGGCAAGGGCGTAGCAAGTTGTAAAGCTTGGGGAAGGGGGGGGGGGGGGGTAGAAAAAAATTTTTGCCGTCTTTTTTGAGCGCAACAATTATTCAAAAATATGGAAATTATCTTAATATTTATTTTAACTAGTATTTTAATTAGAGGGGAAGGGAGATTTTAAAATCAAATATTTAAAAATACTTTAAATGTAATTTAATTTTATTTTTAATTGGTATTTTAGTTGGGGGGGGGGGGGAATGTTCACTAAAAATTTTCAATTTGGGAGGGGATATGGTATGCTTGGGGGGGGAAGGGGTTTTTCCCCAAACCCCCCCCCCCCCCCCTCCCCCACCCTATCCTAAGCCAATGTAGACAGGTATAAACATTGAAAATTAAAAAAAGAGGTAAAAAAAAAATCAAAATTTAATTTTTGCATATTCACAATAATTAAACAGAATATTTCAAACTTCAAATAATATTTTCATTAAAAACCGATAATATATTTTGTCGTATTTAAGTTTGGACGCGAAATATTTTGTATTAAATGAAGAGCTTGTTATATTCATTAAATTTATTCCTCATTAATTGTATTAAAATATAAGATACAAGGAACTTTTATATGCAAAAAAGATTTTTCAATTATTAGGGTATAATTAGATCTGTCAATTTGGTCAAAAATGGCCATTTCGTTATAGACGGATATAAGGAGCCAAAGACGCAAGAAACTAAGAAAAACAAAAATATAGACGAGATCAGGCCATCATAGGTGTGCATTCTTTTATGTTTTCATATTTTCACGTTTGACATTGATATTTGTTGACCTGTGTAATACTTTCAAATGATTAGCTAATGCGCCTTCTCAAACAGGCTTGCAAAAATAATGTAGCTCTTGGGGATTTTTTTAGTAACTTTAAAGGGCCATAATTAAAATACGATTTTTCGCATAAAAAACGGAATTTTTAAATAAGGTTTTTCAACTAAAAGGCCTTTCTATTGGAGGCTTTTCATAAAAGAGTAAACTCATTTTTTTGTTTAAATCAATAACAAATAAAGGGTTTTCGTAAGAATACATATATCAAATTTAAGATATTCGGATTAAGTTTTTTTTTCTAATCGTACTTTCAAATCTGTTGAAAATAATGCGTTAGCCAAAAATTACAGCTCCCTCATCCCTTTGAGTGGAAGGGCTTTCATGGTTTGGTTTTTTTTGTCAAAATTAAAAACTACTATAAGCTTTAGTCTTTTTTTTTAACCCGAGAAAATAATCTTTGTCTCCTTTGGCAGCCTACACTTTTTTCAGCACTGTTCACAAATGCTCAATGTAAATTTATTTCCTATCGGCATTGAAAACAAAAATTAGAGTAGAAAATAGCAAATTCTTGAGTGGAGCTTCTGCCTATAATCATTATACAGTATATTAGCGAAAGGGTACCAATACCTAATTTATAAGGTTAATAGCTAGTAGTTATTTTTCTTATTGTTCTTTTTAATGAACATTCCTTTAAAAGTTCTATTAGGTTTGTATATTTTTTAAGAAGATATGTGCAATATGGTATAAAAAATATAGAAAGTAAATTCCAGATTTATTTATTTCTTGTGTAAAATGAAATTAATAGTTTTTATTTACCCGCGAGTGCTAGGGTGAGAAAATTGTAATGCAAATCAGTGTGGTACACCCCAATTTTGAACCTCTTTAACTCTAATAGTTTTAGAGCTATGAACTTTATTTTTTTGATTGAAGAAAACTACGTGCTCTTCAAATAACCTAAAATAAGTTATTTTTTATGTGAAACGTGAATTTTTTTTAACAGGAGTAGAAAAAACATTGAAAACTGGTATATTTTTAATTTTATATGTTTCATTTAATAAATCTTATCAAACAACTAAATTCATCAACATTTTTAATTTAATTTTAAGAAATTAGAACATTAAAAAAATTATAAAAAAAGGTATTATGAAATTAAAAGGTATTTTTGGCGTTACCTTAAAAACAAGAATTTTCATTAAAAAATCTTATCATTGTTTTACATAAGGAACATTTCATAATCAAATATGTAAAAAAAACTAAAAAATTAATTTGCATTTTTAATATAATTTTTTAATGAGGCCATCATGGTTTTCAACATTAAATTTGACCATGTGGGGCGCTCCTCGGACTCTAATAAAATTAATAACGAAACGAATTTTGTGTTCAGACAAACTAAATTTTGTATATTACTATTTTGTTTATTACATATTTAAAAAAATCACAAAAATGGCCAACCTTTAAGATGTTTAAATATGCGGGGTTAATATGGACCCCGCAGTAAACTTACAGTATTTTATTTCCAGGTTTTTATAGAATATAAAATAAGTCCTCCTTAAAACAAATAAAAAGGCAACTTAGGGCACGTGCAAAGTGAGTTTTTATTTTTGTGAAATTTTCAAAATTTTGAAAAAATTTATTTTGAAATAAAACGCAAATTTTTAAAAAGTTGCCAAATTTGGTATATGCGCATAAAATGCTTTTTCTGAAATAAAATTTTCTTAAAAAAATTTTGAAAAAAATAAAATTTTCAAAATTTTTAGAATTTTCAAAATTTCACGAAAATAAAAACTCACTTTGCACGTGCCCTTAACCAAACCTAGAATGCAAGATTAATAAATTAAGTATTTCTCACCTTTAATAATTTTGTGATCAAAATTACAAAGGTCAAAGTACATTTATAAATTAAGAATATTTTATACATAACAAATTTATAATGTGAAATACATTGCTATATTTTAAACACATTTTAAGTTATTAAAGTTAGCAGAATAAGGTTAAGGTACAGGATATTAAATTTCATAGGCGTTTGCATCTATAAGATTATAAATCGTTGAGTATATATTGATTAATATGGTTTTCAGCTGAATGAACTTTACGTTAGATGATACAACATATTAAAATGACCGATTTTCAATATAAAGAAAGAAAGTGTGAAGCATAAATTTTTATATCTCTCAATCAGTCATTTTAATATGTGCGGGTCCATCAAAATTCGGCCTTTATCGTAGGATACAGCCATTTTTTTCCAATTATAAAATAATTTTTGTATTCTCAAAGCAGAAAAAATTGGTAAATATTCAGACTGATATTCGCTTTTTTTTTACAATTTTAAGAATTATGGTTGTCATTATCATATTTATTTGCATATGTTAATCCCACCTAACGCAATAAAAGAACCAAAACCTATTTTAGCTGCCTATGATTATATTATACTGGCTTACAAGCAAAATTATGACTTTTGTTGATATAGTACAAATCTAATATCCCAAATTAATTCAACTCTTAACCTTGAGTTAACCTTAAATTAACTTAAATATAGACTCTACCTTAAACGAATAAAAATCTAATTTATATATAATGAATGCATTATTACTACAAACGCTTGTTCAGTACATGTTTGCATCCCGCTTCCCTTATTAGCAACATAGCCACCATAGTTTTTTCAAAAAATTTAAGGGCCTTTGCCCTAACGGGTATGCCGTGTTTTTCAAGAGATGTAAGGCAAGGGGGGGGGGGGGTGGGGGTTGTTCTAGCATGTGAATGACTCTGGCCTTCTTTGCCATTTAAAGCCTGCATGCTATATTTTTCCGAAGAGTGCGGCGTCATATGAATATTATGGTATTGGCGGAGACGCTCTTAATCATATTGAGAACGTGTTGTCGAATAGCAATTTCAATGCTCCTCACCCAATAAATGACATATTTAGTCCTATCTATGAATGTTTTTCATATCTCTTAATTCTATCAAAAACCTTAATATGTGGCAGTGTTCATTGACACCATAACTACATAAAAAATTCTTAAAATATAATGGACCATTTTTTTTATTTAGGTAAATGGTTTTTATCTAATGTAAATACGTAGCCTAAGTCAGTATATTTTTGATTAGATTAGGGGTAATAATATTGAATTACACTGGACAACAAATTTTGGACGACCCTAAGCAACATGTATGGCAACTATGGTTTTTGGTCAAGTTTGTGGCGCTGATCACGAATATGAAATCAGAATTTTAGCCAAGGCCTCAGATTTTTAGTTATTCGGTGTCAAAGTTGAGATTTTTCAATTTTTGGGGTAGAGCTTCTATATCATAAAACCTGTGGCTAGTAACAAAAGTTTAAAAATACATTTAGATAACGAAAACATTCATTATTAACGTAAGAGGTTTAAATTTTTTTTTTAATATTTAATTTTTTTTTATTTTTTAATTTTTGTAAAATTAGTGGTTTTTGACATAAACTCCGTTTTTTGATCTTAAATAACTTGAAAGTAAATTGCTAAAAATTTATGTAATAACCTTTTTTAGATATGTTTTTTTATAAGGAATCTTAATATGCCAATAGATTTTTTTTAGAATTAATAGTAAAAAAAATTTTTTGAATTTTTTTCTAAACTTTGGACGCGGTTTAAAAAAAATTGGAGGCCTTAGAAAAAAAACTAAACCCGGGATCGTTATCGCAAGAAAATTCTCTATAAAACCCTTAAAAAATCGTTTAAGTTGTTTTTTTTGTTGTCCAGTGTTATCTAAACTGATGTTGAAAGTTTGCGGGATTTTATAATTAATAAATGTTTGCTAAAACTTGTTTAATACAAAGTACATTAAAAAACCGATTATTTGTATTATAATAAAAAGAGAGAATTATTATTTATATAAATTTACAAAAAACATCCCTCTTAGACCCTGAATTGTTGTTAAAAATATGTATATAAGGGCAAGTGCAAAATTAGTTTTTATTTTCGTAAAATTTAAAAAATTTTATTTTTTTCAAATTTTTTTTAAAAAATTTTTATTTCTAAAAAAGCATTTTATGTGCATAACCTAAATTTAAACTTTTTTTTAAAAATTTGCGTTTTGTTACAAAATAAATTTTTCAAAATTTTTATAATTTCACAAAAATAAAAACTCAATCTGCACGTGCCCTTTAAAAAAAGGCATTAAAAAAAAGAATTTTTTACTACTAATAAAAAGAATATGTCTTTAACATACAAAATTTTGATAATTTTTGTGAAATCGACATTTGCGTTTTTAGATTGTAGAAATATTAAAGAACATAGTATATCTACATATGTCAAAACTAGGCATCTTTATGGGTCAGTTATGCTATATTAATTTTGTGGAGCCAAAAAACGCTACATTATACAAACCCCAAGCCCAAAAGAATTAAAAAAATTATCAAATTAATACAATAGAAGAACCATAAAGAAAAAAAAATGTCTAAATAAATAAGAGGGTAATTGTATTGTTTTGATGAGAAAAATATTTTGTTTAAGGCTGTGGCTGTTGACTGAAAAAATGTTGTATAAAATTTGAAACGCGATTGAACATCAACCTTAAAGTAACCTGGTGGAAAAAAATCTTTTAAAATTATAAAAAAATTTGTTAAGTTTTTTGTTGAACGAACAAACTATATTAATATATATATGGTCAATTCCACCTCAAATCGACAAACTTTTTTCCTTGAAGTCTCAGTTTTGGCTGAAATTTGGTACAATGGTAGGGTCCTAGGGTGCTGATAAAAACCTAAATTTTTTTTGACCGGAAGTGATTTTTGACCGAGATATGAGCAAAAATATTTTTCATTTTTTTGCAAAAAAAAAATTTGAGGCAACTTTGCGCGCATGTATCATCAAAAGTATTGTAGCTAGAGTCATAATTTTTTTTTATTTTGAAGATCGTAATAAGGGCTACCTTAGATGCAAAAAATATTAAAAAAAAATTTTTTTAAGTTACCAAAAAATTAAAGTCAAGTTTAGACACAAATAGCTCAAAAAACGTATCTTTGAATTTTCTGAAAAATTTATATAATATGGCCCTTAATAATGTTAATAAATATACGATTTAAAAAGTTTGGGACCGGCATGACTTTTTACAAAATTTAAAAAAATCAATTTTTTGCACTAATTTTGGGACACATTTATGCCCTTTGCACTATATTAGAATATGCCAATGTGCCAAATTTGACAGTATTCAAAAAGCAGGACATATGGGCAATTATGTTAGACCATAATAATTTGATTTAATTAATTACTACCATTATTAAATTTACAATGAAAAAGTGAACCTTAAAACCGAAAAAAGTGAAAATTTTGCCTATTTTCAAAATCGACTTTCTGGTTAACCAGCCAACTTTTTTTTAATATTTGACATTTATTTTATAGATAAAATATTGCTTAATAACATATAATAGCCCCACTTTTTTTCACTCGATTTTGACGCTTCTACAACAAAAATACCTAAATTTGCCAAAAAACAGCAAATTTTCAGGTGTCAAAAAACTAACGCAGATTGTATTCGTCTGTGCAAGCTTATTTTTTTATTATTTTGGCAAAATTATCTAAAAATATCTAGAACCTATATAATCAGTCATATTTTGCCTGTTAAAGTGTTAAAAAAATAATATATATGTTATGTATAGAAAATCTTAAAAGAACTAGATAGGGAAATTATAAAAAAATGAGATTATTAAATCATTTTATTATTTTTATTAAATTTGTAATTTAATGTATTTATTAAAACACATTCTTGTGTTAAAACTCGTAAGAAACGCATTTAGTTATAAAAAACTTTAGGTCAATCGCCCAAATCCATATGCCCAAAGAATCAAGTAACAGTAATATTTCCTCTTTCTTTAATAGGTTTAGTGCGTCTATATTATAAAACTTGTAATTGGAACTAAAATTGTTGGTTTTTAAACTTTATTAAGGTCAGTTAGATATATATATGGTGTGCCTTGCTATAAATAGCCTTTCAAAAACATATTTGGCATTTGTAAAAATTAGTAAAAAAGACTGAATGTCTATATTTTGTTTATATTAAATTGGGTCTAATATTTAGTCTTAAAATTCATCATTGAAGCTAATATTGCCCGTTATAATCATTTAAGGTTGTTTAACCCTAAAATTGACTTCTTTAATGTAATTATAATATCAAAAAACCATATCACTATCTTTCATAAAATAAATGACTTTTTACGTTTATTTTAAGTTTGTTGATAATCATAAAAAAAGAAAATCTGTTGAATCATAATATTCTAAATAGGCCAAATATATTCTATTTTATTTATTTTTGTCAGATTTAACGTTGTTGAGGCTGTTTTATTTGAAAACTATTAAATAATAGAAAAAAATAAATTTCTACAAATTTTTTAACCTTATTATTTTTTCTAAAATCCTCTTAAATTTTTTTTTATCCAATAAATTTAACAAATTTTTTGAATTTTGCCGAGGATAAATATTGAGAATTATGTACATATTCTAATATTGTTCATCAAACTAAAAATGACTAGTAAAAGTTAACATATATTTGCATAAAAATTTTAAGTTTTTATTTTTTACACCTTAAAATTTCAAAAAACCTGGCAAACTTTGGTTTTTATTTCATAAAAAGCTATGGGTACGTTAAAAAATGTTGGGGGAAATATATGTTATATAGTGATGTTTTATGTATAAAATGCAGTTTTAAATTTTCAAATTGGTTTGGTAGTGACCCAGAAAGTCGGCTTAGAAGATAGGAGTAAAATACTGAAAATTACCAATTTTTTTGTTCTAAAGTTCCCCTTTTCTTTCCAAAATTGACAATAGTTTGAATCAAATTAATAAAACTGTTATAGCCTAACATATTTGCCCCTATGTCTAACTTCTTATATATAAACAAATTTGGCACTTTTAAATATTTTAATATAGTGCAGGGAGCAAATTTTTGTCTAAAAATCAAAAAAAATTATTTTTTTTTTGAATTTTTTAAAAAGTCTAGTCGGTCCCATACTTTTGAGTTCACATATTAATAATGAATACTAAGGACTGTATTTCAGCAATTTTTTAAGAAATTCAAAAATACGTTTTTTTAGTTATATCAAAATGAATGTTCTTTACAAAATTGTAAAATTTCAAAAAAATAATTTTAAAATTATAAACACATGCAAGATAGCCCTTATTGTCCTCTTCAAAATAAAAAAAAAATTAAGTCTCTAGCTATATTACTTTTTGACTTATAACTTCGCAAAGTTGCATTAAATGTGAAAATTCACCTTGCAATTTTTATTTCTTTTGCCCCTATCTTCGTCAAAAATCACTTCCGGTCAAAAAAAATTTCCAGATTATGAGATACTCTTAGATACTACCTCCATGCAAAATTTCAGCCAAATCAAAAGGGGTACCCTTCCCGGACTTGCTGGATTGAGGTGGAATTGACCATATATATATTAAGTTTTTAAGGAGGGTAATTAAATTGTAGTAAGAAAAAAATAATTTTTTCAATTTGTTTTTTGCCACAGTTATTATCTATATAATTTTACGCCAAATTTAATATGTTTGTCTAGCATCGATACGGATTTAATTTTGTCGAAAATTGAGGGTGCCATGTCGATGATTTTGCCAAAACATACGGGTTTCACTGCCTTGATATTATTTAAATGCTCTTCATTCAATAAATTTTGCACCGGAATAACAGACTCCTTTAGCGTGCACGTTAAATTGTCATAGTTGGGCGGTAATTTTTGCTTGAGGACATTGTAATACCAGTCAATCAATTTGTAAAGTTCGCAATCACAATTGATGGGATTGCCTAAATAAGAAAATGATGTTGTTTTGTTACTTGCCAAATATATATAAAATTCTATATTCGGGCGGTGATGCGTTCAGTGTTTATTCATTTTTTTTCAAAAAAAAATTTAAATAGATGCGAAGGCTTTTGGAAATTGAAGTTTTACTTTAAAAATTTTTCTAGGATTTTTCACAGTGCTTTGCTGTATCCTCCTGAGCAATTGCTCAAAACATATATAATAAATTATTTTTAAGTTTTTATCTATAACGAAAAACATAGCTAATAAATCATTTAAATCTTCAAAAATTTGAAAGCCTAAAAAATCTCTATATTTATTTTTATAAATTTTTTTGAATTTATTTTTGATATCGAATGAATCTTGAACGCTCCCTAATACAAAACTAGAATAAAATGATCCATAAAAAGGCATATTCATCGTTACATATTTAGAAAAAAATTAATTTTTAAAAAACTTTTTTTTTGTATTTTTTATGCTAATAATTAAAATTATTAACTTTCTTTGATAAAAATGATAAAGGAAGATTTATTATTTTGAATAACTGTAACGCGCCTCATTTTTATTTCAAAAGGAATAAATGTAATATTTATTTCCAATGATGGGCAGATTGACAAAATAAAATTAAAAATCCTGTTTTTTGTTGTTATTGGGCAGCTACAGTTATAAGTTAAATCTTTAAAATGCTAAACTAGGCTATTTTTGTTTGTCAAAGTTGTTTTAATTATTAGGTATATGAGGGTAGAGCTATAAATTAAAACATTCTTCCTTTTACCCTGCATTATAATTGTCATAATATATTTGAAACTAGTATATTACAGGTCAACAAATATCAATGTCAGACAAGTAAATTTTATGAAAACTTAAGAAATGCACCCAATGATTGCCTAATCTCATATATTTTCGTTTTTTCTTAGTTTTTTCCGTTTTTGGCTCCTTAGATCCGTCAAATACAAAAAATGGTCTTTCTTGACAAAATTGACGGAGCTAAATGTACCCTAATTTAAAAATCTTTTTTGCATATTAAAATCCCTTGTAACTTATGTTTTTAATCACGAATAATGAAAAATAAATTTTATTAATATATCAAATTCTTACATCGGCATTTAGATAATATTAAATATTTCGCGTCCAAACTTAAATACGACACGACATATTATCGGTTTTTAATAAAAATATTGTTTGTAGTTTGAATTTAAAAGTTTAACTATTGGGATGCAAAAATTAAAATTCAATTTTTTTTTGTTTTTAAATCTTTTTTGGTTTTTTGACCTTTTTTTCTAAAATTCAATGTTTATAACTGACTAATAAGTTTGATTAGGAAAAACGGTAAACAAATTTGATATTCCCTAAAAGTGCAGGCGATATCTGTAATTAACTCATATCTCTTATATTGTTGACCTGTAAAAAAACTAGCGCGTTCAGAGTTCATTTGTATTTCGATTCAAAAAAAATAAAGTTTTTGATTGAGACTTATTTATTTCTACAAATTTATTCTAATAACACCCGATTTGATTGCTTTTATTATATTTGTATATTTATTTTTATAAGTTTATATCTTAATCCATAAATCATTTCACTCTTTTGTTCAAGCGACTTTGAACATTTTGGTTGTACACTCAAATTGAGTAGCGTTGAGCCTAGTTATTAGATGGACGGACCGTCCGAGCTCCTACGTCCATTTTCATGAGAGCCCAAGAGGCCATTGATAAATCCCATTTTAATCTGCGGAACCTGCTGAATAGTTAAAAGTGGCCAAGCTCTAATAGGTAAGCCGTTCCCTAGGCTACGGCAAACACTTATTTTAAAATGGTAGAAAAAAATATTTATAAACAAAAATATATAACGGCTTGTATCAAAAAATGAGAATTAATGTTTTTTTGGTCGTTTTAAGATATGCCTAACAAATAAATTTTCATTTCCTTATTTTTTACCTTGGCCACCTTAATGTTAATCAAATGCCTTTTTTTTGCAATAGCCGCAGTCTTAGACGGAAAAAGGATTTGAAAGAAATTTTATTGCCACTAGTTTTTATTTCATTTCACTCTTTCAAACATTCGGCGCTTTTTTCTATATTAAGCCGATAATTTTTTTTGTAGAAATTTTTTTTTATAGAATTTTTTGAAAGTATGCCAAACAAGCGATGAACACTGAACGCGTCCCTATTTAATAATTGTATAGGCTAATCGCACATGGTTAAATACATCGAGATTACCTTTCAGCTTAATCATAGAGATGTATGCAGGACGTGCTTTTGCAAGTTTGGATATTCCTTTCAAACTTTTAATATCATTGTAACTAAGGTCAACCCCAACGAGATTAGGGTAATTGGCTAGTTTGTCGAATGGAAATACGGTCAGGTAGTTGTGAGGGAAGGAAAAGTGTCTTAATTCATTCTTTGCGTTGGAAAAGACGGCCAAGTCTACGGTATTTAGTTTATTTTGATTAGCAGAAAAGCGCTTTAATTTGGAGAAATGTGGGAGACCCAACAAAGGAAGAGTTGTTAGCTCTGTATTGTCAAGAATAAGGTTAGATAAACGGGTTAAATGGATAAATAGATTGCTTGGTAATTTTGCTAAGGGATTTCCCATAAGATTTATATTAATTAATTGTTTGCATCGGTCGAACATTGAAGGTGACAGGAACCTCAAGTTGTTATACGACAAATCCAAGTTGTTTAATTTGCTGCGATTGAGGGAGCATAAAGTCGAAGGGATTTGAGTTAATTTAGGATTATTAACAATATACAAATTTAGCAAATTTGAAAAGTTGTCGAAAGTACCGGCTTCTATGGTATCAATGCTTGTTTCTGATATCACCAAATCTTGGAGATACTTAGCCGTAGCATTTTGCAAGTCTCGAGCCTTTATTTCACTAATCGACATTGAACTGAGGTCCAAACTTTTTAATCGCGGTAATGACAGAACGAATTTTGGAAAATGATTGTAATTTGAATGGAAAGTTAAATGGGTCAGGTTTGTCAGTCGTGCAAATGCTTCTTCATTCTTAACAGATCTCACTTTAGTGGTTAAACTAAGGACCACAAGGTGCGGGGCGCTATCTACTAAAATGCCGGCATCTATTTCTGTCATTTCGGAGGGCACCATCATGTCCAAAGCTTGTAAATGAGGCAAAAGCTTAAAGGCTTTAAGCACATCATTAAGGCCGCCCAGGTTATCGTTTGTAGTGTTCAAATCTTTATTAGCCGTCCTAATAAGAGGCGTGGCAAATTTGGTGTCCAAGAATCTTACCGAAACAAGTCTTATTGATCCATTTTCATTCGAAAGATATTTATTTAAAGAATAAAATTGTTGGTAAACGTTTGCAAGTGTCCCATTTACGAAGGTAAAATCCACACCTGATGGATAATTGTTTATACCTTGAACGAAAGGTTTTTGATTTATTAACGCAGCTAAAAGGTATCCCACACTGCCCGTATCATTTAAATTGACACACTTGATGTAATATTTAATTCTATACATTGAATATCGGTCATAGATGTTTGCATCATGATCATCATTGATCTTACACTTGCATATTGGATGGTTTGCAAAAGCCTGTGGGCATTTGGCCTCTGTTTGGTCTATATTAAAATAACTATTCATTGGCGCAGGAATGGAGGCACTACTAGCTAGCATGGTGATGATAAACACAAATTTAATTTGTGTTGCATAAGGCTTAATAGAATACTTTGGCATCTATCACATACATAAATAAAAATTTTTAAATAGACACAGTGATTGCTAATAAATAAAATTTTTTACAAAATTAACTAATTTTGCGACCTCAAAACCCCTGGTAAACAAAAGTAACAAAAATTATCCAAGAAATTAGTAAAATATTAAAATTTATTACTATAAAATGAAATTTTAACACATTCTATAGGTTTACATAATGTTTTGTACATCAATCTAAAGATGGCACAATATATGTGTCCCAATAATTTTGCTTTTTTTTATCATTTAAATTTTTTTATATGTCTTTTATTTCATTTGTTTTTTTTATCTTCTATATATTTGTGGCTGGCTTACTAAGTTTGCCTAGAAGAGACGGCATTAATGATTATAATTCAAATGATAGTAGCCTGGATTTGGTTTATTAGTTTATATATCTGTAAAAAATTGTTGAACATATTAGTTTTTTATATAAAAACTAACTTTTAAATTTCTTTAAACAAGGCATAGCCAATGGTAAGTAAACATATTTGAAAAAAAAACATAATAATATTTTTAAAAGTATTAATATATAAAAAAGGAATAATTAAATGATGTCACCTGTTAACAAATCTCAAATGAGCTATTAAAAATAGTAATTCTTGAAATTATTTTCAAGACTCTTTATATATTTCAGACTTATTAAAAAATGTCAGGCAATCCGTGGTTTAAGCATATTATTTCTTACCCATTTTAAACTATTTTTGAAGTTATAAAATCAAATATTGAGATAAAAAATCCATTTTAAAATGCTTCCCTCTATAAAATCTAATACGGATAATAATTAACTTGTTGCAGGTAAAATAATAAATTTCAAAGGCAAATATAGTTTATTATCCACCTTCAGCTCTTTAGATCCCTCTATTTGGTAAAAATGGCCTCTTTGACCTCGAGATCCCTAAAAAACGAAATTTAAGAATCCTTTTTTATTTAAATATTCCTTGTAACATGTTATAATTTCAAGTGAGAAACTACAGTTTTATAGTAAATCAAGCTCTTACTCAGCACTTAGATTATAGAAAGACTACTATTTTACATCCTCTTCTACACTTAGATCAATGAACTTTTTTTTGTTCTAGATAAGCACTTAGGTACACAGGGCAACAAATATCAATGTCAGAAATCAATTTATGAACATTGAAGACATACATCTCCATGAGATGGCTTTATCTCATATATATTTTTTGTAGTTATTGTCTTCGGCTCTAGATCCGTCTATATCAAAAAAATTTAACAGATTGCGACTTTGATAATACCACTATAAAAAAATTCAAGATTTTTTTTTCCATAAAAATCTTTTGTAACTTATTCTTCTCAAATAACAATATAAGATAATTTCCAATCTAAACTTAAATACAACAGAACAATAATCGATTTTTAATAAAAAAAAATTTGAAGCTTCATTATAACAGTTTAGTTGTTGTTAATATGCAAAATAATTATTTGCATTTATTTTTAAATCTTTTTCTGTTTTCTTGCATTTCTAAATATGTTGTCCAGTCTTGGCCTCCACACCTGAGAAAGTCACAATTATGTAAGTCTCATTTCCACCATAAGAAAAATAAATAATTTCCTATAATTAGTTAAAATAAAATAAAATGTGAAATGACCAAGATTATAAGTCTCTAACATCTACATATGGATTCAAATAATTCACATCTAACACATATCAACAAATTTTTGAGATTATGAGCTAACTACAGAGATCAAATCTTACAAAAGAATTTATAAATCCGTTTACCCTAATCAAACATGGTTATTCCAATACATTAAAGATATTAAAAAAAATAATTAAGAAAACAAAAAAAAATAGGTTGAGTTTTATTTCTTGCTTTATCAGTAACTGTTGAATTTAAATTCTAAATATTATTATTAAAAACCGATATAATATCGTGTCATATTTAATAAAAGCGAACTATTCGCTAAAATCTAAATGCTGAATAGGAGCTCGATTTACTACAAAATTCTATTTCTTACTTGAAATTATAACAAGTTACAAGGAATATTTATATGAAAAAAAGATTTTTAAATTTCTTATTTTTAGGGTTCTCGAGGCCAAAAAAAAAGGCCATTACAAAATAGAGGGAAGAGCTGTAGGTGGAAGAAAGGAAAAACGAATGCACAGATAAGGTCATCATGGGCATGAATGCTTTCATGTATTCATCTGAAAACTTTTGCTGACCAGTATAATCAATGGGCACGAATTTATATAGGTTGTAAAAAATAATTTCAAAAGTCATACATTTGTTTTTTTTATTTACGAAATGAATTTTATTCATTAAAATCTCATTTCTATTTTTAATATTTACTAAATCTTTATGTTTATAGCAGGTTTGCGAAATTTCTGAAACCGCTAGCAGAAGCTTAAAAGTGGTTAATTAATATGTGTTTAGAAAACAAACATTTACTTAAAAAACCTATAAGATAGAGAGGATTCTATTTTTTTACGTTCTATTTTTTACATTAATTATTATTATCATTTTTTTTTACCAATATGTTTAGAGAATGTAAAACAGACAAAAAAATTGAACTATATATATTAGTAAATTAATAATCTTTGAACAATTCTCACACAAGTTACCCATAAATAATTTTTTTACCTTGGCTTTAATTGGCACTAATATTCAAAGGCAATGGAATAAGTTAATAAAAAATTATAATGAGGCCAAATTGTGAAACGCCTTAATTTATAACACACTAAACATTTATTCTCTTGCATGCTAATCAAACAAAAAATATATCAAAATTCAAAACTGATAATTTCATTCAACTACGCCCTATGAAAAACAATTCTCAAAAGTTTTTTGACTCCAAGACGCTTGGTAAAAAAACAAAGCAGGAGCCCTTGCAAATAAAATATATTGAAATTCAAATAATATATGAATATTCTGTACAATTCTTGGGAAATTATTCAAAAGTGTTTTTGTTCGAGTTTAATACGCCTGGGTAAAACAAACAGAGGCCTTTTTAAAGCAAATAAACATATCAAAACGCAAAATATGAATATATTTTATTCAACTTCGCCTTTTAAAAAATGGTTCTCGATAACGTTGTTGACTTCAAGTTAAACAAGCGGGGTAAAAGCAAAGCCAAAGTATTTTCTAAACAAACAAAATATAAGTGCGATTGACGTAATGTATTTAATTCAGTGAAAGCCGGTAAATTATGCAACTGTTCTTTATTAATTTTCAAGCAAAACCGGGTAGGATTACGTTTAAATTAAGGATATGGCGGCTGGGTCGAGCGTAAGGCAAAAAATATGTCAGCTAGTGTTTTCAGTCGGGACCCAAAAGCCCGTTCAGTCCGGTGCCGCCCGACCCGAAGGCCCGAAATGTCGGGTTGGGCCAGACCTAAATATAAATTTTTAATTGGGCGGGCCTGGCCTATTTGTTTAATTTCGGACTGGTGCCGGGCCGAAAAAATTTCATGTAACCTATTTTTTGCGCTATAAAATTATGCTAAAAATAGTGTGATAAGTAGGTAGGTTTATAGCCTTCTAAACAAACTTCTAATTTCATATTTTTATATAATATTTTTAAATGCTTACTTTAAATCAAATTAAGCTCTTTATAATATTCGATAACGCTAAATTTGATGTTAAATTGTTAGTAATATTCACGAAGTATATTACGGGCCAATGTAAATCCGGGCCAGGCCTCTTATTAAAAAAGCCTCGGGCAGGGCCGGGTTAAATAAAAATATTGATTACGGGCCGGGCAACACGTAAAAATTTTGGGGCGGGCCGGACCCTAATACAGCCCGTTGAGAACACTACTTTAAACTACACAGGCAATTATTAATGTTTTAAAATGAGTTCATATTTAAATAATGAATATTTTGCGTAAGTAGGACAGTATTATCGGTATTTAATATAAATATAATTTGAAGTTTAAATCTAAAAGTTTAACTGCTGCGAATGCAAAAAAAAATCAATTGATTTTTGTATAAGAATCTTGTGTTTTTGTCATTTTTCTAAAATTTTAACTGTTTTTTTAGCTGACTGATTATGTTTAATTAGAAAAAACGGTAAACGGATTTGAAAGTCCACAAGATGGCTGGTTTAATCCGTAATTAGCTCATAAATCCCCAAAATTTGTTATTTTGTGCTATAATTGTGATGTTCTGCCCAACTTTTTAAATTATAATCGAGATGGGAGAAAAGGGGAAATATGTATAAAAAGAAAGCAAAGCCATAATGGTTAAAAATAATATCTTATGCACACAATTCAAATGTTTTGCCCCCTACATCGCGGCTAAAAAAAACTTGTTTGAATTTATAAATATAGTCGGGACCTGCAAGCTTGCCTCGGGACGGAAATAAAAAACTGGCAGAGGGCGGATAAACGCAAATTAATAAAATGGACCCAATAGGTAAAATTCCTGTATCTCATTTTCGTTTAATTTTTCTGGGAGAGGGTGGGGGATGGGGCGGGTGACAATTAACTTAAAATTATTATTTTTAATTGACACTTTGGAACATACGGCCGCGTGGCATATTGCAAATAGTGGTTATAACACTTTAACTCATATCTTTTTGCATACTCACAGAGCCGTTACCAGGATTAATTAGGGAAAGCAGTCTTAAAAAATATTTTGCCACCCTAGTAGCGGTAAGTTTTTGTATAGAGAATACCTTATATTATTTATTTATTTTCATTATTAAACAATTTTCCATTAGTTCTCTTGGGTTATTCGAAAAAACAAATTGCATTAATCAATATTTACCGTTTTTAAAGCTACAAGTTCCAAGAAGCGTGGTTGTAAAACTCTTTAAAATACATTATATTTTATGTGAAGATTTATAGTCAAATTTATTTTTTTTCACCACATTATATTATTCCATTTTGACGTTTATGTTTTTTGGAAAAAAAATATTATATGTAGACAATTGCTTATTATCTTTATGTAATATTGTTTTTCACCGTATTTTAAATTCTTTCGATGGTGTGTGCCCTTCGTAATTATTTCTAAATTCAACTAGATCTAAAAAACAAGTTAGAATGATTTTTTAAAAAATCCTATATAGATATGCCTCTTTATATAAGATTTAATACGAATAATGATAACAAATCTAAATATTTATTAAAATTTAGTATATATAGAATAACATAGCCTTTGGCTATCATATACAAATAGCTTACTTTATCTTACTAATAGAATTAATGTCAACACCTAATTGACATTTTATTTGAGCTGCATTATGTATTTTATTCAAAAATAAAGCAATTATAAATTATGCCATATTTTGAAATACTTATACTGGTATAAAAGGCGGTCTCAATAAAATTATGTATTTTAAATCATGGTCAATTGTGTTTTAAAATGGTTTTGAATTTTAATTTTTATGCGATTAACCAAATTAGACCAAAATCTATTTATTTGACATAAAGTAGAAAATCAGAAAAATTGAAAGATTTTATCTCCATATTACATTAAATAAATCATATAAATTAAATATATCAATAATATTAATTAGATCGTGTTTTTAGGTTAAAGTGGAACATTTTTAAAAAAAAAATTATTATGAAACTAAAAAATTTTTTTGGGCTACCTTAATAACTAAACATTTTACAATGAAAAAATAATAATTTTTATCATTATAATACACAAACAGTGAACTTAATATGTAAAAATGTTGAGAAAAAATAACTAAATTATATGGTTGCAAATATTTAAGTTTAATTTACAATGAGGCAATATAATGGTTCTCAACATTGAAACCACGGGTCCATACGGACCCCACTTCAATTTCTATATTCTTAACAAATTTATACTTAGACCATAATTTAATTATTAGTTTTGTTTATTATGTATTTAAAAAAAATTTTTGGCCAATAAATTATTTTATATTTGAGCATATTCAAATTATAAAAAGTTCCCCCCAATCGCGGTAAGCAAAATTGGGCGAGAGAACAAGAAACAATAAAATAAATTTAATGGTAAATTTGGTAATTGGTTCAATTTTCAGACAGATCGCAGGCAAATCTGCCAAATAGCCTAATTACCTAAAAGAAAAATGAGGAGGGGGAAGGGGGGGGGGAAGGCTGCAAGGCAATTATAATCAAAATGTCTAGAATATATGAATCCACCGGAAAAAGCAGCAATATCTAAGGATTACTCACCCGCGGCTATGGCTCCAAGCTGTTTTTTTGATAAACTCTCATTACTTTGGTTTGTATGTGATTTACAGTCGATGTACCAATTTAACCTCGCCCCCTAAAAGTATATCAAAATTGTTTTAACCGTACGCATAGGCTAACACCCAGCTTTTCTTTTTAAATCTTTTTTAATAAATTCAAACTTAATTACTGATTAGTTACTATTTCCTTAAACCCAATACTTTTCCCCATTTCAGGGCGCCATACCGAAAGGTTGTGACTCTTTTAACCCAAGCCAAGTAATTAATATTGCCAACGGATTAAATAGTGAGATTTGCTCGCGCACCGGCGGAGTTTTCAGCCTAAGTTCTCATTTTTGGGCAAGCCGTTTATTCAATATTTTAAAAATATATTTTTCCAAAATTGCTAGGCATATCCATCCATACACGTCCAAATTATATACATTCTTTCTTTAGCTCTTGGTCTAGGTTAGGTGATTACCTAGTACCCGACAGGGCTAAAAGGGGCTATGCCCTGACGGGTATGACGTCTCTTTCAAGAGATGTAGGGCAAGGGGGGCATTGTTTTAGCAGGTGAATGATTCTGGCCTTCGACTTTTGCCAGAGTTGTAAAGCCTGCATGCTATAATATTCCGGAGAGTGCGGCGTCATTTCGATGGATATTGTGGTATTGGCGGAGAGACGCGCTTAATCCTATTGACCCTAGGGGTTATGAACGTCGCCGCATAGCAATTTCAATGCTCCTCACCCAAAAAAAATATACATTCTCATTTTTAATGGGAATTATTAAGCCACAGCTAAAGAGACCCATTAATAAATATATTATAATGTCAGTGTCTTGTAATATATTTAGTTTTTTTTTATAAAAAATAATCAAATACTATTAAAAAAGTATTTTCAGAGCGTTCTTTCAATACCTGCAATAATGCAAAATGCCTAAATTTTATATTGAAAAGGGTTTGAGAAACTTGGTGCAACAATAGTGACTCGTTTTTTTGTATCAGGCTAAAATTAAGAAATAGATGCGCATATAGAAAGCTGCATTTAAACTAATTCAAAAACGCATATATATTGTGTCATAGAAATTTTCAGGTTTGTTTTGTGAAAAAAAACAAATAAAAACTTACGATTTTTACATCGGAATTGCTTTAACCCATTTGATTCCAAATTACTAACAAATATGTTTTAATTAAATTTTGCCCAAAACCAATCTTCCATTTCGAGTGGTCGCCAAAATCATATATATTTCACTGTAATCTTTGGATCAATCCATCCTGCCCTCAAGCTAAATCTTACTACCAACTTCCAACGAATGGGGCAATAAACAACAACATATTTCACTGTAACACTTTAAAATTTTGATTATTATCGGTTGTGCTAATAAGCTTTTGTTTTAAAGTCACCGAGGAATTGACGTAACATTGTAAAATAATGGCAGAGTTGTGCATTTATTTTAACGGACAACAAAATTTACACAACCTCAAACCTCATTTTATAGCAACAAATGGCATTCAAGTTTTTGGTGCTGATTACAAATAATAAACCCAAATTTTTAACTATTATTTTAAATTTTTTGATAGCTGAGGTAACATCTTTTGTGTTATTTTAAAGATTTTTAGAGCATTTAAAACTAGTTAAACAATTAAAAATTAAATTAAAGAAACATTCTGTTTAACAATCAGGCTTTTTTTTATTTTCTTAAAAAAATATTTTATTTGATTCTGTCTTTAATTTTATATACTTATTTTTTTCATCTTTCTTAAGAAAATTATTTGCAAGCTTAACAATAGATTCTTTCTGCAACAAATAATTCCGATGTTCTGAAAAAAAAGAAACATTTGTGTTTAATCCGCACGCAAATGGTAGTAAAAATTTGTAACGCGAATGCTCTGGAAGGGTTTCAACGGACCCCATTTTTAAGCATCTATAATTTCAAAAGTTTTAAGGTTATGATCTTAATTCTTATAAAAAAAATTCATGCTATTTTTTATGTAATTTGAAAAAATATAAGCTCAGTTGCAATTTATGTATGGTATGACAATTTTTCAATTTAATTTTTTATGCAAAGCAACAGAGGCTATATCTAAAATTATTTTAAATTAACTTAATGAAATGTTAAATTGGAAAAAAAGAATATTCTATAAAAAATTCCTTCTATAGAAATGGTTGACCTAATGTTACGACTTCTAGGTCGTAAATAAATTTCAAAATAAAACATGTTTATTAATAGTCCTATGTAGTAAGATAAAAATATTTACATATGATTTTAGTGTGAAAAATAAAAGCTAATTATAAAATGTAAGACAATCAAAAAAAAAGACGAAAAACTATTAGAGAAACAGTAAAGAAATTTTTCATAAAAAATTATAAAAGAAAAAACTGATTTATATTAAAAAAAAATTTGCTTAATAACATTACGAGCTAAATGAACGAAAAAAAGAGTTATATATGTTAAGAAGATGTAATTTCTAATGTTTCAGATGTCATAACGGTTTGGCTCATATCTAGTGTAAGGTTTTGTGATGGGTCTTCTTGAAACTATAAGCAAAAATTTGGCGTTTAAATCATAATTTTGTTTATAAAAACGCCCGTAAAAAAATATGAACCAAGAATAAGTTAATATTCTAATAAAAAAAAGCGGAATAAATTATATAAAACGCATTTCGACATGAATTATATATATGTTAATTTATGGGATTAAACTATGAGAAGTTTCCAAATCGGTTCACCTTTATTTTCTAATCAAACTTTGTAGCAAGCCATGAACATTAAAAGAAAAAAAAATATTAACAAATACAAGAAAGCTTATTTGTTAAATACAAACTTAGAATATTATATTTAAACCAGACAAAAATCGTATATATGGTGTTACAAATTTTTCAAGATAGCACTTAAAGTTTAAGCATTATTAACTATTATTCTTAGTAAAGTTTTTGGTGTTGATTACGAATATTAATTCAGAATTTGGTTTAAATCTTAAACTCTTAATTCTTTGATATTAAATACGAGATTTTACAATGTTTGGGGCAGTTGAATAGAAAAAAACTAAGGGTGGAAACAAAAGTTAAAAAAACCTATTTGGATGAACAAAATATTAATTCGTAACGCAATGCGTTTATTACAAATAACTTAAAAGTAAATTTTTAATATTGAGGCAAATACCCCTTTATTTTTAACAAGGCCTTTAAATGCTTGTGAACTTACTTCGGAACCTAACTGAGTGTCGATCAAATTGCTTGCATGATTATCGTTATCGGAGCTGACCGAGGTTAAAAGGTTTGCCTCGGCATTCGAAATAACGTTGCCACTATTAATAAATTTCTTCAGATGGTGCGTAATAGCAAAGGACTTCATTACCCTTTTTGAAAAAAAAGAATGCGATTACACAGTCCAACAAATATCAATGTCAAAATTGTGAATTTTATAAAAACATAAAACAATGCATTTACATGATGGCCTAAGGACATATATATTTTTCGTTTTCCTTAGTTCTTTCCGTCTTTGGCTCCTTAGATCCGGCCATAACGAGAAATGGCCTTTTTGACCAAATTGACAGATCTAAATATACCCAAAAAAGAAAAAATTTATAAATCTTTTTTGCATATAGCCGGGACTTATATTTTTAATCACAAATAATGAAAATTAAATTTGGTTAATATATCAAGCTCTTATATCGGCATTAGATAATATGAAATACTTCGCGTCGTAACTTAAATACGACACTATACAATATCGGTTTTTACTGAAAATATTATTTCAAATTTGAATTTAACAGTTCAACTATAGTGAATATGCGAAAATAAAATTTCAAAATAAAATTTTTAATGTTTATAACTGACCAACTAAGTTTTAGAAAAAAAGGTAAACGGATTTGATATTCCCTTGGCAGGTTTGATCTATGTAATTAACTCATAACCCTCAAAAAAATGTTGGCCTGTGTTATATAACCATAGACCAATTAGAAAAAACCTGGCCATCCTAATTTCGTGATATTTTTAATGTAAATTTTATAATTCATAAGATTGATATGGGTTAAATTATCTGTTCAAACCGTAACCAATAGCAATTGACATATATTATATTTTTTCTTATATAAAATTCATCCAACAAATTGCGAAAAAATACATATTTTATATATTTACATATTTTAAAACGAATCTTAATCTAAAATTACTAATTATTATATAATGTTACATTTATAAATAAATATTACCAAATGATTTGGGCTAAAATGCTATGAAATTGATTTTGAAAGGTCAGCAGGAATTAAATTTTTTTTTACTCAAAAAACAAATATGATATAAATAATTTTAGACAACAACCACTTGTTGCCGAAATATTTTTATTTATTATTTATTTCTAATATTTTGTAACAATTTTTATAAACGAGTTTATGAATTAATAAATTTAAAATATTTTAATCTCGTTTTATTATACAATTATGTTTTTAACAAAAACGTGACCAGAAAATTTCAAAAATTAGATATGTTTTTTGTCTTCAAACTTGGAAATTTTTTTTATTTTATTTTTCAGTTACATTTATCACAATTAATTCTCATTATTTATAAAATATTAATAACTTTTATTAAAAACATTTTTCACATTTTGATAGGTGTTTTTTTATAAGCGTAAATAAAATAAAAACAAAATTCAAAAGATACTAGCTATATAATAAACTACACATGATTAAAATCAAAAAAAAAATTATATTTTTTCCCTTACTAATTTTTTATCACTAGCCTGAAATCTTAAATTAAGATAACAAAAAGCATGTTGTTTGACAAAAAAAAATAATTTTTTAATTAAAAGTGAATCAAATTTAAACAAAGAACTTATTTGAATCTAATTCTGTCCTTGTTTTTGATTAGGCATTTAATTAACGTAAAAAATATAAATGAAAAATGTGATAATTATATTTATAGGCATAAAACAAGGCTGATTAAAAGCCCATATTTAATAGTTACCCATTTTTTTTATTTGCAAAAAATAAAAATATATTGGGAACAATCTAACATGTATGCCAACAATAAGTCGCCCATATAATAAAACTTTAACCCGCCACTACCGATGTGGGGTTTTTAAAAACCCCAACAAATTTTAAAACAATAATTCATATATGTAGAATTGATTATACATTTTGAAATTTCACAAGTTCCTTGGAAACAATAAAACTTAAAATTTCATTATATTGTTTTTTATTTTAACAAATTATTCAAATATTTATTAACTTAACTATTCCCCGTGGGGTTATACAAAACCCCACATTAGTATTTTAAAAATTGAGCCATATGATTTTTTTGAAGATGACGGAGAAGTATAACTTGAATTAAGTAGTTTTAATAGATATAAGATGATGATAATATTGAAGAAGAAGAAGAATCTTATAAAGATTCAGAAACTGAACAAGATGAAGAATTGTGTGTCACAAAAAAATCTACCTCAAAATCTTATATTGGTATATCTAATTTTTATAATAAATCTTTTTATAGGATTAGATAAAACTAGATAGAGAAAAAAGTATTATGCAATAAACTAAACCAATCAATATAATAAAAGAAATTTCAGCACCAAAATCACCAGTTAGTTCAATAACTAGGTGTTTTCACCTTTTTATTACAAAAGACATGATTGAGGAGATCCTAATCTACACAAATACAAACACATCTGAAAATCCAATAACTTTAGATGAGTTTCAATCTTTTATTGGGATTCTTCTTTTATCTAGATTATCAAAAAATCAAAATATTAGAAATCAGTTCAACCATTTGTAAGGTATTTATAATTCTTTTTATTTTTTTTAGGAATTAGCATATTTAGGGAATGGCCATATATCGATTTATACATATTCTGCAATCAGTGAGATTTGATGGTAAAAGTACAAGAGAATCAAGAAAAAGATTAGACAAAGCTACACATATCAGATATTTATTGGACACTTATAGAAATTGCTACGATGCTTATACTCCTGGAGCTCATTTGACAATTGATAAAATGCTCCCAGCATTTAGGGGCAAATGCCCTTTCAGACAATATATGCCAAACAAACTAGCTAAATATGGCATAAAATTTATTGCCATTGTGGGCTCTACAACATTTTACACTCTCAAATGAACTCTATGCAGGCACACAACCTAAAGGTGAGTTTGACAGCAGCAAACCTTTTGACATTGTTGATCGGTTAGTAGCTCCATATTCACAAAGCAACAGAAATATAATAATGGATAGTTGGTATAGTAATGCTAAAATAGCCGAGCATTTGAATACAAAACACAAGCTTACTATGCTTGGTACCCTGAAAAAGAATAAAAGACAGATACCGCAGGAATTTAAATGTACCAGCGGGGGAAATGTTAATAGTAGCATATTTGGGTTTAGAAAAAATCTCACAATGGTATCTCATGTTCCTAAAAAAAACAAAGTAGTTCTTTTATTATCATCTTTACATTATGATGATAATTGTAATAAAGAATTTCCCTACAAGCCTGAAATTATAAATTTTTATAATCTAACAAAAGGAGGTGTTGATGTGATAGATAGAACGGTTGCAAACTATTCTATTTCTCTAATAAGCCGTCGTTGGCCGAATGTATTTTTTCACTTATTAAACATTGCAACAAACGCCAAAGTTATAAATGATTTTAACTGTGATAAAAAATTGAATAGAAAAGACTTTATCAGAAATTTAAGCATAGAATTAATAAAGCCAAATCTATTATTAAGAGCAAATTCCTCAATCCCTAGGAATAAACGTATGTCCATAAGAGATATATCAAACATAAAAGAAGAAATTATAATACATGAATCGCCGAAAAAGAATCGATGATATCGTTGTCCTCGAAAAAGTGATATAAAATATGCCCATGTATGCCGAATTTGCAAAAAAACTATTTGTCCCGAGTATTTGGTAAAAACCTGTGATTTTTGTAACATATAAATTTAATCCAAGAAGTTTTTTATTAAATAATATTCAATCCGGTTTGTTTTTATATATTTTATTGATTTATGTATAAATAAACAAATAAATTGATTTTTGAAATAACTTGTGTATATCTGAAGTCTCTGAGAAGTTTTTACTGAAGTTACCCGAAAATGGCAGTATTTTGGTTTAAATGAGATTCTATTAAAATTTTAATTATATTTTTGAAATTTGTAAAATCATGAATATTCATAAAGATATTATAAAGTTTGAAAAAAAAATTAGGCCTCAAACTTTTATAGTTTTTATTTTACAAACGTTTTGATTTGGGGTCATATTGACCCCACATTGGTAATGGTGTTACTAATATTGCATGTTGGTAATGGCGGGTTAAATACGGAAAAAATAGGTTTAAAAATGCGAATTTTCCCAGCTCTAGTAGAGCGTGTAACAAGAATGGTCAAATTTTTGTGATGTGAATTTTACAAAAAAAAACAGGTAATATTTGCAAGTTAAACAAAATATCGACGTAAGCATTGTAGATTAAGTAGTAGGTATAAGGTGATTGATTTGGTTGTCGTATATGGAAATGTCAAAATTAAATTTAATTGTGGAAATTTATCATGTCCTATTTTAAAAAGAAACCCAAATTTATCTTTGTACTTGTTCGTCCCGCATTAGGATGAGATTAAGCGTTTCCCCGTTTTCCCCATTGACGGTCAGTTGAGCCGGGAGCTGACCGTTAAGTTGCTGACTGAGTTGTGTTATATCAATTTGATTCAACAAAGCTTGTGCAGCGGCCTCAGAAACTGATGGGGTGATTTTATCTAAAATATATATAAATTTATAGCAATTATAATTTAAAGTAAAAAGCTTTTATATATAACATTAATTTAATATGTTGTACACTATTGGCCATAATTTTAAAACATGTAAATTAATAACACTAAACAAAAAATTTGGATTACCTCAGGCATCATTTATACCATTGATATTGGTCTTTTGGTCCTGATTACTAATATGAAATCAGAATTTTAGCCAATGCCTCAGATTTTTAGTTATTTGACAAAATGAGATTTTCCTCTTTTTGGGGTATTTTGGGCTTCTATATTACAAAACCTACGAGTAGGAACAAAAGTTTAAATATAGATTTAGATTAAGAAAATATTCATTAATAACGTATGGCATTTTAATTTTTTTAAAATATTTTTTTTTATTTTATTTTTATGTTGGTTTTCGCCATAAACGTTTTTTGATCATAAACATGAAAGTAAATTATAAATAATTTTATGCTACAATCTTTTTTAGATTTTATAAAAAATCTGAATATGCCAATAAATTAAAAAAAATTTGGGAAATTTCTGAACTTTGGACGCGGTCTAAAAAAAATTGGAGGCATTGGAGAAAAAAAACTAAACTAGGGATCGTTTTCGCAAGAAAAATCACAAAACCCTCAAAAATCGTTAATGTTGTTTTTTTTGTCCAGTGTTCAATCAGATCAAGGGTTTTTTATTAGCTAACCGTTTTTTTAGTCAATTTCAAAAGATATATATACAAAAATTTAACAAAAAAAATATTGTTAAAAAACACATAGTTAAAAAATATCAAAAAAACATTTTTTATATAAATAAAATACTTAAATATCTTTATATCTTTTATAATGCAACCTAGTAAAACAATCAGTTTATTTAAAATTTAGGACGCGGATTAATTGACTTAAGATGTTGATGTATTTAATACTTAAAAGGTTTATATTTCAGAAAAAAAAACTTAAGTTATAGTTGTTAATTTAAGGAGTAAAAAAACAAATAACTTTGTCTATTTTTCAAATTACTCAATATAGTTGGACCAAAACATTATATAAAAATAAAAAGTAAAAAACATTGAAGATAAGGCTATCTTGTATATTAGGTCGCTCCAAAATTCAATGAATTCTTAGAAATCCCGGTTAGCTCTAAAACATGATGGGTATGTTAAGTCTAATATCTGGCAGGCCACACGCAATATGTTTGAAAATTATTTTAACCATAAAGATAAACAAAAAATATCTCATAACCTAAATAATAACAATTAAAAAAGAAATTACACGCAAATGGGCAAAATAAAAAGGATAAAATTAGAAAAAAAATCAAAAGTTGTGAGTTAAGATATTAAAAATTTGAAAAAAAGCGCTAATTCGATTTCAATAATATTTAAGAGATGAACCTTCCTGCGATAATGCGGGATGATTTTGGATTATGTTAGACCTTTGTAGTAGTTGTTGTTGTTCAAGTAAAAATGAATTTGCGCCAACGATATTTAGATCAGCTTGGTTACTCATTTCATTTTGACATGCTAGATTTAACAAAGCGGCCCCCGTGCTAAGACTGGCCAAATTATCATCTAACATTGTTAAAATAAAAATAAAATTTTTTAGAATAGGTTATTAAAAAAAATTATTCAATGGCGTATAACCGCCATTTTTTTAAAAAAATAGAATAAACCACCCTCTGTTTTTTAGAATCATCTGGCGATTGTTTTGATACTAAAACTGTTTTAGTAAAAATTACTGTTTTTTGCTTTTATATCGATTTATTGGTAAATTGAATGAATTGATCAAATATTCAAGTAAAGTTTATAAGAAAATGTAATGAGTGTAAAAAACCGATATTATATAAGTGATATTATGATCTTGTGATGATAAAATTCGGGGTTTATATATTGGCAAAGTCGTAAAATCAATTTAGTTGGTAAATTGTGAAAAGGTTAGCTAAAATGAACAAGCGATTAATCAAAGAATTTTTTGCTTTTTAAATTGATTAGATTTATTACTCTGACAAACTTTTACTTTTTAAATTGACTAGATTTATTATTAAGAGATTACTAAGACACCTTACCCTATACGAAAAGTACAGCGTAAGCTATCTGTTTCAATTATAGAAAATTAGTGTGAATGTGCGCAGTCGATTAAGTCTGTTTATGATTGTTTCTATCGTCGCCATAATCAGGTATTCCCATAGTCTTGAGGTCTAGATTTGTGGTTAACGTTTTAATTGTGCATTGATTAATAACTATCCATACGTGAGCATTGCAAGTTTTGTTTTAAGGTTTGAAATTTTTTACATTAAAATTAACTTTTAATTATCAAGAACTTTCTGATTCTAAACATACAAAGGTGGTTTATGCTTTGCTTTCAGTTAAAACTTTATAAATATTTTTATAATTTATGCTTCCAACGTAACCCTAGTTTTAAAATATATGTGGCTAATTTTAATTATAATTATTTAATATGCCGTCTTAATTCTTCCGCCATAGCGGGTATATCACCGTCAAGCGGGAAATAAAAACTTTGGGCATAATGACGTTGGTTTAAATAAGCTACCTTTAAAAGGAAAAATATCGTACTAAACACTTTGGACTGTCCACCTGCCAACTTCGGACAAATTGTCACGGTTCTTTATGCTTGATAATTAAAAAAAATTGAAAAATAAATTTTGTTTAAACTACGTACAATTGGCGTTATTCACATTTTTAATCATTAAGGAATCTATCTTATTATATATACATTTATGCTTCCCTGTCCACTGCTAAAAATTATTGACCATATTAGGTATTTTATTAATATTGCAGTATTTGGATTGGGGTAATCTTTCTTATTATCATGCCATTACTTAAATAATTCTTTTGAATTTTTTATATTGTACGTGAACCTTTAAAAATTTAAATTGTAAAACTTGAGTTATATTATTTCCAAAAATCTTAGCGTCTGACGCAACGCTTTAATAACATGGCGAGCGTCATAGGCTGAAAAAAAAATTGGAAACTTGCCAAACTTAATTGTTTAACAATTTAATTATCTTTGAACAACTAATGTAAAAAAAAATATTGCCCATGTGGTTAGTATATCTTTCTTAAGAGTTTATACCATCACGAATACAGAAATTATGGATGTTCGAAAATATCCGAAAAATATAAAGGTAACTGAATAGTTATACTAACTGTAAACTTTTTCTAAAATTGACATTCTTTTACAGATATTGTAAAGTAGTGTTGAAATTTTTTGTACTCAAGGATACCTGTGGTAATAACCTTAAGTACCGAGTATTGAGAAAAGTTCTGCTTTATTGTTAGGATCTCTCATTTTCATCAACGCTTCGGTCTTTTGAGGTAAAGGTCTGATACCTTGTGCACTTATCTCATGTTCTAAATATATTTTTTTCCCGAAAGAAATGTGCATTTGTTTTGACCTAATCTCATCCCCTTTTCCTTGATGCGACCTAATGCGATAGAAAGTCTTGCATTGTGTTCCTGCATCATCTGGCCAATGATAATTATGTCTTCTAGATAGGCAAAAACATCTTCTAGGACTACAAATATTAGCGACATTGCCCTATGAAATATTTGGGCCGATTCTGGGAGGCCATAGGGTAGACATAAAATATTGAACTAAACCTTTGTATATATTTATGGTCAAAACATTGACACTTTCTTCCGTTAATGCTAATAATAGATAGGCTTGCGAAAAATAAAGTTTGCTACAAATTTAGCACCTGAAAAAAAAACATGATATTATTTTATCAAAATTTGGTAACGGGTAGTTACTTTTTCTAAAAATTTATTTACTTTTTACCGCGCCAATGCATATTTTTTTTTTATTTTCTTTGCATGAGTACTAAAAGAGAAGCACAACTATATATTCGACTGATTTAAGTTTGCTTTAAAAATGACATTGAAAAATAACGTAAGAAAAGCAACGACTCTATAAACTTAAATATGTTTAAAATAATAAATTTTGTACTAAATATGTTAAAAATAAAAATTAAAAATGTTACCTGTAATGAATAATAATTTTTTAACCGTAATCACCAGTCCAATATCTCCTTAAAAATTCCAACATCTTAATATCAAACACGCTAGTCTGTCCCATATAATTGTACAATGGGTGCGAACACCAAATTGTTTAAAGTAATAAATTTCTGTTTTTTTTTTATCGATTTATTGGTAAATTAAAATGAATTGATCAAATATTCAAGTACAATTTATAAGAAAATGTAATGAGTGTAAAAACCGATATTATAAAAGTGATATTATGATTATGTGATAATTAAATTCAGGGTTTATATATTGGCAAAGTCGTAAAATCAATTTAGTTGGTAAATTGTGAAAAGGTTAGCTAAAATGAACAAGCGATAAAGAGCTAATTAATCAAAAACTTTTACTTTTTTAAATTGATTAGATTTATTACTCTGATAAACTTTTACTTTTTAAATTGACTAGATTTATTATTAAGAGTTTACTAAGACAATATCATAAAACCTATGGGTTGTAACAAAAGATTAAAAATATAAGATAACGGAAACATTCATTAATAATGTAAGGCGTTCGAATTTTTCTGTAATATTTAATTTTTTATTTTTATAAAATTAGTGGTTTTTGTCATATAATCCGTTTTTTGATCCTAAATAACAGCTAAAAATTTATGTAATAACCTTCTATAAATATGTTTTTTTTATAAGGAATCTGAATATGCCAATAGATTTTTTGTAAATTTTAAAGTAAAAAAAATTTTTTGATTTTTTTTGAACTTTAAACGCGGTTTAAAAAAATGAATACCATAGAAAAAAAAAACTAAACCCGGGATCGTTATCGCAAGAAAATTCTCTATAAAAATCTCAAAAAATCGTTTAAGTTGTTTTTTTCGTTGTCCAGTGTAATTGAAACTAATATTTTTAACCAGCGTAATTATGAGTGTTTTTTCTGTAAAGCAAATAAAAAGTCAGTCAACATGCTATATTCGATATACCTGATGGAAACTATCTCATAGATAAAACTTTGGCATCCCTAATTCCAAAATCAAATTTTCTGAAAGTCAAAGATTTTAAATCTAAATTTTGCACATGCATTAATTACCCTTGTGGGGTCATATCTATTGTTCTGCTCACTGAGTGGCATTTAATAGGCCGTCCACAGAGGACAAAAACTTAAATGTTCTTTACAATCAAGATGAGGAGCCTGTTTAGTATTTTTAAGAAAGGCGTTCATTAGGTAGGAACCCTGAAACGCAAATAAAAACCTGATTGTGTTTTACACACGAGTTAATCTGCATCAAATCTGGTTATATTTTAGTGACTGCCAACGAGTCCCGCACTCTCCCATTCCTATTGGAAACCTCATCCTAAAAGCCCAAGTGACCGGTATATGAAAAATTTATTTGATCTGCGTGGCCTGCTAAATTAAAAGAGAGCTTTGACGCCCAAAAGGTAAAAAGGATTTGAGTAAACTCTTGATCACAAACATTTTTAGAGCCTAGACCTATAAATGCATTCGTATTTTTAAGTTTAAACATACGGTCATCGACTTGATAAAGGTTAGAAGGTAAAATCATGAAAGGTAAGCCGTTCACACAGGTAAAAAAATATTTATGTCAGAAACGAGATTATTATGAAAACATAAAAGAATGCATCCCCATGATGGCCTAATCTCATATATGTTTTCCGTTTTTCTTAGTTTCTTCCGTCTTTGGCTCCTTAGATCCGTCTATAACGAAAAATGGCCTTTTTTGATTATATTGACAGATCTAAATATATTCTAAAAAGAATAAGTTTAAAAATCTAAAATCCCTTGTAACTAATATTTTTAATCACTAATAATGGAAATTTTTTTTTTAATACATCAAGCTCTTACATCGGCATTTAGATCATACAGAATATTTCGTGTCCAAACTTAAATACGACACGATAAATTATCGGTTTTTAATAAAAATATTATTTGGAGTTCAAATTTAACAGTTTAATTGTAAATATGCAAAAATAAAATTTCAATTTATTTGTGTTTTTGAATCTTTTTGGTTTTTTAACCTTTTTTTTTAAATACTCAATGTTTATAAATGACTAACTAAGTTAAATTAGGAAAAAATAATAAACGGATTTGATATTCCCTAAGATGGCAGATTTGATCTCTGTAGTTAACTCATAACTCTCAAAAAATTGTTGACCTGTGTAATGGAAGAAAAAGCTTTGAAAACTATATATATTTTGATTCTCATAGAGCAAGAGCCTAATTAGTATATTATAAAGAATTAATGATTCAAAAGCCATATATTTTGAGTCATGCCCAAAACTCAAAAAATTAAATCACCAAAAATTAAATCACCCCGTACGATATTTCATTTCAGCGGAGCAATAATTGTTTTGCCAAATTTATTGAGATGAGGCTCTAAAGACAAGTTTTGATGGTCGGGAAAAAACTGCGAAGATTTATTTTCTAACCTATAAAAAAACCCTTTCTTGCCGATAAATACACTCCAATACCAGATTTAAAGTATAACAATATGTAAAGTAAGAATTTGATTTGATGAAAAGATAATGTCGGCTCAAAAGCTAGTGGCAAACCTTCCTGTCTTACAAGCAGGAGTTGCGAGTTCGAATCCGTGCACAGGAAGCTTTTTTCTTCGGAAAAATAGTATACATGTGTAACCACGATAAGCTGCTGAGTGGCCTGCTCAGGCAGTGGGCCTTAAACGATATGTCTAAAGTAAGAGCCTAGGCTAAAAAACTAGGTCGCCGGCGTGCGAGCAAATCTTACTATTTAACCCGTGGGCAATATTAATTGCTTTCCTCGGGTTAAAAGAGTCAAAGCCCTAACGGGTATGGCGCCCCCCTGAATGGGGAAAGTATGAGGGAAACCTCAAAACCAAATGTTTATGTTTTTTTTTTATAAAAAGATAATAAAAAAGGAGGATGAAAAATGTATGTATAAAAAATATACTAAAGGAATGAGCGTATTTATAGTATGCAAAAAAGGCAGATTTAGTTTTTCAAAATTTTTTTTCATGCTCAAGCGCGATTAACTTTATATTATAAATATTTTTTTCTTTAAAGTTTCAAAAATAAATTTTTTTGACTTTAAGTCACATAAAAAAATTTTTTTGAAGGAGGAAACAAAGCAAAAACAGTACACACCTAAAAAATCAAGATCAAAAACCAAATAAAAAAAAAATCTTTCATGTTATTTTTTATGTATTTTGAAAAATATAGGTTCAACTGTCAAGCATGATACGACAATTTTCCAATTTATTTTTTTATGCAAAGCAAAAATTAGTCTTATATAAAAATATCTATGTAACTCAGTAAAATGTTGGAGTGAAATTATGTTCTATACAAAAAAAACTCTTTCTATTCAATTGGCTGACCTGATGTCATATCTTCTAGTTTGTAAGAAAACTTAAAAAAAAATGTATTTATTTAGAGCTCCTATGTAATAACGTAAACATAATTACATGACATGATTTTAGCGTGAACCATAAAAGTCCAGTTATAAAATTTAAAGCAGTCAAATATAAAAATTCAAATTATAAAAGAAAAAAACTGGTATATATATTTGAATATAAAAAACTTGTTGAATCTTAAAGCGAGCTAAATGAAACAAAAAATGAGTTATATATGTTGTTATAGAGAAGATGTAATTTCTAATGTTTCAGATGTCATAACGGTTTGGCTCATGTCTAGCGTGAGATTTTGCGGTGGGTCTTCTTGGAACTATAGGTAAAAGTATATCGGCGTTTAAATCTTAATTTTGTTTATGCAAACGCCCATAAAAAACGTTTGTTCGAGCATCAATTACACTGGACAACAAAATTTGTGAGACCTTATGATTTATGGTAACTATGGTTTTTGGTTGTTTTTAATGCTAATTACGAATATATGATTAGAATTTTAGCCAATGCTTCAGATTCTTATAGTTATTAAATGTCAAAGTTGATATTTTTCTATATTTTTAGGGTATTTTAGGCTTCTATACAATAAAACCTATGGTTAGTAACAAAAGTATTAAATTATATTTAGATTTCAGAAACATTCAATATTAACGTCAGTTGTTTACAATTTTCAGTACTATTTTTTTTTCATTTTTATATAATGAGTGTCATAGAACATTTTTTGATCCTAAATAATCTGAAAGTAAATTGCTTAAAATTTTGAGCTAAAACATTATTAAACTATGTTTTTTTTTATAAGGAATCTTAATATGCTAAATTTTTGAAATACTTAAAGAAATTTTTACCTGAACTTTGGATGCGGTTTAAAAAAAAGCTGGAGGCATTAGAAAAAAAAATAAACCCGAAAATTATCGAAAAAAAAACTCTAAAACCATCAAAAAAACGTTTAAGTTGTTTTTTTGTTGTCCAGTGTTATTTACAATGTTAACCAATAAAAACACATATCGACAAGAAGGTATATAAGTTAATTTATAAGATTAAACTAATTATATGAGATGTCTCCATCAGTTCGCCGTTTTTGCTTCACTTTTTTGTAAGCAAGTTGCAAACATTCAAAGAAAAAAACACAATTAACAAATATAAGAAAGCTATGTTAAAAACAAGCTTAAAATAATATTATTATTTACCTGACAAATAATCGTATAGATATTTCGAATAAATGCAAGTTCAACATAATTTTTTTTAATATGATTATCTCAAATGTAAGGATAGAAGAAAACATTATAGAAAAAAAACTTTTTTATTTGACAAATGATTAAACTCGAAAATTTCATCAATATTTAAAATAAAATAACTTATAATTTTAAATTTCAAAAATTTTTTTTAAGTTTTTTAGTTTATCTCAAAATCTCAAAATTGTCAGTCTGCTCAATTTTGTGTTTTTCGGATACCGAAAATAACTGAAGCAGAAAGAAACTTCAGAAAACGGGGAATATATATAAATATAAGGCTATCATTGAAATTATTTCTCATTAGTACCATATTTTTTCCTTTTTCACACATCTATTTTCGCCAAAGTACACATGTTCTTCTTAAAATAAAAAAAATTAACACCTCAGTTATAAAGCTCAAGGTTTTAGATTGGGGTCAACATACAAACCTCAATCTTGACTTTACAAATTTCTTAACCTAGCACTTGTGGATTAAGTTGATGAATTTTTTGGTGTTGATTACGAATATAAAACTATGGCCTGTACTAGATTTTTAGTTCGTTGATGTAAAATATTAGAATTAAAAATTTGAGGCAGCTATATAAATATAATTAAGGGTGGAAACAGAAGTTAGAAAACATATTTAAACGAAACACTAATCCATAAAGCAATGCGTTTAAAATTATTTTCATACAAAAATTTGATTTTTTTGTAATTTTGTATTTTAAAACTGTTAGGTTTTTTTAATTTCATATTACTTAAAAGGTAAAACGCTTACAATAATAAGGCAATAAATATCCTTTTTAAACTGTTCTCAAAAAAGCCTCAAATTATGCTGATAGAAAAAATTTCTCAGTTTTAGATGCAATTTTTCTTCAGAACTTTGGATTCATATATTTATAAAATTTTAATTGGAGGCAATAAGAGAAAAGCTAAACTTAGGATCTTTAATATATTAAAATTTCTAAATAATTTGATTCTGTTGTAATTTTTTGTAATCCCGTGTTAATATATAAGGCTTACTTCAGAGCCTAGCTGGGTTTCGATCAAATTGCTTCCATGATTATCGTTGTCGGAGCTGACGGAGGTTAAAAGGTTTGCTTCAGTATTCGAAATAACGTTGCTAATATTATTGGTTTCTTCAGAAGGTGCGTAATAACAAAGGACCTCATTGCCCTTTTCAACAAAAAAATGCTATTTTACCATAAATCCAATATAAAAAAATTATGTTATTGTTGTATACTATTATACCTGATGTTTATGCTATTTTTATAATTTTTTTTCATCGAAATATAATATTAATGATAAACTTATTTACCTGGGTAATATCATCTATTTTTTTTATCGAAATCAATAAATTATAAATTTTCTATATATTATATTTTGTCTTATATAAATATCATCTTCTAACAAACTGCATCAAAATACAGATTTTATCTTGAATATTTCTTTATTTTAAATTACTTTATAGTTTTAAATAATTATAAATAAATTCCCAAGCAATGTAATTAAAATTTTACTACGAAATAAAAAATTATAAAAGGTCCATAGATATGAATATTTTTGAAAAACAAATATGAGTCTATTTTTAAATAATAATTATGATATTTATAACAAAAAGTAAACAGTGGATTCAAATTAAATATGTTTTTTTCAATTTAATATCTCTTTATTTAATTTATTAATTAATTGCATTTGACATATTAATTCTAATTGTTTTAACAATATTATTAACTTATATTTAAAAGCATTTTTATAGGTAATTTTTTTGATTAATAGGCTAAAATAAAATTAAAACTTAATTCAAAAGATGATCACAACTAGCCATATAAAACAGGTCAACAAATATCAATAGAAGAAAAATGAATTTTATGAAAACACAAAAAAAAACATCACCATGATGGCCTATCTCATATATATTTTCCGTTTTTCTTAGTTTCACCCGCCTCCGGCCCCTTATATCCGTCCATATCAAAGAAATGACCTACAGATCTTGCGACCTTAAGAATACCATAAAAAAGAAAAAAATGAAAAACATTTTTTTATATTAAAATCCCTTGTAACCTTTATTTATCATCTAGAAAAATAAAATTTTTTAGTGCATCCAGCAAGCTTTTACAACATTAGGTAACACAGAATATTTAGCGTCCAAACTTAAATTATACAAGGTATAGTATAATAACGATTTTTTATAATAATAAAGGTTTGAATATAACATTTTACCTTTTAAATATGCAAAAAAAAATTAATTCATCAATGTTTTTAAATTGTTTATGACATTTTTCTTTATTTAATAATGTTTATAACTAATTAACAGAGTTTAATTCGAAAAAACGGTAAATAAATTTGAAATATTCCTAAGATGGCAGGTTTAATCTCAGTAATAATTTGTTGACTTGTGTAATTAATTACATATGATCAAAATCTAACTAAAGAAACATTTTTCCCGTGACAAATTTTTTTATCACTAGTCTAATATTCTAATATAACGCAAAGGAGGTGGCTTGAAAAAATCCAAAAATAATTTAATAATTGAAAGCGAACTAAATTGATAATATATATTTTAATCTAATCAATGTAACGTTTGATTAAGCATTAATTAACGCAAAAAGGTATATAAGGGGGGAACGTTATAATTATGTTTTTAGGCATGTAACAAGACTGAACCCAATTTTATGTTACCCATTCATTTTATTTGCAAGAAAAATAAAATATTTTTGAAACAATCTAACTTGTATGCCAGATTTATTGCTTAAATGTAGTTACCCCTAACAATAAGTCGCCCTAATAATTTATAAAACTTTATAAATGGAGAAAAAATGGGTTACCCAAAAAATAGGATTTTTCCAAGTTCTGGTTGAGCGTGCAAAAATGGCGACCGAGGATACCAATTTTTGTTACAAATAACAGATTATATCTTTAAAATGGGCTAAAGTCAGCCTAACCATTGTAATCAAAGTATAATAGGTGTAACGTAGGTGATTTGGTTGTTGGTAATGTCGAAAATAAAATTTATTTTTAAAAACTTATTATGTTCTATTTTAATTTTATCTTTGCATATAGTGTAAATTGACAATGTACTTGTTCGTCCCGCATTAAGATGAGATTTAGCGTTTCCCCGTTTTCCCCGTTGACGGTCAGTTGAGCCGGGAGCTGACCGTTAAGTTGCTGACTAAGTTGCGTTATATCTATTTGATTCAACAAAGCTTGGGCCGCGGCTTCAGAAACTGATGCGGTGATTTTATCTAAAATATTTATGAATTTAAAGCCACGATAATTTAAATTGAGCTCTAAACAAAATTTTAATATATTTTACAATGTTTGCAATGATTCTAAGACATAATTAATAACACTGGACAAAAAAATTTGGACGACCCTTAGCATCATTTATGGCAACTATGGTTTTTGGTCAATTATTTGGCGCTGATCACGAATATGAAACCAGTTTAGCCAATGCCTCAAATTTTTAGTTATTTAGTGTCAAAGTATATTTAATTTTTAGGGTATTTTGGGCTTCTATATCATAAAACCTATGGGTAGTAACAAAAGTTTAAAAATGTATTTAGATAACGGAAACATTCATGATTAATGCAAGGCGTTTAAATTTTTTAATAATATTAAATTTTTTTTCTTCATTTTTATAAAATTAGTGATTTTGTTATAAAATACGTTTTTTGATTCTAAAACCCTTTTTTAAGTATTTTTATGAAGAATCTGAATATGCCAATAGAATTTTGGAAAAATTAATAGTAAAAAACTTTTGTGAATTTTCTTCTGAACTTTGGACGCGGTTTAAAAAAATTAAAGGCACTGAAAATAAGCCCGAAATCGTTATCTCAAAAAAATTCTCTACAATAACCTCGAAAAATCGATTATGTTGTTTTAATTTGTTGTCCAGTTTAATCAATCAGATCAAAGTTTTTAAGATAGTATGCACCGTATATAGTCAAATTTAAAAAAAAATATGTATATTATAAATTTATAACAAAAATTATTGTTATAAACGCAAAACTTATATTAAAAAACAATGTAGAAATAAAATAACCTGAGTGTTTTTATAGCATTTTTTATATTAACCTTGTGAACAATCGATTTATTTATAATTATTGATGCCAAACAATTAATATATCCCAAATGTCGATGTAAAAGTTTGTTATTGAAAAAATTTTAACTTTTGAAAAAAAATAAATTATAGTTTTAAACTTAGGAAGTAAAAAAAATAACTTTGGCTTTTAAAATTTTTTTATATTAGTAGGGCCAAAATATCAATTTAAAAAAAACGTTATTAAAGCCATCTTGTCAGTTCGCTAGTGTCGTATGAAGCTAAACTTAATTTCCAATAATCCCTGTTAATTCTATATCATGAGTATGTTAAGTCTAACATCTGCGCAGGCCACGAAATTTTTGAAAATTATTTTAACCATGGAATTAACCATAAAACATATAAACCGTAATAACAATTAAAAAAGGGATCGAAAAAATGGGCTAATATTTAAAAGAAAATAAAAGTAAAAATTAAAAAAAAAACCAAAAATATAAAATTCAAAAAAAAATTAAAAGTTATGAAAGATATTAAATATTTAAATAGAACAGTGATAATTCGAATTTTAATATTAAACCTTCCTGCGATAATGTCGGTTGAGATGGGATTAAATTAGACCTTTGCAATTGTTGTTGTTCAAGTAAAAATGAATTTGCGCCTGCAATATTTTGATCAACTTGATTACTCATACCATTGTGACCTGCTAGATTTAACAAAGCGGCCCCCGTGCTTAGGCTAGACAAATTATCATCTAATACTGTTATCGAATAAAAATAAAAATTTTTAGAATGGGTTATAAAAAATAGAATAATTTAGTTGGCGTATATGTCAATTTCCTAAAAAAGGAGAATAGTTTTTTTAGAATCCTCTGGCTAATATATTGATATACCAGTAATCTATTTGATTTTTTGTAAATTGATCCTCTGGCGTGACCGTTGAAAACAACTTAATGTGCCTTAACTTTAATTTTTTCTCTTTTAATTTTGTATTAAATTTTCCTTTTGTTATATTATTTTCTTTATATTTTTCGAAGCCAATGCCCACATTACCTTTCAAATTATAATTGAAACTAAAAAAATTAATAAATAACAAACGTATTAATTACGGCCATGTTAAATAACTAGCTACTTTAATGAAACGCAAAATATAAAATATTTTTAAATATTGATTTTTTTTAAAAAATGTTATAGCCGACATATAAAATAGTAACTGAATTTTTACTTACTTTTAAATGTACGTCTATAGGATAACATTTAAAATATCCGATATACTTTCAGGTGTAGTGCTTATTTGTAATGGGGCCGCAATATTGGTGCTAATACTGGAAATATTGTTAGATGCAGCTAAAAGGCTCAATGTCTCAGCTGAGAGTTGTTGTCCACCCGTCGTGAAGAATTGAGAAGGGTTGAGTCTAATAGTATAAGAAACTTAGCTATTTGCATTTAAAATGTAATTTTTTTATAAAAACAAAAGGCCTTTTTTGCGTGATAGACGGCCAAAACAAATATAAATTCAACTTTCTTTAAAATACAAATCGTAGCTTTATACATTTATACATAGAACCCCTAGATGTATAATTTTATTTTTAATTTTAACGTACAATGATTAAAATGTTAAAAAAATAGGCAAAAAAAAATTTAAGATCCAAAAAAAAATAAATATGACCCATCGCGAGCTATAGCGTAATCGAAATCCAAATAATTTCACTAAAGGCCCGTTAAAAAATATGAATATTTGTTTTTGCAAAGAGGAGGTAGCGAAGAGTTAAAGTACCTCGAATATACATTTAGTGCAGTGTGCCCTAAGATACGATTGAATCACTTAAAAAGAAACAACACAAAAAATATCAAGCCTCAGTATATTAAAAGAAGCCATGAAAATACATTCAGAAATTAAAAGAGACTATAATAGATTTCATTTAGCAAAATGATGTAAGAGCGATAAATTATTTTTCATTTTTTTTGTTAAAATTGCAAATTTATTAAAGGAATTAAAATGCTTGTATTTATTATGTAAAAAAAAATAATCATAAAAAATTACAGTAAAGACGGATCTCCTAGCGAAGCCAGCAAATTGCTATTATTATTAATATTAATATGATGAGCATTGTTTGCATTAGCTAATGACATTTCAGCCTTAAATTTCGTCAGATAAAGGTAAATTTGATCCCAAGTTTCCGTGAAATCGCGAAAAAGCTGCAATAATTTATATATAAATATAAAAAATAAAAAGTAAAAATTAGCTAAAATATTTAAAACATGTATAGAAAAGTATAGATAATAATGACCAAATATTGTAAAAAAGAAGGCAAATAAAACATCTTTGTATAAAATATTATTAAAAAATGTATAGAAAAATATAATGACCAAATATTGTAGGTAAGAAGTCAATTAAAATCATCTTTGTATAAAACAGTAGTAATGCGGAAAAATAAAAATATTGTAAGGTTAATAAGCAATAATCATTCCCTGCCCAAGATTTTATTATTATTTATAAGGTTATTTACTTATGTTTTGACTTATAATAAATATGCTAATGTGCCAAACCTATATATATTAATTTACAAATTTTAAATAAAAACAAAGGGCATCATTTTTCGATATAAATCAACTATACTGCTAAAAATTTCCCTGTTCACTTTATCTGAAGGATCACTAACTTCCAACATAAGTTATAATTACATAATTCTCAAAAAATTTTAAAATTAAAAAAAAATTAGTATCATGCCTAATTTTCAAGATTCCATAAAATTTAATACTTTTGTTAATCACTTTTTTGGTTATGTTTTAGAGTAAACTTGTTACTTTTGTATAATATTTAAAATTTCACACTTTGGTTTTTTATAAAAGTTCAATATGGTATCAATTTAAAATTAAATCATTTTTTACAACTAAATAGGTCTTTAGGTTTTTTAATTTTTATCAGAGTTTAAAAGTAGTTTTAAGCTCCAAAATGATGAAAATTTATAACAATTTAACTTATCTAATATATATTATTTTTAATTTTTTGCCTTACCCATATATATTGCGTAGGATGTAGGTTCTTTTATAAAAAATTACTTGTGTTTCCTAAAAAAATCCGGACTCTGCCTTATTCATGCCTAGCTCTGTAATTGAAACTTTAAAATCTTTTGTTTAAAACATCATTTTAAAAAAATGTGTAGATTTTACTCCTTTCTCTTTTTTTTTAATTATAAGATATATTAAATTTCTTCACAATTCTTTGACAATTTTTGTGTGATACAAGTATCTGTATTCATCTAAATGATTATATAGAGATCTTTTAGTTTTAATCACGAGGTCAAAACTAAATTACTAAATTCTCTACTTTTCAATCTTCATAGCAGATTAACATACAAATTTATGGAAGGGAGGAGAAAAAGTATAAAAAAACTATTTTGAAAATTGTTGAAGCGTTAAAACAACACAAGAATACAAATAGTTATAATATATAAAATATATTTATATAACTAAAGTCTTCCAATCTTGGTCATATAAACATGCTCGAAGCAAAGTGGTAGCATCTACATCAGGTATTTGAGGCTTTATCCGATTAATCTTAAAATTAATTTTTTATTATAATTAAAAAAATATATAGAAAAATTTAATCATACACATTGTACTAAAAACATCCATATAATTTATTTTGAATCTCTCCTAGAAATATATTTAATTTTATTTTGCCGTTATTATTTATCATGTCTTATTTTATATTATCAAAAAATCGTTTTAAATTTTACAAGTTGTAAAATTTCTATTCGGAGATAACTAAAAAAACAAATTTTTGAATTTCTTAAAAAATTGCAAAATGACAGTCCTTAGTATTTTTGTAAGTTATACTTTAGGTGAAAATAGTATGGTACATAATTAAATGATATTGTGAAATAAGTGAAAAATATAAAATTAGTCAAAAATTGTGAATTATGTGAAAAAGATAAATGCGCACATTTAAAATATAAAAAAATTAGTATATTTGTTGGCTAAACCAATGCCCTTCGATTAGGAAATATGTAGTATTTTTTACACTTGATATTAATATTGAATACCTATTGTGAACGATATTATAACGAGCGTTTAGTACATAAAAAATTTAGATTCTGTAGTAAAAATTTTACCTATAAACTGCAAAATGTGTTTTAATGGATTATCTAAAAAATAATTTTTCGAAATGTTAAAACAATATAATAAAATCGGCGATATAAAAATGTCAAATATTAGAAAAACTCATAAATTTTACTCTTAAACAAAAAGTACCAAAATTAAAAAAAAAACAAGATTAAAAAAATTTCAAGGTGTAAAAAATAAAAACTTAAAATTAAATATAGAACTTACTAGTCATTGCAGTTTGAGGAACAATCTTGTATCGCATGTAGATAAACCTTAGATAAATATTTGGGCAATGCTCTAAACATCTCGAGCATAAGTATATATTCTAAAAAAAAAATTTAACGAGGATTTAAATATAAAATATAAATTTAATAAAACAAAATTTGTAAAAAATAAATTTCTCCTATAGAACGCGTAATATTTCTTTCCCAAAAAATAGCTTAATAACTTTAAATCTAATTTAGAATCTTAAAATAGTACATTTATAAATTTGGCAATCTATTTAAGGAAATAATATGATTTAACAGAGGTGCTTAGGATCTGTCAACAACCTTAAAATAAGCTTTAAAAATCAATCATTTAGAAACAATGATTTATCATTTTCTTATTATAATTACATAAAAATAGTCAATTTTAGGGTTAACACCTGTAATTGGTACTTTTAAAACTATTGGCAAGTTTCATGCTTAATGATCAATTCCCAGTCATTAAAAAAATTTGGCCCAATTTAATTTAAAAAAAATGTAGAGTTTAAGTTTAAAATTACTAAATTTTACAGAGGCCAAATAAGTTTGGGTAAAAGGTGTTTAGAGCAATTGGCGTTGGTTCTTTCATCTTCTGTCATATCGCTATTCAATGGTTTAAATCCTAATATATTTAAGTTCCAATTACATTTTAGCTTTTAGGCTATTATAGACTCACTAAACCGATTCAAAGAAAGCCTAGCTTTATCATAGTAACGGTCGAGTCTTTGGCGTCATATAGCTTGTTGGGGAATTATGGCACCTAAAAATTTTTAAAACAGTAAATACTGAATTCTTCGTTTGATTTATTGCAACATTGTGTTTTAATAATTATATTAAAAATTGGTTAAATTTTATAAAAATAATGGAATGATTTAATAATCTCATTTTTATATAATTTACCTATCTAGTTCTTTTAAGATTTTCTATACATAACATATATACTATTTTTTTAACACTTTAACAGGCAAAATATGACTGATTATATAGGTTCTAGATATTTTTAGATAATTTTGCCAAAATAAAAAAAAAATAAGCTTGCACAGACGAATACAATCTGCGTTAGTTTTTTGACACCTGAAAATTTGCTGTTTTTTGGCAAATTTAGGTATTTTTATTGTAGAAGCGTCAAAATCTAGTGAAAAAAAAGGTGGGGCTATTATATGTTATTAAGCAATATTTCATCTATAAAATAAATGTTAAATATTAAAAAAAGGTTGGCTGGTTAACCAGAAAGTCGATTTTAAAAACAGGCAAAATTTTCACTTTTTTCGGTTTTAAGGTTCACTTTTTCATTGTAAATTTAATAATGCTAGTAATTAATTAATTCAAACTATTATGGTCTAACATAATTGCCCATATGTCCTGCTTTTTGAATACTGTCTAATTTGGCACATTGGCATATTCTAATATAGTGCAAAGGGCATAAATGTGTCTCAAAATTAGTGCAAAAAATTGATTTTTTTAAATTTTGTAAAAAGTCATGCCGGTCCCAAACTTTTTAAATCATATATCTATTAACATTATTAAGGGCCATATTATATAAATTTTTCAGAAAATTCAAAGATACGTTTTTTGAGCTATTTGTGTCTAAACTTGACTTTAATTTTTTGGTAACTTAAAAAAAAAATTTTTTAAATATTTTTTGCGTCTAAGGTAGCCCTTGTTACGATCTTCAAAATAAAAATGAAATTATGACTCTAGCTACAATAAATTTGATGATACATGCGCGCAAAGTTGCCTCAAATTTTTTTTTTGCAAAAAAATGAAAAATATTTTTGCTCATATTTCGGTCAAAAATCACTTCCGGTCAAAAAAAATTTAGGTTTTTATCAGCACCCTAAGACCCTACCATTGTACCAAATTTCAGCCAAAACTGAGACTTCAAGGGAAAAAGTTTGTCGATTTGAGGTGGAATTGACCATTTATATAACTAAAGTCTTCCAATCTTGGTCATATAAACATGCTCGAAGCAAAGTGGTAGCATCTACATCAGGTATTTGAGGCTTTATCCGATTAATCTTAAAATTAATTTTTTATTATAATTAAAAAAATATATAGAAAAATTTAATCATACACATTGTACTAAAAACATCCATATAATTTATTTTGAATCTCTCCTAGAAATATATTTAATTTTATTTTGCCGTTATTATTTATCATGTCTTATTTTATATTATCAAAAAATCGATAAAAATTACAAGTTGTATTTCTATTCGGCAGAAACAAAAAACAAATATTAAAAAAAGCATGACAATTTAATATTTTTGTAAGTTATACTTTAGGTGAAAATAGTGTTACATAATTAAATGATATTGTGAAATAAGTGAAAAATATAAAATTAGTCAAAAATTGTGAATTATGTGAAAAGATAAATGCGCAATTTAAATTAAAAAAATTAGTATATTTGTTGGCTAAACCAATGCCCTTCGATTAAAAAAGTAGTATTTTTTACACTTGATATAATATTTAATACATTGAGAACGATATTATAACGAGCGTGTACATGAAAAATTTAGATTCTGTGATAAAAATGTCAAATATAAACTGCAAAATGTGTTTTAATATTATCTAAAAAATAATTTTTTTCGATGATAAAACAATAAATAAAACGGCGAAATAAAATGTCAAATATTAGAAAAACTCATAAATTTTACTCTTAAACAAAAAATAACAAAATTAAAAAAAAAACAAAATTAAAAAAAAACAAAATTAGAAAAAGACAAAATTAAAAAAAAACTTGGTCAATGCATTTGAGGAACATCTTGTATCGCATGTGATAAACCTTAGAAAATATTTGGGCGTGCTCTAAACATCTCGAGCATAAGTATATATCCTAAAAAATAATTTTAACGAAATTTAAATATAAAATATAAATTTAATAAAACAAAATATTAAAGATAAAAAAAAACTCCTATAGAACGCGTAATATTTCTTTCCCAAAAAATAATTAATAAATTTAAATTAATTTAGAATCTTAAAATATACATTTATAAATCTCGCCAATCTTTCTATTTAAGGAAATAAGATATCTAAAAGAGGAGCGGATCTGTAAAACCCTGAATAAGCTTTTAAAAACAACATTAGAAACAATGATTTATCATTTTCTTTTGTAATTACTAAAATTAGTCAGCTTGTATGTTACACCTGTATTTGGTACTTTTAAAACTATTGACAAGTTTCATACTTAATAATCAGTTCCCAGTCATTAAAAAAAATTTGGCCCAAAATTTCAAAAAAAAATGTAAGTTTAAGTTTAAAAAAAACAAAACTTCAGAGGGCAAAATTTGGGTCAAATGTTTAAGCAATTCGGCGTTGGTTCTTTCAGCTTCTGTCATATCGCTATTCAATGGTTTTTCCTCATATATTGAAGGATTCGTCCGAGCTTTTAGGCTATTATAATCATAAGGTTGCCCAGAAAGCCTAACTTTATGCATAGTAACGGTCGTGTGTTTGGCGTCAATAGCTTGTTGAGAATTATGGCAAGCCTAAAAATTGATAAAACAGCAAATACTGAAATCTTCGTTTGATTTATTGCAACATTTATTTATATTATATTAAAAATTGGTTAAATTTTATAAATTTTTAAAAATTCCAAACACCTTTTTAATAATTATTTTTTTTTAAATTTGAGAAAATAACATTAACGAGGTAAAGAAAGCTTTTAATTCAAAATTAAGGGAAATATAAAAACGATTTATTTTTTAAGTAAAAAAGAAAAAAAGTACAAAAATAGAAAATAATTAGGGCAGTCAAATATATGGATTCATAAATAAGTTAAGACTTACAAAACAATTATGTGTTCCAACATCCTTTTCATTTAAGACTTCTAAATCGGGAAATTGTTTCAGCAAAGGCTAAAAATATAATAATCCAACATATATGAAACAAGATAAAAAATAATATGTTTACAAAAACAAAGAAAATTATGTATCGCAAAACAGTTATTTTACTTTAATTTAATTAAGGATAATTCATTTAATAAGATCATAAGATTGTTATCAAAAATTATAAATTGAAATATTTAACATTTTCCGTATTATAAAGGCAAATTATAGAATATAAAATAAATTGAAAAACAAATATATAAGAAAGTTCTGTATAAATAAAATAAGATTAAATTTTTCAGTGCCTAAATAAGTTTTTTTAGTAAATTTTTTTACTTAATAATTACCGAACCAGAAATTTACCAAATATTTAGGGTCATGGGCCAATTTCTGCGAACAAATTACTAAACTATCCACATAATTGGCATTGTAGTCTTCCAACTTTTTATAAGGTATCGAGAAATATACATCTAAAGATGATAAAAAGGTGTAATAATGTTAATAGAAAGGCTGAACACCAATAATAATTTACCTACAAATTTCAAGATTAAAAAAATTTTAAACAACTTTAATACAGGCTATATTATTGTAAGAGCAAGCAATTGGGATGAATTTTATCATTTTTGATATCTAAATTTAAGTAACTATAAAAAACAATTTTAACTATTATGAAAGATTACCCATTAAAATATGTAAGATTGCTTTTATACAATTAATATTTATTCTTTACCAAAAGATTACCAAAATATCTAAAACCAATTTTAAACTATCAAAAAAAAATTATAGTAAATCTGCCAAATTTTTTAATCAAATAATTTACAAATATATTTTTTCATAATAAAACCTCCTTCCCTAAGTACCATCTCGAGGAAAAATGAATGTATAGCCGAACTGAGAAGTAGTTGCAGATAGATGTCTCCGTTTTCGGCAATTATAGGTGGTAGCTTGGCCGCTAAATTAAATTATAAATATAAATACATAAATAGAAAAATTAAATTGTATTATTGCTGTTTGAAAAATTACCAAAATCACGTCCAAGGTGCTAAAATTTTTTAGTAAAAAAAATAATTTCCGTTTATCATTATTATTTGATATAATACAAGCTAAAAATCTCTTAGATTATTTTTTATGTAAAACTAGGCCAATTTTATTTACTGATTAAATCACACTAAATAAAAAATGCAAGATTTTATTTAAAACAGGTACATTTTCCTTGGGGCACGTGACAAGTGAGTTATTATTTTCGTATTTTCAATAAATTTAATTTGATGTTGCTAAATTTAGTTTGTGCCATAAAAAGCTTCTAAATTAAAAATGTTTAAATGCATAAAAAATCTTTTAAAAAATAAAATTATCAGGGATTTTAAAATTTTACCAAAATACAAACTCATTTTGCATGTAGTCTTAACAAAAATATAAATAAACTTATTTAGAGAGCCATTCAAAAATATTAAATTTAAATTTATATAAAAAACTTGTTGCTTCAGTCAAAGAAGGTATATCACTCATATTTCCTTCGCCCATTAACTCATGCTTGGGTGTTAAGGATGATTGGGCCGATATAACTAAAAAAATATAAATTATTTTTATTATAGAAAAATTATATTATAAAACTAAAACAAATGTAAATTATTAAAAACAAAAAAAAACTAACTTTTACACACGATATTCTAACAATAACTTGTATTCAACATTCGAATTTGGGTGAAAATATTTAGGCAAAATGGCTACTAAACCATTTAATTAAAGTTTATTAGTAGAATCTAATTTTACTAACAACATAATTGCAAATATATATTATTAAGTAAAAAATTTGATAAATATCAATTAAGCTTCCCCCCTTTTTTCTAATTTTCAAACTTTGCGAACTAAAAACTAAAAATTTAGATACAATGTATAAAGGACGTGGCTTCCACGTTAATAAAAAAACACTAACTAATATATATTTTAGTTATTTAATTATAATTTTTACATTTTGATTTATTGCAAAAATACCTAAATATGTAAAATAATATTTGAACTAGTAATTAATAGAAACAGTGAAATTTTTAAGCTTATTACCCTACCCCTTTATTTTTTTTTTCTAATTTTTTGTTCTTTTTTGGTGCCCAAACTTAGTTTAATTTTTATATTTATAATCGTGATATTGAGTACGAATATACAAAATAAGTATGGGCAAAAAACTAAAATGTATTAAAAATTTAAATCTATAATAAAAAAATGTATTAAAGTTTATTATGATTAGATGCCTTGAGCTCAAACGCACTTTTACCAAAGACCAACAAAAATTTAGTAATTTATTACCAATCGTATTAATGGCAGGTTTTTCGTCAGAATAAACTATTCCAGGTTGAGGTCCTACATTAGTTTCTAAAAAATATTACTAATAAATAAAATTTGTACTGAAGAAAATAAGATATAAATAAGGGTGTTTATACTATATTATATGGTAAAAGTTTTAAAATTGAAGCATATTATAAAAAAAAATTCAGTGAAAAAACAAAAAAAAACATATTCTATGAAAAATCAAGAATTTGTATACCAATTTTCATACAATTAAAATTGTAAAAATTAATAAAATAAAATATTATTTAATTTTTATTATTCACTTTTCATATTAAAAAACCATTAAATCCTACAATAAAAACTACAAACCCACAATACCCGACCATTAATAAAATTAAAACCTACCTTTTTCATCCATAGCAAATGGGTTATTGAAAATGTTGGTAACAGTGATCACTTCTACCGTTCGACATACCTGTAATAAGACTTGAACTTGGACAGGTCTAAAATTTCTACGCGTCGTGTTGGCCCACCCTGAAAACTGAAAATATATATTATTAAATTGTTATATATAACATGTAAATACTGCTAGGCTCAGATGCAAAATTTAAATAAATTAAAATAATAGAAAAAAGAAAGGATTTTTTTTTATATATCAAGAAAATGAGCATCTCTATTTAATTAAACGTAATAAATATTAATCTTATTTAGGGCATGTCAAAACTCTGGAGTCTAGAAGAAGTTTATAAACTCCGGATATTTTTATTAAAACTTTGCTAGTTAATATATATAATTATTACATAATTAGCTGTGCTCTTTCATTTATTTACAACTTTCATTAAATAAAAATGAATTTTGACTACAAAAATATTCCAATATTTCCAATAAGCTAAAGTTTACTAGCAAATTTGAAAAACCCACTCCGGAATTCCGGAGTTGATGGACTCTTCCCGACTCCCGGAGTTTTGACATGCCTTAATCCTATTGCAAATATTTTTATACAAAGTTAAATTTTTTTGTAATTCATATGTCCTTCGTAATTCGAAAAAAAACTTTTATAACTTCAGATTTGTTTAAATTCATAAAGATATAAGATATGTTAAAAACGTTTACCTTTCAAAATTTTATCTTAACCTCAAATTCATATCGACCATATACCTTGAATATCAACTCAGCAAAAAGGTATGGTTTTTACAAATAAAAAATTTTGTAGATCGAAATATGTATTTTTGTGTATCAAACATCTTAAGGTATTTTAAAGAGTTCTAATTGGCTTTATAATGGTATAATATAACTTTGATGTGTGACAAAATAAAAATTTAAATTAAAATTCTCCAAAGTATGAGCATATTGTTTGGAATCTTAAAACTTTCAACCATTTTTATGTAATTAATTTTTTTTTCACATCTGAAATAAGAAAATTTTGTTATAAGCAAAGCCTAATCGCTTAATGCCCCAATACATTTATAAGAGTATTTTATAAAAATGGAAATATCACTATGAGGGTTTTTCTAAAAGCCTTTTGATTGCCATCACTAATTGTCAACGGTTCATATTTTTGGAGCAGACAAGGTCCATCTACACGCCATATAGGACATTCAGGAAACCGGACAATGTCTTGTTTAGCAATAAGGAAGGCGCCTTTCTACAAAATTGATAAAATTGATAAATCTTTAATATAAAAATTGATATTTTTGAATTTTTTTTTTTCAGTTTAAAAAATGTTTTAGATAAATTAGTTTTATAATAAAAATTTTTTGGACCATTAAAAATCTTTAAAGTAAATGATATTTAAACGATAATTAACAAAGTTTGTATGGATTTGATACTAAATTTTTATATATACTGAGTACAATTGCCCAGATTATAAGGAAATGTGAAAAATGAATATTTTCGATGTGAAAAAAAGTTCGATTCAAATTATTAAAGTTTCACAAAAAATTGAATTCAGAAAGTGTGCCCTTGTGTTTATTTATGAAAATAATTATGAAAAGATTAAACAACATATATATATGATATATAATTTTTTTAAATATAAAAGCAACAATATATATATATATATATATAAAGTAAAATTTAAAATATAAAGGTCTTTATAATGATTAAGATCAGGGCTGAGAAAACAAGGAGCCAAAAAACTTTGGCTCATTTTTCCCCCAAAACATAAAAAAAGAAAGGGGGCTACAAATAAAGGGCTAAAATAAAAATTCAAAAAAAAAGCCCTTACTAAGAAAAGGGGCAGAAAAACCCCACAAAAAGTGGCTTTTAAAAAAAGCCCCAAAAACCTCCTTTTATGTTTTCTTTATTATAATTTCGAAAAATTTGATTTTTTCTCTATAATAATGATGGGTGGGTTATTTTTTCTGAAAGCTCCTAGGAGTTTTTTTTAAAGAAGGGGTTTTTTTAAACATGCCCCTTTTCTTTGCAAGAAAAGGGGCTTTTCTTTTGCCATGCCCACGAGTTTGTGAGCATTTAAAAAAAATACTCAAAAACTTGTTAAAAAAAGCCCATTTAATTTTACCAGCCCTCAATTTAGATTAAACATTAATATCACACAAGAAAAAAATAATTTTAAATTATTTAAAGATTCAAAAATAAAAGCATAAGGAGCTGAATAAGGTATCTTGAGCTAAATTTGACAACAATAATTAAATACGAAAAAAAAACTGATTTAATGTTTATATATTTTTTTTTAAAAATTTTAAGAAATTTAGAGGTCTAAGTGATCATCTAGCCTAAAAATTTAAAAACACAAAAAATCTATCAAATATAATATAAGCAAACTATTGTAGTAAAAAAAATTTAAAAATGGAAAAGTAAAAAAAAATGATAAATTATTCAACATACACAAATAAGTGTTAATATTCCATCAATGAAAAAAAAGGCGTTGAAAAGAATTTTAAGATTAAAGTTAAAAACTAAGTATTAAAAAATTCTGCTAAATATATAAGCCATATATATTAAAATAAAAATGGCTCTGTGGCTATGTAAAATATATAAGATACCCTGAATGCATGTCTTTCCTCATTGTTATATCGCCTTTTTGAGGAATACAAAGATGTATCATTCCCGCTAATTAAAATAAAATTATGGGGTTGTCATAGAAAATGTATAAATAAAATTTGACAAACCATTTATTTATAGTCATTCAATATTAAAAATGAAAAATAATAATTTTATATTCTTTTGCCGTTTTCAGTGAACACAGAGCACCGTAGTTTATCGGCATTATCAATCACGATAACATGTGATATAATAACTAAAATTAGGCGTCTTTAAATTATATTTGGGGCCATCCGTTATGGAGAAGCTTTTAAATATTTATCTACAAGATTTTTAAGGAGTCAACAAGACCGGTTCCTAATCAGGTATTTTTTAGCTGAACCAGGCCCGATCCTAGCTTTTCCATTTTAGGGGGGCAAAAAAAACTCGTGGGCGGGCAGAAAAAAATTTTTTGCCGCCTTCGGCGGCAAAATTGGCCGTGACTTTCGGTCACGGCAAAAAATATACATTGACAATAATAGAATCCATGTTCAAAATTTTTTAACAAATTAATAGTAATTTATTATATTCTTAAATTATAAAAAATGAGATTATAAATTGAATATGTGAATTAAAATTAATTGTTACTAAAATTTGTTTAAAAGATATGAGATTTGAATTAATTGTAAGTATAATTTTATCATTTGATATCATTGCCCATGATAATTAAAAATATGATATATATGAATGATAAAAATGAATTATATAAAACTTTGGATTTTAGAAAATGAAAAGTGAAATATGATTGATTATCATGAAAACAAAATGTATAAGTATGCTAATTTGGAAGAATATATATGAAAAAACACTGGTCTAGTTAATGATTTTTCGTGTTCTAAAAGAACCAAATCACCTTTAAGCAGGTCACTACTTGTCAGCCGTTATTATCCTTTTTAAAGAAGAAAATGTGGCCTCACTCGACGTTGAAGAGCCAATTAACAAACTTATAGGAAAAATGTTAAATAGATTAGAAAACGCATCATTGTTATCATATAAAAATTAAAAAAATCAATAGTAACACATTCTTTGTAATTATTAAGTTTCTTATTAAAAAATTTTTGGTTACGTCAATTTCTTTTGATAATGAATTTTTTTCAATATTACTTATTTTTAAAAGAGGCTCTAATTTATTTATATCTAGAAGGTTAATCAAATTTATAAAGGAAATCTGAAGATTTTAAACAACTATTATCTGTAGAAAATCTATTATCAAAATATAAATAATTCAATAATATTAAAATAAATACTTTTTACTTCATCATAAATATTTAAAATATTTTCAAACTTATGAGTAGAAAATAAATAAAAATCAAAAAAATTTTAAATTTAGTTTTTCTTTTATCCATAGATAAATTATTGTCTTTTAAAAAAATATTAATATCTAAACAATTTTTGAATAAATCTTCAAATGTATTTTTATTTCTTGATTGTTTAATTTTTAACAAACAATGGTGTATTAAATCAAATTTTAGAAATATAAATTGTTCTGCATTGAAATTAATCTATAATTATTTTTAATAAATAATATAATTTTTTAATTAAATACAAAAAATAAATGGGTGATTATAAATATGGTCAAAAAACCCCGATTCGGCCTTGTGACCTGAAGATATAAAAGTTTTTTTATTTTTAATTTGTAAAAGAGATTAAATATTCCTGCGTACTTTTAAAAAAAAACAATGAGCAGGTAGTGACCACACCACCAATGGGGCAACAGCGGGTATGGTCCCGCATTCACTAAATACCTTGATTGCATCATGTTAAAAAAATTTATAAAGGGAAAAAAAATTATCAAAAAAATCTTTCCCTTCACTTATAAAAAGACAATCTTTTACAACAAAATGCAATCGGTGGTTAAAGCAGTGAATATACGGGACATGGTGTCCAGCTATTTTGCTTATAAATACTTGAACACCATTTTTTTCCCGGGCATTACGTTCGTTCCATCGTAGCATTGTGCGATCAGGTTCTTTGGTTCTAGATTATATTCTAACAAAAGATTGTTTTTAACTGAGAAAATTTCTTAAACATCAGATTTATGAATTGGTTTGACAAATATAAAGCTTTCTGTAAAATCAAATTTTTCTATATATTTCTATTAGTTTGATCTCCCTTGCGGATAAGAAGTATTAATGAATAAAAACACTTTAAAAAAAGTAAATATTTTTAGGATAATAAAATATTTTTGACGGAGCTAATTATATTATGCGGAAGAAATAAAATTACTATGTATATTTTTTTGGGGGGGGGGGGGGGGGGGGGGAAAAAAATTATTTTTTTTTTGGGGGGGGGGCAGGTCTAGAATCGTGCCTGAGCTGAACTGGGGTAATAAAGGAAATATTTATGGGCTAATCTAAAAGTTCATAAAAGGAGTTCCTTTTTAAAGAACCCAATTATTTTCTTAGTAATAAAATGCTTTTTATTTAAAAGGTTTATTGATAATAGTAATGAGTCGTATTCCTATTTCTGAATAAAGAAAAAACTAAAAATGGCTTTGGGAAAGGGCTCTTCACCTATTTATTTTCAAAGCTTTGCTAAAACTCAAATTTCTATAAGCTTCCCCTCCCCTTTTCTGGCTAGAACAATGCATATATTTCTTCCAATGCACTTTTCAGCATTGTTTTTTAGGTTATAAATGTATTAGTATGTATATGAAATAATTTTGAATTAATCATAAAACAATTATTTGTTCTGGCATAAATTTCAAAATTAATAGATAAATTTGCCCTAAAATTTGTTAATAAACAGTGAGAATGTTTAGCATGAGACACGTGGAAAATGAGTTTTGATTTGGGTAAAATTTAATTTTAAAAATTGACAATTTTATTTTAAATTTTTGATAAAAGTTTAATGTAAAAAGAATATTAATTGTGGAAACTAAATTTGGCAAGTTTAATTTGTGTTCATATACAATAAAATTATATAGTTTTATAATTTTTTAAATTCACTTTGCATGTGTCCACCTAAAAGCACTAACTAAAACATATATAATTAATGTTAAACATTTTTAACATTTCCGAAGTGGATAAAAATTTTTTTTGCCACAATTATCGGAAAAAAAATCCATATTGCATTTTTATAAAAGAGTGTGGGCCTAAATTTTACAGTAGGCTTTATAGTTACATTTTATAATTAAATCAATTGTATATAAATTTGCAATAAAACAAAGCAAAGCAAGGTTAAGTTTTGAATGCCATAAAAGATACTAATGGTTTTGATTTATTAAGAAGAGGAAAAATAATGATATATATGCCAATGCAAAAATGTATTTGTGTTAAAATGGCATTAATGAGATAACCTTAGAGAGAGATAAATAGAGAGAAAAAATATGATTGATATGTGAGGTTAGTGCATATTCACATATAAAAAAATTTTACTAGCAGCAAAAAACTTCACCTATCAATTAAAAGAGCTATTCTAAAAAAAAACCTTACCATCAATCTGACCCCCTTTCTACCTAAAAACTTTAGACTTTTGTCTACAACCAAATTTAACATAGATAACTGTGACTAATATATTTTATGCTGTCAAACATTAAACAAGTTTACATTCTATGTAATCTTTTTGAAGGACTTGTCAAATAGCTATCGTCTTGATCTTCAGCTAAATTTTCATTAATCTAAACAAAATAATATGTTATTTTAACATTTAATCTTAAATATATGTAAAAAAAATTTTTACCTTGTCATCATTCAACAAGCCAGTATCGCCATCTGAATCATAGGGAGAGCCTAAATCAATCATTATAAAATGTTAAACATAAAAGTGTTTATTTTATAAAGTGTTACTTTTTGCACGCTTCATTCAATTTTAGCAAAGTGATTGACAATTTCAGATGATTGCCTAAAAATTAAAGAATGTCTATAAAGGACGTATAGTTTATAATGATTGGAGTGACTCTGCTATAAAAAGCAAAATGGCGCATGAAATATATCTTCATAATACAGCAATTATATCCTAAACCAAATCTATTAATTTACATATTTCATATACATAATGATGGTATATGATAATAAAATAATTTTATAGGGTGATTGATCTTAAATAAAGAAAAAGCACAGATATTGTACATAACAGATATTGTACAAATGACGTCATTTTTATGAGAGAGTACCGAGTACCGTTTATAATAATATAAATATAAAAAATATAAAGTAAATAAACAATTTATTTTAGTATAAAATTAATTGTAATGAATTCAACTTAGCTGCCATACTTATTTTTTCGCATCATAATTTTTGGATTTTTTAATAATGCAAATAGTTATAATCCTAAGATCTAAAATAATTTATAAGCGTTTAATTATATCAGTTTTGATTTTTTTTTAATTTTTGCGTTAACACATTTAATTATTTAAATAAACTTATAACTGTATATGATGGATCACATTAACCTTTGGGCCCATGCTTTTAGCTATCTAATTAAGAAAACTATTAATTACAAATTTATAAATTGTGTACTCCTAAAATTTTATGTTCTTTATAAGTAACTTTACTAATATTCTCTCTTTTTCTAGGTATGCTAAAAAAACTAAAATTAGATTATTTTAGGTAAACTCTAGGATCCTAAGAAATATGATAAAAGAAAAATCTTGTGATATTTACGAAAGTATTTTTTGCCGGATAATGTATATTTTACAAACCCAAATAGAAAATTATATTTTAATAAACTACTAATTGGGCTATAATTATTACAAACAAAATTAAAATTGAATTTTTTTTTACGTATAATATTTTACAATTGTTCAACAAATATGGGGTATTTAAAAATATGATAGTTTTATAGCAACCTTTTAAATTTATATCAAACTTTTTTAAAGCTTATCGCTTAATACGCTAACAAAAATTTTATAAAAAGCCTTATATGGGCACGTGCAAAGTGAGTGTTTATTTTCGTAAAGTTTTTGAAATTTTAAAAAAATTTTATTTTGAAATAAAACGCAAATTTTTAAAAAGTTGCCATTTCAAAATTTTCAGAATTTTTATAATTTTACGAAAATTAAAACTCACTTTGCACGTGCCCTATGATATACATTTTGGTTTCAGCAACTTTGGCTCCTATGATCCATTTATGTAAATTTTTTGACCAATTTTGCAACTAGTGCCTCCAAAATATAAATAAAATGTTTTTCTCATATAAAAAATTCTTTTAACCTATATTATCATTTAAAATATTAAGAAATAAAATTAATATTTATTAGCATTAATAATATAGAAAACTTGAGTACGCCACGATTAACGGTTTTTAATCAAAACTTTTAAAAAATTTAAATTTTGCAGTTTAGCTAATCTGAGTATGAAAAAAACCATTATTTTCGTTTTAGAATTTTTCTTGTTTTTTTTTGACATGAACTTTATTTAAAGCTTGAATTATAGTTTGATTAGAAAAACGCTATAAATTTTTAAATAGAAGATGCTAGGTTAGTCAGATTTTAACTAAAATGCAGAACGACCTTTGTTTGATGACGTTGTTACACAGATTTTTAAAATTTTATTTTGTAATTAAACGCACATTTTGAAAAAGTTGCCATGTATATGCACATAAAATGTTCAGATGTAAATTTTTTCTTATAATTTTTGAAATATATGCAAATCTATAAATTTACAGAATTTCCAAAATTTTACGAAAATAATTTACTTTAAACGTGCTCGTAGGCAAAATTTTTTATAATTTGTTATAAACACAAAGAAACAAACATATCTTATCTAAAAAAAATATTCCTAAATCACGCTCCTATATTTTTCGATCCAAACCCTATTAACGATTCTCGTGCCTCGGTTTTTTTTACAATTTATGTCAAATATTTCAGAAAATAAAATATATGAATAACGTGGGGAAGGCATGTTTAATGAAACAAATTGCCTATATTAAGTATTGCCAAAACTAAAATTAACCTATCAGGTGTTAACCCACCGGTTATACCTTCCACACTTGATGCAATATTTATATTGCTGAATTTTCATCTTAGAAATACAGGCTATTCGTTCCGGTTTTGTGTTGTGGCAAGATAAAAATAAACCTACCATTATGTTTTTAATACTAATTTTTTAGAAATTTGTTGTTTATTTCAAAATCAAATTTTTCAATAAATTTTTTAATTATAAATCATAACCCTAGTTTCGTTTTTATATGACTAATTATTAATAGAAGTTTTATAGATTGAAATGTTTTTTTAGTAACCCGTGCTTGTCATCTAAAGGTAAGAGTGACCCAATTGACCAACAAAACATAAATAATAATCAAAATAATAATAAATTTTCAAATTGAAGTCAGCTGTAGCTTGACCTTGTCAAATTATTCAATTTCTTTTTCAAAATTAATATAAAAACGCATGGTTCATGATAACCGTATAACATTTTGCGTAATCTTTAGTTAAGGAGAGAACTCGTTATAAGAGCGTTTTGATGAAAATTCCATAGCTTACAATTTTATAAAAAAAATAAATTAAATTACATCACAGTTTTACTTGATTCAGCACAAAATGCCACCAACGATCCTTCGATTATAAAATTAGAAAGTAAAAGGTAACACCGAAATAAAGCCTAACAAAAGTTATAATCTTAACTAGCTCTTGTAACTGTAAAAAGCGAGGAAACCTAATTTGTTACATGGAATTGAACGAGAATTTATTTATAAATTTTAAGGTATCCCTTTTAGCCTGCTCTTTATAAATTTATAATCACAATAACATTCAAAAATCCTGCAGAAGCAATATTCAGTGCAACAATCCACGTTTTCGTGACAAGGCTCATACAAGTAGAGGCACTTGTGCCTTTTTCTGAAAGAGATATATAAAAAAAATATAAAAATAAGTATTGGGTTATGCTTTAAGCAATTCTTTTATGATCTAAGGCCATGCCCAAAATATTTTAATTTCTTGAAAAGTTTTTATCTAGTCCAAATTTGGTCTTTAACTTAAGCTGAAAATGTTTGAAAAAAGTTGAGGAAAGATCGATATTGTTAGGAGTATATTAGTATAAGATCAAGACCTGAGTCGCGTGTTGTTAGCTAGATCGAGAACTGATGATAATAATATAATAATGGCCCACAGCATCATCATGACAATTCATCAAAAATACTGAATATTTTTTAATACTTAGAAATAATAACATGTTCTAAATAGACCTATTCTCGACTTCAATTTTCATTTCCATAATGTTGTTAACGTATGATTCTATTTTATTATGAAAAAATTATATATGTTTCCGATTGCCTTAAATCAGCTGAATTTGCTTTTAAGTGTTGGTAGCCATGAACTTTGAAAAAACGCTTACTTAAAAAAACAACATTCGCTCTTTTTCCCCTATTCCAAAAAATATTATGTTTGTATGATGCGATCAATTAACAAATTAATAATTTATATTGCATAAAAATACAATATGCTAAAAATTTATTAATTCTACATTTGGCTAAGGACAGGTGCTAAATGAGTTTTATTTTTGTAGAATATTCAAAATTTTGAAAAATTTAAATTTGTAATAAAACGCAAATTTTAAAAGAGTTGCCAAATTAAAATTTTTGTACATAAAATACTTTTTCTAAAATAAAAATTTTAAAATAATTTTGAAAGAAAAAATAAATTCTTAAATTTTTAGACTAAAAATTTACAAAATAAAAACTCACTGCACGTGCCCTAATAAAATTTTTTTTACAATATTAACAAAAATTTAAAAAAAATTAGCACAAGCTTAAGGCTCCAAAATAAATTTCCAATATTCATTCATTCATATATTCATTTAAATAGGGCTATGGCCTTCTCCAGCCAAGTGAGTGGGCGTTCAATTGATGCCGGCGGACTAGCAACACAATAGCACTCGTGGCGATCACAAAAACAGGATTTGCTACAACACTCTTCATCATTTTCACAAAAATCTTCGTTCTCGAAACACGCTTCTCTTTTCCTATCGCATATGATAAAATCCAGTAGATGAATAAATGTCGATTCAAATGTATTTAGGGCGCGTTCAAAGTTCAATTATTTTTATAAAATTTTCAAATGTTCAAAATTTTATTTTTTCTTACATATTTTAAAATTAATAATATTTTTACAATTAAAAAAAAATAATAAAGCTTTATAAAAAAAAAAAAAAAGATAACAATATTTTTAATTCTTTTGAAATTTTAAATATAAACGTTAAAAATAATAAATTATAAAAGTTTCCGTAGGGCACTTAATTAAAATTCTATAATAGAATCATTTTATTTTGCTATTTAGTCATTTTTCCAATTACATTTTTTTTGTATTTACTGCCAGAATTTTATTCAAGATATAGATAGATTTGTCTTGTAACGAACTACATAAATTATATTTTTTTATATTATTTTTTTTTTTTGTTTAAATATTTGCATTTTCCTCCAAAAAATCCAAAAAAAGATCAATTTAAGATGGAATTATTTAAGAGTTTTATTAATTAAAAAACCACATTTTTCCATTTTGGGTTGCCATCCCACAAGCAGGCCACCCACCAGCTTAAAAGTGGTTGTACATGTATAATTCTTTTTTCAAAGAAAAAAGCTTAATGTGCACAGATTCGAATTCGCAACCACCCGCTAGTAAGACAGAACGGTTTGCCACTGAGCTATAGTGGATGACATTTCATTTAATAAATATATATTAAGAGCATACTCAAAAATAGATCCTTCCCACGGTGGATTATTGTCAGCTTTACTACAATCAACTATATATATTAAATAAATCAAAATTTAGTTTAAATTTTGATCCATGCAAAAACAGTAAATATTTAATGTATAATTTTAATAATCCTTCAGATTTATTTCTTTGATTATGAGTTACATAAATCTTTATATAAAAAAAAGACTCTTAAAATTTTTCTTAATTCTGTCAATTTGGTCAAAAGGCCATTTATTGATATAGACAGATCTAAAGAGCCGAAGGCGAAAGAAACTAGGAAAAACGAAATATGTATAAGTTAGGGCTATCATGGCTATGCATGCTTTTATGATTTTGCAAATTTGTTTTTTGGGACATTTACCATTGTTGACTTGGGTAATGTAAAAAATTTATTATTTTTTAAAAAAACAAATTGCTTCCTAAAAAATTTGCAAAAATGAACCTGTGTCTGAAATCTTGACTAAAGTCAAAATCGAGAATAAACAGAATAACAACAAATCCATAACTTTCATTGGAAAATATACCGAAAAAAATATTCGATTGTAATCTAGAAAAATAGAATGTTCCAAAAACTCTCTATGTCAATTAATTATGTTTGTACTTTACAATCTAGCTATACAAATTAAAATATCTAAATTTTTCTTTTTCTTACAATTAGAATCCTTTGAAGATATAACCCAATCTTATACAAGGCTAAACTTAAAATTTTTTCTTGACATAAGAAGCACTTTTATTATGTCGCCATTAATATTACTTTTGCCGAAATAATTGATTATAAAAAAATTTTAAAAACTTTAAAATTTCTTGAAAAAATAAATAAATGAAGCTAGAAGTAAGCCTAGAGGGGTAAAGGGGTGTTAATTGTCCACCATTAAATATTTAATTATTTTAAAGCTGAAAATTTGAAAATCCCAGTCATTTACCTTAAGAAATGTATTTCAACTTTAGAGTCAAAAAAAATAGAGTAGATCTTTGTAAAATTGTTATCGACACATTTATTTTAACTAATCTTTAACAATAAAAAAAAACAGATTCAAATACTTTAATGTAGCGCCTGAAAAAAACTAGGTGGGATAAGGGGTAGGGGGTGGACAGGGTCACATATCGCTATTTTCCTGAAAACATTTTTAATTTTGCCCCACATTAATTGTAGCCTAGAATATTTGTTTATGTATTAAACGACGAAATAGGTAATTAATTTTTGAAACTTTTCATAATTGCCCTTTCACAAATCTTCTATGGCGGCAAGTGGCACTCTTTACTTATGCATATTTTTGGCTTTGGCCAATTTTATTCAAAAAATTGAAATAGGAGATTAGCTTAAAAATAGAAACGAAAATATGTTTCCCATTTAGAATTAGATAAGCCAAACAAAATTTTTAAAATTTTGTTTGGCTTATTTATCTCTAAATGGGAAACATTGTTTTTTGTTTTTAACAGAGATAAATGTTTTGTTACGGATACAGCTATATTTAAAATAATTTTCATTGCAAATATTTAAATTTCTTACAAATGTCACAAGATTTGTTTATTGTTACTAATTTTTTTATTTATAATTACCAATTACTCAGACCTAACCAAGATCTAAGTAGTAAGGACAGGCATGGCAAAAGAAAACCAGCCTTTAGGGGATGGAGAACGTTTTTATTAAAAAACCCACTTTAAAAGGCATATAGAAAAGATTTGGTTTTTTACGTATTAAATTTTTTTTATAAGGTCCTTTATTATCAAACAAATAGCTTCGAATCTATTGTAAATTTTATAAATTAGGCAAAATCATATTGTTTTATTTGCTAAAGATGAATCTTTACTCTATAATAATTATTTTGCTTATGGTTCTTTTATATAGGATATAAATATCTAATCTTACATTTAATTTGTAAAAAATAAAATACGACGGCCAAAAAATGAACAAAGCGTGGCTTTTTTTCCCTGCTCTGGGGATTTATTTTGGTGGGCTTTTTTATCTAAAAATAATAAAAGCTTTGATCTTCCTTTTGCTTTCCAAGTAAAAATAAATTGATTGTTTTCCCATTTTTTTGAATTTTTCACTAGAACGGCCCTGGGGAGGGGGCGTGGGGAAGTGGCTGGGGAAGGGGACAATTAAAATAGTCGCTGCCATCTCCGGCAATCATTCTTTTTCGCGTTTTTATTGGAAAAAAATAATAATTATAATATATAATTTGCCAAAATAAGTTATGATTGTCAGGATATTAACGTACCAATAAGCTTGTTAATTAGTGATTTAAACTAGGTCAATCTAAGAAAAACGATATTACCTACGCAAAAATGAGGTTATGATAAAAATAAGTCCTGTATAAGGTGTCAAATATCATGTATGTAAACGCGCCCAAGGACGATAATTTAAAAACACATTTGCTGTCCAAAAATATCAATATGCATTAACGATAGCTGTACCTATTTAGTAGCTATATATATTGTTAAAATATTTCAAAACTGTGAAGTCTCGTTTTATCTCCCGCGAGTGGCTCGTCCTATAATAAGATTGAACGCATACCCGTGCAGGCCTAAGATATTAGAAAAATAAAAGGCAGCCTTTGGGTTTGTCGAGATCGTCACCCATCCAACTATTAACTAGGCTAAACGATTTATACAATATTAGATCATATTTAAATGTGATAGGTAAGCATATTTTGGCATTGATTTTCATTAAAATCGGCTGCCCGATTATCATGTCCATATGAGGGCTTTAGAAGCAAGTCATTTATCCTAGGAAGCCGAAATGTTGGGAGAATATCAAATGTGTTGCGACTCCTAGAAGTTTGTAAAACGTTTAAATATAACGAGGGCAATAAAGAAAATTTTGACCTTGATACTTTGATATGTCAAGTTTTTGAGGCCAAGAGTCCTTAATAGACGTCATCTTTAACTTATTATCTATATAATCTTTTAATCACACGTATAGCTGTAAAAAGGATAAGGTGAAAATGGGATTATAACCCCCCCCCCCCCCCCCCCAAATATGATGACAATTAACTTATAAAACTAATGAATCTTTCCCCTAAACATTAGTAGGATGGGGTAGATCGAAAGGTTTATGGTTAAAATGGTTTTCACAAGTTAAATCTCCGAGCATGGCATTTTCCGAATTCCAAGAATCTAACATTTTTTAAAGAGAGGTTCAATGATTGCATTAAAATTGGAAGATTGGTAAAAAAAACTATATGCTTCACACATAAGCCCACCTACTTTTTAATTAAGAGGGAGTCGGCCGTACGTTACCTGACAATTGTGGACCAAAAAATCAAGCAAGAATGAAATATAAAATGGGCCGAGAGTAAACTTATATTATGCCGGGTCGGATTTTTCTAATTGCGACTCACTCTATATAGTGTGGAATTAAAAATGTTCATAGCAAATTATTTTGTGCAGTGTGAAATGAGGGCATTATTTGTAATTTCAGAGCGGGCGGAACCTAAAACAAACAATGTCATGGGTCTGCATAAGAGTCTTATTTAATTCACAAATGAATGAGCTCGCTATCCCATTTGAATTCTGGTATACATGCATCAGTCATAGAGTTGAATTGTGTGCGAAGCAGATATTGAGGCCCCCCAAGGTCATCAGACCTAAAAATTTAGTGAAATATCCGTATAGCGAGAAAAAGGTTATTCCCTACCTTATTAATAAATATAACACGAGCTGTAACCGACATAGTGTTTGATTGAATAACACCAATTTTCTTGATTATACTTGGTTTTCGAAGGTAATGAGGCAATTTGTTTTAGTTTAACTAGGCAGCGATATCACGACCACAAATGTAACCTTCGCTAACCATATGGAGGTTATATTTGCGGAAAATTTAATCATAATTTAGCGTAGGTTTTTAAAAACTAATTTTGCAACGAAAAAATTTATAGATACAATGATGATGATTCTTTTTTCTTCAACATTCATAACAGTTTGCTTGGTAGGAAGGCCATTTGTAAAGGCACAACTTTCATTTCCATCCGGTATTTCATTCACTTTAAATAAAAACAGATGTGCGGGTAAGACGTCTCTTTAAAAGCTCAGTGGCAAACTTTCCTGTCTCACACACAGGAGTTGCAAGTTCGAATCCATGCAGAGAAGGCTTTTTTCTTCGGATTGTATACATGTGTAACCACTTTTAAGCTACTGAGTGACTTGCTTAAGCAGTAGGCCTTAAACGATACGCCTAAAGTAACTCAAAATCTAGGTTGCCGGCGTGCGAGCAAATCTTACTATATAAAATAGGCAATATTAATTCCTTTGCTCGGGGTAAAAGAGTCAAAAATAACACGTGGCGCCCCCTAAATAAGAAAATGTATGAGAAAAACCTCAAAATAAATTGTTTATGCAGGTAATACAAGCGATTTTTATAAGATGCTTCAGGGCGTGATGGGATATTCTTATTGTTTTACGAGAATTAAATATTGGGCATAATTTCTAGGTAGGTTAAAAGAAAAATAAAACTTTATCCTATCTCTAACCTTTCATAATGTATTATTATTTTAAGGAATTACAGCCAGAGCTGGGAAAATACCCATTATTCTGCTAAAATCATATTTGGTTTTTCTAAGATTTTATTAGATTTTAAAATTAACTGTTATTAGATACAAAAATTAAGGAGAAAATCTTAAATTTAATACATCTTTTCTTCATTAAACCTAAAACCCTAAATTTTTTGTAAGTTTAGAAAAATATTAAAATGAGTGTAACCCAAAAAATTATTCTCAGCTCTGCCTACAGCAATAACACAGGTCTAAAAAAAGTTATTTTGTTTGGCTAGATTTATAAACGTTTAAATTTATCTACAAGGCTGCCCAATTTATCTTTTTTTCAATCTAAATCTGAACCCTGCCTCCTTAAGATATTATTGAGATATGGTTTAGGCAAAACGGATCTTGGTAATTTATTAAAATCGTAACTTGGGTTTTTCATCTAATACAAAAAAATAACTCAGTTATAAACATTTTACACCTTAACCTGTTCTGTTTTTTATCATTTTGATAGAAAATATCAGTTTTGATAGTCAAGTCGTTTATATTTTTTAGAATCGCTTTTAATATTTTATAGCTGGCTTGCATTTGTAGGAAAAAAAACGGTAAGTAGATTTGAAACTTAAGAATACTTTGGGTATATATGTTACATCTGATTTATCTTAGAATATGACAAGATCTAAGATAAGGCCCCTAAGCATCAAGAATTTGTGAACCAAGGTGATAGTTTTCAGGCAGATAAAGGACTCATTATTAATTACCACTTTAAATCCCTCATTTTAAAAATTTGCGGAGCTATTGTTTATTTATTAAAACACTGGACAACAAAATTTGGTTGACCATAAGCATCATTTATAACCACTTTTGATATTTGGCCGAATTTTAGCGCTGATCACGAATACTAATTCAGAATTTTAGCTAATGCCTCAGATTTTTTGTTCGGTGTCAAAGTCGGATTTTTCCATGGAGTATTTTGGGTTCTTGTATCATAAAACCTATGGGTAGTAACAAAAATTTAAAGATAACGGATATCCACTATTAACATAAGGCGTTTAAATTTTTTTATAATATTTAAATTTTTTTATTTTTTAATTTTTATAAAATTAGTGGTTTTCGTCATAAAATCCTTTTTTTGATCCTGAATATTGTGAAAGCAAATTTCTAATAATTTTAGGTATTTTTTAGATAGGTTTTTTATGAGCTGAATATGCCAATAGAAATTTTGGAAAATTAATAGTTAAATAAATTTTGTAATTTTTTTCTGTACTTTGGACGCGGTTAAAAAAAGTTGGAGGCATTGAAAAAATACTAAGTTTGGGTCATTACAAGAATATTCTCTACAAAACCCTCAAAAAATCGTTCATGTTGTTCTTTTTTGTTGTCCAGTGTAATTCAAAAAGCAAATTTACCCGGCGAAATAAATTTTTGGATATAAAGAACAAGGCCATCCTGTAAGTGGAAATTTATTAATGCTCGGGGACATCTGACAATTTTAGCAGATAACAGGGTTTTATTACCAGAAGGAAAAAAAATGTTTGGTTTGATAGTATAGAAACATTTTGCTGAGTTTTTTAGTGACCCAGACCGGGATGAAATCTTTTTACGCTACTTATTCAGCTGTAGGACAACTTTAACCAATGAAACCATATTTTGGATAAAATATATAATTGATATGTTTAAGCCGATACGATTTTCGTAATGGACGCGACAATTACCAATTGCTCTGAATGTAAATGCCAGAAAAAAACTTTTCAAGTATCGAATTTATATATATGAAAATGGGTGAAATGCCGTTAAATCGTTAGAAGTTTTTAACCTGAAAAATCTATCAAATTGAAAGTGGTTTTATTTGTAGTGAATTAATAATTTTTTTTCTTTCTGAATAGTTTATCTCTATAGTGAGAAATTTATAACACGGATATTAGAAGAGAGTCCTCCATAAAACTCTAAAATTTTAATATTTTAATAGCTGGACCTCTTTTATTTCTAAATTAATATAAGCAATGTGTTAATATTATTTAACACAAAGTAGAATAAAAGCTCACAAATATATCTTTTTTTTTATTGTGTCACATAATACAAATCTTGTTAATATAAATGTATTAATATTGTAGAATTTAATTTTTGGTAGTAAAACATTTTTAGAAATTTGAAATTTTGTTGTAAAACATAAAATCATTTTGCTACAACTTACTTGATAAAATTAATTTAAAAAAAAATAATTCATAACCTAATAATGAATATGGTAATTATTGTATATCCTAGTGGCTATAAATATTCGAAAGATAAGTTAAAATAAGTTAAAAATATATATTTTACAACTAAAACTAATTTAATTATAAAAAAACTATTTAATTCACGATCACACAGCTAAGTTTAATAAAATCAATGTTTTAGTGTAATTAATAAGTAATAGGGGCTAACAACAATATTTATAGCAAAAGTCACAAAATTGCAAAGATCTAAAGATACCCAAAATATAAAATGGCAGTTCGTATGAACCCCAGATAGCTAATCGCGCATTTAATATTATAACAATTTATAGCCAAATTTATTTAATTGTATAGAAAATTTATTTTATACAATAATGTAGCCTAATCATATTTTTTAAAATAATTTGTTTAAATTAATTGAAAGCTGAAATAAAAAAAACAAAGATATATATATATTAGCATACTTAATTTACAAACCCGCGAGCACTGTAGGATCTTTAAAGAGCCCACATCTTGAATTTTTTAAAAATATTTTTAAATTATGGGTTAATTTTTGTGACTCTTTTAATATCAAAAAAAAAACAATTAATTAAAATTTGTTCCAAGTCAAATAACATTATTTGACTAGAAAATTGATAAAAAGCCATAAATTGCCTCAATGTATATTAAGCCTAAAATAACTTTAAGTATTCTTTTAAGACAGTTTTACATATTAAACATATAAAATACATGTTTGTATTGTTTTATAATGTTAGTAATTATTTTATTCACTATATTTAATATCTAGTTTTTAAGTTGAAAAATATAAAAAAAATACTTTTATATTTAAATTTTTTTTCATGAATATCTTTTAAATTACTTTAATCGACTTTAAAACACAATTTAATCATACCCCTATTATTAAATTCAAAAACTTTATTTAATGTACTATAGAAAATTTTTAGTTTCAGATTTATACTTTTTCATAATAAAAGAATAAAGCCATAAAATTGGGGTCCGTATAAAACCCAATGCATGCGTTACACATTTCTTATATTCTACCATCCGCGGGTTAAATAATTTATAGCTGTAAAATATAAGATGTTAAACTAATTTAAATATCAAATTTACTAATAAGTGAGGTGAAAAGTTTTTATTTAAACTTCTTGTATTTTAATCTGCAAAAGGTAGGGTGAGATTTTTGTAGGAATGGTACAGTAGAATCCATATGGACCCCAATTTTAGACCTCTAAAATATTAAGATTTTTTGAGCTATAAGCATTATTTTAAAAAAACGTTTTTTTCAATTATAGACCATCATTAATGAATAATTTAGATTTTATTCAACAAAAAAAAATCTGTTATATAATTTATCTATATTATACTAAATAAAACAGATCAATGAATTAAATATATCAGTATTATTGATTAAATTGTGTTTTTAGGTCGGATAAAACATTTTTATGAAATATGGAATAAGAATAATATAAAATAAAAAATTATTCATGGTCCTTATTAACCTTAAAAGCTAGACATTTTATAAAGAAAGATTACTTAATATGTAAAAATATTTCTAATAATACCTATAAAATATGGAACTAAGTTTAAATTTTCAATTGGTTTTCAATATTGAAATTTACCATGTGAGGTTTTGCAAGACCCCAATTTAATTTCTAAATTTTTAACATCTTTTGTTATTAGGACCAAATTTCACTTGCTAGTTTTATAATATATTTCAGAAAACGGTCCCGAAATTTTGGCCAATAATATATTTTATCTACATATTTAAAAAATAAAATGTGATGGGGTCTGTAAGGACCTCATTAATGGCGGATAAATCAAAATTAGTAGTGTGAAATTTTATCTAAATTATTGTCTGTTTTCCCTTTTTTGTAATTAGACATATTCCTATTAAGTTATAAATATTAATAAATAATTGTTTTGAATCATATTAGTACTTGGGGCTTTTTGTGTCCAAGCTCCCTTACAATAGCAGGTTTGCATTAATGGCATATGCCAATTCACCGGTCCTGCTCTCCCCGTTGAAGCCATATAACTCAACTAATTGGGATCATCTTGTTAATAAAGTGAAATGCAAAGGTTAAAAACTATAATCAAACATTCTCACAATTAGGTCATGTCTTGTTTCGTTTTTATTTTTCGGAAAAATGAATAATATTTCACATTAAATATGGATATATAAAAGTGCTTTATAGTAATGGGGCCATGCTATAAATCAATTTTGATAGATAAGTAATTTCATGTTAATATATATTACAAAAAAAAATAAATTATAACAAGGGACGGCTTAAACTGAAATTGATTTCCATATATAAAATTATGTGCCATTATTATTTAATAAAATAAAAATTTACAAACGAAGGCAAAAATTTTATGTTGCCTTAATACATTGATCGTGGGTAAAAACGGATAAGTACTAGAATATTATAGCATTGGCATATTCGTATGCATTAATTTTCAAAACGAGCTATTATTACCGAACATAAAAGGTTAAAAAATTTTAAAAATCTTCTAAAATAAAAAATCTGCTAAATCTGGAAATTAGGCATTACATGTAGTTAAATCAATGGAGATTACAATATTGATGAAGAGACGCACTTAATTTTAATCTTAAAGACCCCAAGGAACCCCGCCGCATAGTAATAATCACTCAAAAATACAAAAACTAATTTTTATCATAAATGTTTTTGGTTTGGGCAAAAAATATCACATTTATGGGATCGTGCTGGACTATTTAATTTTTATTATTAAATATCAAAACTAGAAATTTTATAATTTTTGTCGTTATATGAAGAAAAATTTTGCAAACCATCTATAAATAATGAATGAAAAAATGTAAAATTGAACATTATTGTTTTTAAAAATTAAATATTTTTTTTTTTCAAAATAAAGGTGGAAAAGCCAGACTAGACCTGGTTTTTAAATTGGCCTTGAAAGTATTCAAAAAAAGCAACAACTCTTCAATTATTAAGTCATTGGGTTTCATGGTGTCTCGCCTATCCAAAGCTTCTTACGGCAAGGATTTGAGCAACCTTAAGAAGTCAGGTAAATTTATAAAATCTTTTTTAATATACAGGTTACCAAATATTAATGTTAGTGAATTTTTATGAAAATTCAAAAAAATTTATTCCCATGATGGTCTAATCTCATATATGTATTTCGTTGTTCCAAGTTTCTTCCGGCCTTGGCTTCTTTTATCCGTCCAAGTCGAAAAAATGGCTTGACCAAATTGATAAATTGAGATTATTTTAAAGAGAAAAAATTAAAAAATCTTTTTATCTTATAATTCTAAATAACTTACGTATATTTATAATATCAAGTAGTGGAAATAAAATTATATAGTATAACAAGCTTTAACATGAGCATTTAGATAGTATATTTAGCCAGGGCTGGGAAAACAATGAGCCAAAAAACTTTGGCTCATTTTTTCCCCTAAAACATAAAAAAAGAAAGGGGGGCAAAAATAAAGGGCCAAAATAAGAATGTAAAAAAAGCCCTTACTAAGAAAAGGGGCAAAAATAAACCCACAAAAAGTGGCTCTTAAAAAGAGCTCCAAAAAACCCATTTTATGTTTTCTATAATAATTTCAAAAAATTTTGATGGGTGGGTTATTTTTTCTTAAAGCTCCTAGGAGTTTTTTTTAAGAAAAGAAGCATTTTTTAAACATGCCCCTTTTCTTTAAGCAAGAAAAGGGGCTTTTCTTTTGCCATGCCCACGAGTTTGTGGGCATTTGGAAAAAAAAACCCAAAAACTTGTTTAAAAAAAGCCCATTTAGTTTTTTTTCCAGCCCTGTATTTAGCGTCCAAACTTAAATACCACACGATATATTATCGGTTAATACTTTATTGTAGACGTTTTATTTAAAGTTAAAATTTAAAAGCTTAGCTGTTGTAATGCAAAATAAATTTTATTTTAAATCTTAAAATATTTGATTTTTATAGTTTATTCTTTAAGTTTAATTAAAAAAAGGGGTAACAGATTTAAAAATTACTAAAATGGCAGCTTTAATCTCCGTATTTAGCTCACAACTCTCAAAAATATACCTGTGATATAATACATAATGCCATGCCAGGTTAAGTGTAAAACTCAATTTTTTATAATAAAAATTTCTAGTTGTCGAATTACAAAAGATAATTACATTAAATAACCATCATTAAAATATATTTTTCAATTTTTATTTATTAGATGTCGCTATCTATGCAGGAGCTATCATTACATGCCGTTATAAACTGTCTAATTACAAAGATCTAACCGAAGTTGTCAACTTTCCTTTCAATTATACAAGCTATTGTGCGCAGTATGCCACGATTAAAAGCCTATTTCCCATATAACTACCGGGCATCTGTGGATTGGCCCAACTATTTTATTATTTTTTAGCTGTTTATTTTCATAAATATACAATATCAAGCGTAAAGGAAAATAATAAAATTATAAATTGATAAATACGGACAGAAAAAATTAAACACATTGTGTGTTATATGTGGCCAATAAAACAAAATTCAAACTAGATAATAACAACAAATAACAAAAAATTAAATTATCAAAGTAACTTGATTTACACCCAAGAAATTAAAAGGCCTCTTGAATCTAAATGACCGAGTTTTTTTTTAATAAAACTGATTTTACAATAAACATAATATAATAAAAAATGAATCATGTTAAATTCATTTGAAAATTAATTTAAACATAGCAAAAGTAAAAAATATCTTTATTCATCTAAATCAATCATTCTTTCAAAACATGGCAAAAATGCATATTTTATGGTTGAAACTGGTGAGTTTACTAATAATATATATCAAATACTGATTATTGTAGTAAACGTTTTGACTCATTTTGTGATTTATTAAGTGCTAGACTAAATTACTATAAAGAAAATTAAAATATATTTTACTATTACTAATATAATAAGTAGGCGAGACCGGGGCGAAATGAACATAGTTTTACAAAATTGATGATTTATCTACAAATTACATGCGAATTTTTAATGTAAATTTAAAATATAGAGATACATCATTATATAATTAATTAGGTGGATTAATTAAAAATGTTTATCAAATTTAGGAATCATGAGTGGTTATGTCAGCGTCCAAACGCAATATTCCGCCGGCGGAATATTGTATGGACTTGAGCTCAACGTCCAAAGCGTATATTCCGCCGGCGGAATATTAATTGGCGTATAGTCAACGACCAAAACGCATTTTCGCCGGCGGAATATTGTCTGGACTTGAGCTCAACGTCCAAAGCTTATATTCCGCCGGCGGAATATAAATTGGCGTATAGTCAACGTCCATGCATTTTCGCCGGCGGAATATTGTCTGGACTTGAGCTCAACGTCCAAAGGTCATATTCCGCCGGCAATGTTGCACAATTTAAGGGACAAACAAACTTAATGTGTTAAATTTTTAAATATCGATCTTTAGATGTTTTTAATTTTTTATGCTTAGATTATGAAATGTTAAATAATTATGGGTTAATTTGAAAAAAAGGTTGAGGGCTAGAATGGTGTTTAGTAGTATAGTATAATGCTCATCTTTTCTCTCACAATACTCAGTAGCGGTGCGTGTTTTGTAGCTTCTTAAGGTGGTCGGTTTATATAGTATTTTCCTCGGTTCTCATATCGTCATCTTCCCACCGACCTCCTTGATGAATTGAAGAGTTTATAATACTTTAACCTGAGACCGGATTCGGCACTCCGTCTCGTTCCACACTGTTTTCATTTCTGTTCAGACGTCCATAAATCTACTTATCTAACTATTATAGCATTATAGCGCAAAAAACAGGCAAATCTAAACAATCAAAATTTTGGCCCGGACAGACATTTCGGGCCTAGCGGCAGGGGCCGGGTGACATATAGCCGGACGCTATTTAACCGGACGGGCTTTTAGGTCCCCAACCGAGAACACTACCAAGAAGTGCGCTAATGACTTCTAATAACGGCGTAAATTTTTATTTATACTTAATGGGCGGAAGACCTTAAAACGTCGATGTAAACAATGCTGTCACTTTAAATCCCCGAAGATCTTAGTGCGCAATAAAGTTATTAATGCTAATAGTTATTAAAAAAACTTACCAAGGTGCGTTAAAACACGAAGGTGATTATTGAGAGCGCGCGATAGACTTCTAAGACTAGAGGGACTGCACTGATGTCAGACTTACTGATGTCAGACTTTTAGGGAATATAAAACGATAAAAAACCAAAACCAAAACCTTTTAAGCTTTATCTCAGCTCTCTCGTTCAACCGTTTTTGAGTTAGGTCATTAAGGAACAGCTTGACCAGGCTTATTAAATACTAAATTGGTATTAAGGTAATGGGAGGTATATTATTAGTTAAATATTTGCAATTTTTGTAGAGTAAATAAACAGCTTTAAACATTTTTAAAGTAAATTTTGAACTCCACTAGTCCCATTTATATTTTTATGCACCGATAAATAATTAATATAATTTAAAATGACATTTAGCTCAATAAAATTTCAGGTTCGAAATATACCAATGCAATATTTTGACAATTTTTTTGGATCCCTTGCCAATCTTTGAAATAAAAAAATTTATATGATAACTCCCAGCATATTACAATTAGAGTTTAAACCGGCCCGTAAAATTCCCGCCCAAACCATCTGGCAAATCATGACTTAGGCCCTATTTTTTTCATTTTTAATTTTGTTCGACTCAAATACCTCCCGGAAATATGTTAATAGCTATAAATTCTTGTTTGGGTTATCAATACACAGAGTGCCGGTAATACTTTACATCGTGTTTCCCATATTTAATTCGTTAACAATGTTTCTTTTTAAAAGGGAAAATAAAATAAATTTGGCCCATACTTTACGTATTTTACAGATTGCCTTCGCCTTTATAGTCTAAAAAGTTATATGAGGCTAAAATTATTATTTGTCTAACACCCTAAATAAATTATTTGTTAATGAATAATGGGGTTCCTTGGTAAAGAAGTTTAAGGTGGGGCTATCGACCAAATGACATATGTTTTTCTACAACAGTTAATTTATTTAATGTCTAGCACCTAGAATTCTCCATTTAAAATAATGTTTAAATGTTATTGCTTTGTTTCTGACAATATAAATGAGAGAACCAATACGCTTTGTCATTCTACAAAATTTTGTTTTTTCTTGTGAAATTGTAAAATACTTGATATTTTTGTAATATTTTATCCGAGCCCTCAATCGTTATGAATTTTACCAATTAAAAACTACATTATATTAATGGTAACACAATTCATATCAGTGACTTAACCGATTTTACGAAAACATAAAAGTATATGTTTTCATAAATCTTATTTCAAATATATCTTTCGTTTTTCTTAGTTTCTTCCGGCCTTGGGTCCTTACATCCGTCGATATCGAAAAAATGGCCTTTTTTGATCAAATTGACAGATCGAGAATACCCTAAAAGAATAACTTAGAAATCGGTTTTTCATTTGAAAATACTTTTTATATATTTATCATATCAAATAATGATCGGCATTTAAATAATACAAAAAATTTCGCGTCCAAACTTAAATGCGATACGATATATTAACGGTATTTAATAAAAGTTTTACTTTTTTTTGGGGTGAGGAGCTTTGAAATTGCTATGCGGCGACGTTCATAACCCCTTTTGTCAATAGAATTAAGCGCGTATCTTCGCCAATACCATAATATTCATCGAAATTACGCCGCACTCTCCGGAATATTATAGCATGCAGGCTTTACAACCCTGGCATAGGTCGAAGGCCAGAGTCATTCACCTGCTAAAACAATGCCCCCTCTTGCCCTACATCTCTTGAAAGAGACGGCATACCCGTCAGAGCATAGCCCCTTTTAGCCCTGTTGGGTTCTAGGCATTCACTTAACCTAAACTAAGAGCTAAAGAATTTTCGGCCAGAAAACTGGCAATATTTAATTATATTAATTTGAGACTGAGCCCTAAAATATCTTAACAATATATTATCACATTAATTTGAAGATATTAATTTCATGCAAGTATAAACGTTTATTCCTGCAAAGCAGAGCAGTGGCAAGTGGGTCATCAAAGAATGATTTACAACACGGACAATCCAAGCACTTGTAACCAATCTTAATAAATAGTCTTGCTTTTTAAAAATTCCACCAATTACCTGCTCTCATATTAACCAGAAGTTTGCAGCCGAAAGAAAACTTTATGCAATCAATACTTTTTTTAAAGAAAAATAAAAAAGGTTGTGAAGTTTGAACTTAACACTTTAGTTGTTCTAAATATGCGAAAAAACTTTCAATTTATTTTTGTTTTTGAACCTTTTTTGTTTATTTGGCATTATTTCTAAATATTTTCAATGTTTATAGCTTAACTAAGTGTAATTAAAAAAACGGTAACGGATTTATAAATCTTTAAGATGAGGTTTGATCTCCCTAGTTAGCTCATAACTCTCCAAAATTTGTTGACCTGTGTAAGTAGGCGGGGCTAAAAGGGTTAGGTTGTTCCGGGATAAGAAAAATAGGGCGAGGAAAGTATTTTTAAGTGAATGATTCTGACTTTAACTTTGAGAGACAAACATTGTGCTAAGAAAAAATGATGTCGGGCTCAAACTTTTTGATAAATTATACTTTAATAAAAATATTTTTGACAATACCCTGACCTGCATTATGCAGTTTAATTTCAGCAGTTAACCTTATTATGACAATTTGACTTTTTATAAACAACCAGGTAAAAAACTCATTTTGTAGAACAAAAAACCTAAAACAATGAATAATTTTGTGTTCGGGAAAATAAAAGACAAAGCTTCATGGGAGATTAAAGAGATTCGTATATTTAGGCGGGCCAGGTGTGAGTCGAAAATTAGGTAAGGTAGGCCTAGCCGGATATGCCAACTTTAATTATTGTGAGCCTTTTTGACATCATAACTTTTTTTCAAATTCTTTAGATGCCTTGGCTCACCCAATAAGCGGGTTAGGTCAGGCTATAATCTAAATATTTATATTTTCTCAAGATTTGTGAAAGAAATTTTTATGATCAAGTGGAAGGTCGTTTATGACTAATATCACTTTTATCAACAACATTTTTTTCTTAATGGAGGAGATAGGTTGCGCGTTAAAGAACGAAAAATTCTCATATGATCTTAACATTTTGCTGCACTAATCAAACATTATAAAGAAAAATTTCCATATTGAGTTGAGATTATTTAAAAATAAGATTTTTCAATTTTAAAGAAACACCATTCTAGTATTTTCATTTTATCAAACTAAAAAAATTAAAAAATTTAATATTGTCATAAAGCGTTTTTAGGCACTTTGGTAAGTTTTATAGACACCAGGATCCTCGGAGCATTTAAAGTCACCGGCGCGTTATTATATCTTAACCTTTTATGCTTTCGCCCATTTTTCAGTTTAAAAAAAGTCGGTTAAAAATTATTACGCCTCTGTGTATCTAAAAATTACGCGCTTTCACATATGTAGGTGATTAAATCGAAATTCGAAAGTCCGGACCGCCCGAAACACAAGCCAGGATCGGTCAAAATTTATAACGGGCCAAATAAACTTGACTTTTATCTAAAATAGTATTTACGGGCAGCGCCTAAGCTTTATATGTGCTCTTTTTTTACTATTAAACAAGAACTAGAAACCAATTTTTTAGGTTTATAATTAAAAATTTTCGGGCCTTATTTTTGGATTCGATCCAGGCCGGCCATAAATTTGAAAAAACACTTTTAAAAATATATTTGGCTGCCGGGCCAAGTTTAAAATCTAAATAACATCTTAATTGCCTGCCTTCAAAAATCCTCAGCGCCATTCTGAAGGGCTTTCAGATGCTTTGATCTCTTTTATTGTCTAAATTACTTTTAAACTTAAAGCTTGTTAATATTGGATATTCCGTTATACATTAGGTTCCCCCTATAATTTTTATTATTACATAAATTAAAGAGGCGTCCATATGTATTTATGGCACGCGGCATAGGGAAGAATTTATATTAAGAATTGCCTTCTAAATATTTGAACATATAAATAATTTTGTTTGATTTTTAATTTCATCTCCTTTTTATTCAAATGAGCTAAATGTCATTTTAAATTATTTCAATTATTTATCGGTGCATAAAAATATAAATGGGACTAGTGGAGTTTAAAATTTACTTTAAAAATGTTTAAAGCTGTTTATTTACTCTACAAAAATTGCAAATATTTAACTAATAATATACCTCCCATTACCTTAACACCAATTTAGTATTTAATAAGCCTGGTCAAGCTGGTCCTTAATGACCTAACTCTAAAACGTTTCAACGAGAGCTGAGATAAAGCTTAAAAGGTTTTGGTTTTGGTTTTTTATCGTTTTATATTCCCTAAAAGTCTGACATCAGTGCAGTCCCTCTAGTCTTAGAAGTCTATCGCGCGCTCTCAATAATCACCTTCGTGTTTTAACGCACCTTGGTAAGTTTTTTTAATAACTATTAGCATTAATAACTTTATTGCGCACTAAGATCTTCCGGGATTTAAAGTGACAGCATTGTTTACATCGACGTTTTAAGGTCTTCCGCCCATTAAGAATAAATAAAAATTTACGCGGTTTATTAGCGCACTTCTTGGTAGTGTTCTCGGTTGGCGACCTAAAAGCTCGTCCGGTTAAATAGCGTCCGGCAATATGCCACCCGGCCCCTGCCGCTAGGCCCGAAATGTCTGTCCGGGCCAAAATTTTGATTGTTTAGATTTGCCTGTTTTTTGCGCTATAATGCTAAAATAGTTAGATAAGTAGATTTATGGACGTCTGAACAGAAAAAATGAAAACAGTGTGCAACGAGACGGAGTGTGCCAAATCCGGTCTCAGGTTATAGTATTATAAACTCTTCAATTCATCAAGGAGGTCGGTGGGAAGATGACGATATGAAAACCGAGGAAAATACTATATAAACCGACCACCTTAAGAAGCTACAAAACACGCACCGCTACTGAGTATGAGAAAAGAGTGAGAGCTTAGCGCTCAGAGCTGAAAAGATGAGCATATTATACTCCTAAACACCATTCTAGCCCTCAACCTTAATTTCAAATTAACCCATAATTATTTAACATTTCATAATCTAAGCATAAAAAATCAAAAACATCTAAAGATCGATATTTAAAAATTTAACACATTAAGTTTGTTTGTCCCTTAAATTGTGCAACATTGCCGGCGGAATATGAGCTTTGGACGTTGAGCTCAAGTCCAGACAATATTCCGCCGGCGAAAATGCATTTTGGACGTTGACTATACGCCAATTTATATTCCGCCGGCGGAATATAAGCTTTGGTTGAGCTCAAGTCCAGACAATATTCCGCCGGCGAAAATGCGTTTTGGTCGTTGACTATACGCCAATTAATATTCCGCCGGCGGAATATAAGCTTTGGACGTTGAGCTCAAGTCCAGACAATATTCCGCCGGCGAAAATGCGTTTTGGTCGTTGACTATACGCCAATTTATATTCCGCCGGCGGAATATAAGCTTTGGACGTTGAGCTCAAGTCCAGACAATATTCCGCCGGCGAAAATGCATTTTGGACGTTGACTATACGCCAATTTATATTCCGCCGGCGGAATATAAGCTTTGGACGTTGAGCTCAAGTCCAGACAATATTCCGCCGGCGAAAATGCGTTTTGGTCGTTGACTATACGCCAATTAATATTCCGCCGGCGGAATATAAGCTTTGGACGTTGAGCTCAAGTCCAGACAATATTCCGCCGGCGAAAATGCATTTTGGACGTTGACTATACGCCAATTTATATTCCGCCGGCGGAATATAAGCTTTGGACGTTGAGCTCAAGTCCAGACAATATTCCGCCGGCGAAAATGCGTTTTGGTCGTTGACTATACGCCAATTTATATTCCGCCGGCGGAATATACGCTTTGGACGTTGAGCTCAAGTCCAGACAATATTCCGCCGGCGGAATATTGCGTTTGGACGCTGACAGTTATACATAAGTATTGTTACAGGTAAAATATTGAATTGATGGAGCAAAATAAAAAATGGCATAACTACCTGTTTAAATTATAAGTAATTTCAATTAATCTCCACATATAGAGATAGTTTTAATTTATTAAAGTTTTTTAATATTATTTTCCTATTAAGCTAATAAAATTTTATGGTTGAACATTTGAAATAAGCCCAGAGTCATAAGTTTTTCACAACCATTTTTATATTTATCACATTCAGTAAATTTTTTTTATTTGTATACCCTTACAAAAATTGATCAAAATAGTCTGCTTAAAGATATAAATCATATCATAAGTTTGAATAAATACATTATTTTTTTTTTGGGGAAGGGGGGGGGGGGAATTGCTTTTTAATTTTTTACATTTTTTATCTCGTTCCGCGGATCCCCAGTCTCTCCTAATATATAAACTAAACATTTTTATAAAAATTTGATAGATGTGAGTTGACGGTTAAGAAGGATTAATTAATACTTAATCACGTTTTTTTGTAACACACCCTTCCTTATTTATTAAAACGTCGAGTCATTTTATATGTATGTAATTGAAACAGTTTGTACAATTCAAACTCGAAACAGTTAAACCAATAATAAATTGAGTCATATTTAAGTCGAACTAATTGTAAAATCTAAATGTTGATAAAAAAGCCTGGTACAAAACATTTCATTTAAAATATATAAATATGCAAAATCTACAATTTTTTTTTTATACACGGGGAATATATTTATAATCAAAAACTAACATTGATAGTTGTTTTTAAATCATAAATTTAACACAAACAATAATTTTGTTTAAAATTAGGTCTTTTTTTCGAAAATCACAGTCTTATTTAAATAGCTTGATTAAGAAAAGTTATTAGAAAAGTGTTGCACGATGGCTAGGGCTCAATATGCCAAAATGTGTTCAACTTTTTTCAAACAAATTGTTTTTCCATTGGTAATAATGAGCTTTTCTGCAAAAAAAAATATTCCCGTTTATTATTTGTTTATATTTTAAAATTTATATAGTACATATAAATGGTACAACTTTATTTTTGAAAAAGCCTCCTTAGTACAGTTCTAGATTACGCTAAGCTGAAAAGATACAAATTAAAATTAAAATGTTATTACAATTTTCACCTATAACCCCGAATGCGGGACCACTAAAACGGGTCACACAGGGCTAGGAGATTTCTCAAAGTATAACCAAGCCATCATAGGAGGACAAAAGCTTGAAGCTCACCGTTTCCCATGGCAGGTTGATAGTTTAGCCAATATAAAAATTTTCAGTTATAAATTATTATTAAGATTTTGTTTCTAATGCTCCGTGTTTTAAACTCTATTTCTGGGATTAAAGAGAAGAGTTTAAAGGGCCGTTATATTTCCTCCCGTACCGGCTCGTATGTTATTCCATTTTATGCCATGCTCAGCCCAATGACTTATTAAAGAATAATAATAGAGCTGCTTTTAAAGAATTAGCAATCAAGCATAACTCTAAATCTTTTAGATATTAATCAAAAAAAGGACAAAATAAACTAAAAATATAAACAGCCCCTGCCCGTCAAAATTTAGCAACCGTTTTTTTGGCTAGCCAGCACCAGTATTCGGCATTCGCGTTGTACGATATCGATTCCTAATATATTAGCGCATCTTTCATATTTATCTGTAGGTAAAGATTGTCAATTCCTGGAGCGGTGCACACTTTTGTGGAGGCTCAATCCTGAACAAACACTTTATTTTGACTGCGAAGCATTGTTTCATGTAAGAATTACTCCAAATGTAGATAATATCCTATCTCTAGACCTCTGTTTAAATTGGAATTTTTTCTATTAGACGTGATTTAAAGGTTTTAAATTTAGAAGCGCAAAAATGCCCATCAAAATTATTGTCACTTAGCAATTTAGGTAAAATCCTAAATTTAATCAACCATTTTGCACTTCATTGATTTTCAATCGACAATACCTAGTGTTCCTATAGATTGAACATCCCCATGTTACAGGCACGATTTTAGACCCCTTTTGGGGGGCAGTGCCCCCCCCCCCAAAAAAAAAATAATTGAATTTGCCCCCCCCCCCCCCAAAAAAAATACATATTAATTTTTTTTTTGCCCCCCCCCCCCCCCCCCCAAAAAAAAAATTGAATTTGCTCCCCCCCCCCCTAAAAAAAATACATAGTAATTTTATTTCTTCCACATAATAAATATAATTAGATTTGCTTTCAAAAATATCTAAAAAATATTATCTTAAATATATTTACTTTTTTAAAGTGTCAATGTTAATACTTCTCATCCTCAAGAGAGATCAAACTAACACAGAATTATATAGAAAAATTTAATTTTACAAAAAGCTTTATATTAGTAAAACTAATTCATAAATATGATGCCTAAAAAATTTTCTCACTTGTCATCAATCTTTTGTTAGAATATAATCTAGAACCAAAGAACCTGATCGCACAATGCTACGATGGGGCGAACGTAATGCCCGGGGGAAAAAGTGGTGTTCAAGTATTTCTAAGCAAAATAGCTGGACACCATGTCCCATATATTCACTGCTTGAACCAGTAATTGCAACTTGTTGTAAAAGATTTTCTTGAAATTTTAAGTGAAGGAATTTTTTTTTTTTTGATTTTTTCTTCCCTTCATAAATTTTTTCAACATGATGTAATCAAGGAAGTTAGGGAATGCGTAACCAAACCCAGGCTGTTGCCCCATCGGTGGTGTCATTTTTTTTTAAATTACACAAATATATATTCTTTTAAAAATTAAAAATAAAAAAATTCTTATATCTTCAGGTCACATGGCCGATTCGGAGTTTTTTGACCATATTTATAATCATCTATTTATTTTTTTGTATTTAATTGAAAAATTATTTAATAAAAATAATTATAGATCAATTTCAATGCAGAACGTTTATGTTTCTAAAACTTCTGATTTAATACACCATTGTTTGTTAGAAATTAAACAATTATGAAATAAAAACACATCTGAAGATTTATTCAAAAATTGTTTTGATATTAATATTAAATGATAATTTATATTTAAAAGAAAAACTAAACTTAAAGATTTTTCTGATTTTTATTTATTTTCTACTCATTTGAAAATATTAAATTACACTGGTCGACAAATAACAACTTTATGTCGGCGACCAATTATAAACACATATATTTTGATAGTGTTTTTTGAGTACATTCCGAATATCTTTTCCGTTTTTTTTGAATAGGTCTAATTTTTTACCTAGATGGGTTTAAAAGTACCAAAAACCTCAATATGTCCTATATTATATAGGCACTTTTCGTGCCTTTAAAATAAAAATAAATAATAGAAAAATATATTTTACTATTGAAAAACTCTTATATTGTTATATAACTTTTTTTAGAATTTACTTATTTCATTTACTTTTTTAAATATTTGATTTTAAAAAACTCAAAATTTTCAAAAAATAAGCGTCTGAAAGTCTGTACTTCAAAATTTTATATATTAAAAAAAGGGCTACTAAATACACTACACTACATCAAGCAAGATATGTAAGTGTGAAAGATTGGCATATAATGCCAGTATTAGTAGCAGCGCGTACTAAGCCACATTAGCACCCCTTTTTTAACATATAATATTTTGAAGCACAGAACTACATCAAGATATGTAAGTAAGTGAAGGCCCGGCAGATAATGCCAGTATTAGTAGCAGTACGCACTACAATCTTTAAGAGTTTAATAGCCCCTTTTTTAATATATAAAATTTGAAGCACAGACTTTCAGACGCGTATTTTTTGGAAATTTTAAGTTTTTTAAAATCATATATTTAAAAAAGTAAATGAGATAAGTAAATTCTAAAAAAGTTATATAACAATATAAGAGTTTTTCAATAGTAAAATATATTTTTCTATTATTTATTTTTATTTTAAAGGCACAAAAAGTGCCTATAAATATAGGACATATTGAGGTTTTTGGTAATTTTAACCCATCTAGGTTAAAAATCAGACCTATTCAAAAAAAACGGAAAAGATATTTGGAATGTGCTCAAAAAACTCTTTCAAAATATATATGTTTAAAATTGGTCGCCATTTTTTGTCGACCTGTGTTATTAATGATGAAGTAAAATGTAGTTATTTTAATATTATTGATTTATAATTAGATTCTTTTGATAATAGATTTTTTACCGATAATAGTTATGGTCAATTCCACCTCAAATCGACAAACTTTTTCCCTTGAAGTCTCAGTTTTGGCTGAAATTTGGTACAATGGTAGGGTCTTAGGGTGCTGATAAAAACCTAAATTTTTTTTGACCGGAAGTGATTTTTGACCGAGATATGAGCAAAAATATTTTTCATTTTTTTGCAAAAAAAAAATTTGAGGCAACTTTGCGCGCATGTATCATCAAAAGTATTGTAGCTAGAGTCATAATTTTTTTTTTATTTTGAAGATCGTAATAAGGGCTACCTTAGATGCAAAAAATATTTAAAAAATTTTTTTTTTAAGTTACCAAAAAATTAAAGTCAAGTTTAGACACAAATAGCTCAAAAAACGTATCTTTGAATTTTCTGAAAAATTTATATAATATGGCCCTTAATAATGTTAATAAATATATGATTTAAAAAGTTTGGGACCGGCATGACTTTTTACAAAATTTTAAAAAATCAATTTTTTGCACTAATTTTGGGGCACATTTATGCCCTTTGCACTATATTAGAATATGCCAATGTGTCAAATTTGACAGTATTCAAAAAGCAGGACATATAGGCAATTATGTTAGACCATAATAGTTTGATTTAATTGATTACTACTATTATAAAATTTACAATGAAAAAGTGAACCTTAAAACCGAAAAAAGTGAAAATTTTGCCTGTTTTCAAAATCGACTTTCTGGTTAACCAGCTAACATTTTTTTAATATTAAACATTCATTTTATAGATAAAATATTGCTTAATGACATATTATAGCCCCACCTTTTTTCACTCGATTTTGACGCTTCTACAATAAAAATACCTAAATTTGCCAAAAAACAGCAAATTTTCAGGTGTCAAAAAACTAACGCAGATTGTATTCGTCTGTGCAAGCTTATTTTTTTATTATTTTGGCAAAATTATCTAAAAATATCTAGAACCTATATAATCAGTCATATTTTGCCTGTTAAAGTGTTAAAAAAATAGTATTTATGTTATGTGTAGAAAATCTTAAAAGAACTAGATAGGTAAATTATAAAAAAATGAGATTATTAAATCATTTCATTATTTTTATTAAATTAGTAATTTAATGTATTTATTAAAACACATTTTTGTGTTAAAACTCGTAAGGAACACATTTAGTTATAAAAAACTTTAGGTCAATGCCCAAATCTATATGCCCATAGAATCAAGTAACAGTAATATTTCCTCTTTCTTTAATAGGTTTAGTGCGACTATATTATAAAACTAAAATGTAATTGGAACTTAAATTGTTGGTTTTTAAACTTTATTAAGGTCAGTTAGATATATATGGCGTTCCTTGCTCTAAATAGCCTTTCAAAAACTTATTTGGCATTTGTAGAAATTAGTAAAAAGGACTGAATATCTATATTTTGTTTATATTAAATTGGGTCTAATATTTAGTCTTAAAATTCATCATTGAAGCTAATTCTGCCCGTTATAATCATTTAAGGTTGTTTAACCCTAAAATTGACTTCTTTTATGTAGTTATAATATTAAAAAACCATATAACTATGTTTCATAAAATAATTGACTTTTTACGTTTATTTTAAGTTTGTTGATAATCATAAAAAAAGAAAATCTGTTGAATCATAATATTCTAAATAGGCCAAATATATTCTATTTTACTTATTTTTGTCAGATTTTACGTTGTTGAGGCTGTTTTATTTAAAAACTATTAATTAATAGAAAAAAATTAATTTTTACAAATTTTTTAACCTTATTAATTTTTCTAAAATCCTCTTAAATTTTTTTTTATCCAATAAATTTAACAAATTTTTTGAATTTTGCCGAGGATAAATATTGAGAATTATGTACATATTCTAATATTGTTCATCAAACTAAAAATGACTAGTAAAAGTTAACATATATTAGCATAAAAATTTTAAGTTTTTATTTTTTACACCTTAAAATTTCAAAAAACCTGGCAAACTTTGGTTTTTATTTCATATAAAGCTATGGGTACGTTAAAAAATGTTGGGGGAAATATATGTTATATAGTGATGTTTTATGTATTAAATGCAGTTTTAAATTTTCAAATTGGTTTGGTAGTGACCCAGAAAGTCGGCTTAGAAGATAGGAGTAAAATACTGAAAATTACCAATTTTTTGGTTCTAAAGTTCCTCTTTTCTTTCCAAAATTGACAATAGTTTGAATCAAATTAATAAAACTGTTATAGCCTAACATATTTGCCCCTATGTCTAACTTCTTATATATAAACAAATTTGGCACTTTTAAATATTTTAATATAGTGCAGGGAGCAAATTTTTGTCTAAAAATCAAAAAAAAAAAATTTTTTTTTTGAATTTTTTAAAAAGTCTAGTCGGTCCCATACTTTTGAGTTCACATATTAATAATGAATACTAAGGACTGTATTTCAGTAATTTTTTAAGAAATTCAAAAATACGTTTTTTTAGTTATATCAAATTGAATGTTCTTTACAAAATTGTAAAATTTCAAAAAAATAATTTTAAAATAATAAACACATGCAAGATAGCCCTTATTGTCCTCTTCAAAATAAAAAAAAAATTAAGTCTCTAGCTATAATACTTTTTGACTTATAACCTCGCAAAGTTGCATCAAATGTGAAAATTCACCTTGCAATTTTTTTTTCTTTCGCCCCTATCTTCGTCAAAAATCACTTCCAGTCAAAAAAAATTTCCAGATTATGAGATACTCTTAGATACTACCCCCATGCAAAATTTCAGCCAAATCAAAAGGGGTACCCTTCCCGGACTTGCTGGATTGAGGTGGAATTGACCTTATATAAAATCTTTAGATTCCTATAAATTTGATTACCTTTATTTTAGATATAAATAAATTAGAGTCTCTTTTAAAAATAAGTTATATTGATAAAAATTTATTATCTAAAGAAATTGACGTAGTCAAAAATTTTTTAATAAGTAAAAGAATGTGTAACTAATGAAATTGTTAAATTTTTATATGATTACAAAGATGTGTTTTCTAATCTATTTATCAATTTTCCTATAAGTTTGTTAATTGGATTTTCAACGTCGAGTTGTGAGAGGCCACATTTTTTTCTATAAGAAGGATAATAACTTCTAGCTGTTAAGTAGTGACCTGCGTAAAGGTGATTTGATTCTTCTAGGACACGAAAAATCATATACTGGGACGTTGAATTTTGATGAATTTTATAATTTAATCAAAACAACCTTTAGCATAAAATTGTTAAAAAACACTGCTCATAATCAGCTAATTACACTGGACAACAAATTTAGGGCGACCCTAAGCTACATATATGGCTATGGTTTTGGTCAAGTTTTTGGCGCTGATCACAAATATGAAATCAGAATTTTAGCCAAGGCCTCAGATTTTTAGTTATTTGGTGTCAAAGTAGAGATTTTTCAATTTTGGGGGTATTTTGGGCTTCTATATCATAAAACCTATGGGTAGTAACAAAAGTTTAAAAATATATTTAGATAACGAAAACATTCATTATTAACGTAAGGGGTTTAAATTTTTTTTTAATATTTAATTTTTTTTTTATTTATACATTTTTGTAAAATTAGTGGTTTTTGTCATAAACTCCGTTTTTTGATCCTAAATAACTTGAAAGTAAATTGCTAAAAATTTATGTAATAACCTTTTTTAGATATGTTTTTTTATAAGGAATCTGAATATGTCAATAGATTTTTTGTAGAATTAATAGTAAAAAAAAATTTTTAATATTTTTCTGAACTTTGGACGCGGTTTAATAAAATTTGGAGGCCTTAGAAAAAAAACTAAACCCGGGATCGTTATCGCAAGAAAATTCTCTACAAAATCCTCAAAAAATTGTGGATGTAGTTTTTTTTGTTGTCCAGTGTTATTTAAAATTTTAAGACATGGTTACAGTTTTTTAATGCGCATTTAACGTTTATGTTTATGTTTTATTTAATTTTTTACCCTAATATTAATTAATTATATATAACCAGTGTTTTTTCATATATATTCTTCCAAATTAGCATACTTATACAATTTGTTTTTATGATAATCAATCTTATTCATTTTCTAAAATCTAAAGTTTTATGTAATTCATTATTGTCACTCATATATATCATATTTTTAATTTTCATGCGCATTGATACCAAATGATAATACTTAAAATTAATTTCCAAATCTCATATCTTTTTAAGCAATTAATATTAGTGAAAACAAAATTTAACTCACATATCCAAATTATAAACGAATCATTTTTTTTATTTTATGTTTATAATAAATTATATTTGTTAAAAAATTTTGAACATGGATTCTATTCTTGTACATGTATATTTTGACGTGACCGAAGGGTAACGGCCAATTTTGCCGCCGAAGGCGGCAAAAAATTTTTTTCTGCCACCCCCCCCCTTCACCACGAGTTTTTTTGCCCCCCTAAAATAGAAAAGCTAGAATCGGGCCTGCTATGATATTAAAGGTAAAACGGGATTCGAATCATAAGAGTTATATATCACTAAAACTTCAATAATCAATTTATATACTAAGGACATTGCCTGTTAGAGTTAGAGGATGAGATATCACATTACAATGATACCCTCAGACCGGTGTGCCTGCCAAAGCTATTCACTGCCGTCCAATCGGACATGTACGTTTCGGGTAACGGTATGAGCGAAGATGACTCTTATACGTGTGTTATATTTGTTGTGAGGTATTAAGCGAATTAAGGAATAGCTTTATGTGCCAACTGCACTAACTAATTTTATTTTTAAATTAAAGTGTTCAGTCAATCTTCAAACAAAAGCGGTTTGCATTTGTAAAATAAATAATTATAAACAAACTGATACTGACGTAGAAGCGCCAGTTACAATAGGAAATTAAAATTAAATCACTTAACGCCATTCTTATTAATAGTAGATAGAAGTGGTAATTAATTTGACTGACATATCAATATCTTTTTTTATAAAAAATAGTTTTAATATGAAAAGGCATGCACCTAAAACGGGCAGATATTCATTTCTAATGGTTGTCTAAATATCTTATAGACGACTACCCAGGATTTCTGCACGCAGTTTGTATGAGTTAAATGCAATCATACAGAAACCTATCGATGGTTTTAGTCAATCCGAGGATGATTTGCGCAGGGTATTATCACCAAAGGATAGTTGTCACTTAATTTTACAACTAATATAAACTAATAGTGCCCAGACGCTCACTTCTTATTTTGATTGAATTCAGCTCAATATTATTGTTCACATTCATCAAGCATCAGCTGGAAAAAATGTTTTGCCAAGCTTTTATGGTCTTCAGTCTAGGCAGTTATAAAATAAGTTTATACGATAACGCATTAGGGAAATGAACCAGAATTAAAATGTTTAAAAAAGGTTAAAAAAATCATTAGAATAAGTCCTAGGCATTATCATTCATGAGAGTTTGCATCTTTAGGGTAAGGAGAGAGAGAGAGAGAGAGTAAAGTTGTGATGAAAATCTAAAAAGATTCTCTTCCTCTGTGTTTTATAAAAAATAAAGGGTGATTCGGGCAGCGCCGTAGTCCACAAAGATATGATGATGGCAGGCGCTTCGTGCATGACTGGAAGTGCGCCGATGGGTATCCGGGAGTCTATACTTGAGTCTCGGGTTTCGTCGATTGGATCCGAACCAATATGAACGAGACCGTGGGGACCGGTAAATAAGAGGACCTACGATGACTAACGCCGCTATCAATACAAATAAAACTGACGGGTGAACGATTCAATTCTAAGCGTAAAACCGCCCCAAGTATCTTGGCTGTGTTGAAGATCCTAAAATGGGGCAGAGGAAGCTTATAAAACAAAATCTATTTTAAATTTATATATTATAATAATAATAAGGCTGCATTATCAGGAATATTTTTTAACTAAAATAAGAAATATATTGGAAAAAACATGATATATATAAAAATAATGATTTTTCATGAAAATTAATTTAGAAAATTCTAATACGCCTTTTATTGCGATTTCGAAATCTATAGGACAATATTAAAAGTGATTGTAGAATAAAGTATTGTAATAGTAAAAGGAGTTTGGAATGCATATTTCGTTGTTGTTGTTTATTGCCCCATTCAATGAAAGTTTGTAGTAAAATTGAGCTTGAAGGCAGCTTATAGATTAATCCAAAGATTCATAAGAGAGATAGAAACCGCGAAAGCGTATGATCCAGTGTTGATATACACTGATCTGCAGTCGTAGCAGATATTTTTTAAAGATGAGTGATGTAGAAATCATATTTGTATGGTTTAAATGATAACAGTTGGACAGAACTACCGTGGTACGCCTACCTACTCCACTACATTTTTTTACAAAGAATTTTCAAAGTTAATTCTCTTGGAAAAAATGCAACGTCAATATAAAATTTTTTGCCAAAGTGTAATTATTTGAATTTAATAGTATTAAAAATTAATTTTTATGTGGGAGTATAATTAAGCAGAAAAATATAAAACAGGATTAACATTTAAATGACTCCTTTAATCCACCATGAAAAAATGTTTTTATAAAAATTCATATAGCAGCCATAACTTTCCCATGCTTCTATAAAATTTATTAATTAAAATTAATATTACAAATAAACAACCACCTTAATTATAAATTAAATTTTTTCCATCATTTCATTCGGCTTCTAGATAGTAAACATTTATAAAAATATTATATTTGATTAAAGACATACTATCCCATGAAGAAATAAAAATTGCCTTTACTGGTTGTATCCATGTTCAGGCAATTTTAAGGAAAATAATATCTTGCATTTGTATATATTACCAAAAAATTTTATTATATAATAATACCAACTTAAAACTATATTTTTCTGATATTTTATTTTTAATAGAATCTTACTCTTTATTAAGAAACAGGATATAACGTATTTTTAAAAAAAAAATATTTTATTCGTTTGTCTATTTTAAAAATTTTAAATCGTTTTTTGTAAATGTGGTTGATTATATCTAATACACGTCTTTGTAAACACTGGCGCCAACTTACCTACAGCCTGAATCGATAAATGTTAAAAATTTGACATTAAAATTTAATTTATAGACGTTAGGCCACATATGTGAGAATTAAAGTTAGAAATAATTGTATAATTTATTTAAATATAATAACTTTTGGACACAGAATTAGAGAAATTGTAAATAAAAACACAGGTCATCAATATGCTTTTGAGAATTACGAGCTACCTGATACCTTGATTTTTTTACTCGTTTAGCCCTTATTCTGATTAATTTTTTAAGCCGGCTCTACTCATAAAAACATATTTAAAAAAAAACATATTTTAAAACCTAAATAATAATCTTTTTTGTTTTAAACCGTTGAATTGTTAAATTAAAATTTCATAGAATATTGCCATCTACGATAATATATTAGTTTGATGCCAAATATAAAAGCATAATTTTTAATATTTCTCAATATTTGATATAAAAAAATATGTGAGAGATTTTAAAATAAAACAAAAATTATTTTTTTAGGGCACTTTCGAGGTCGCAAACTCTATAAAACCATTTTTTCGTGTACATAAGAAGGCAAAAGGGATTTGGTAAACGGGAAATATTTTTGTCATATACCCATCAATTTGTCCAAACCTTTTTTCTAACAATATTTGCCAATAACTAAAAAATTTTTTACTTATTAAAAATTTTGACTTTATATATATTTTTTATTTTAAGATTAAATTATAAATATGGTGATATAAAAATAAGTTCAAAATGTAAACAAAATTAAAAATATTTTGGTATTTATTAATATATTGATAACTAAAAATATAGATTGTTTTAATTTTTTGATATTTCCTAAATAATTGTTATTGAAATTATAAATAATTAAAAAAACATTAAGAATTGATAATCAAAACAATTAAAAAATTTTTAATTATAAACTTATAAAAAAATGTGTCTGTATAAAAATTTTTTTAAATACTTATTTTTTATTTTTAAATTAGGTTAAGCTTTCGAATATAAAATTACAATTCAAATAGGTAAAATATATAGTTTTATTAATTTTTTTTTAAAATTGTCTAGGAGAGATATTTGCGGTATATAATTTAACAGCTTAGAGCGTTTTTTGGCTTGAGTTAATATGGTTTCCCCTCGAGCGCGCGTACTTAATGGAAGGAATAAGGGAAGTTTAGTTCAATGGTTTATGAACGTAAAAACAGAGGCTCTAATTTCAAATTTGGCAATTTTGTGACATTGAAAATAGTTCAGGAAAAAAGTTAAATAAATTTTTTCTCTATATAATTTAACAATATATTTAATTTTTATCATAACTAAAATTATATATTTATAAATATATTAAGCACAACAATCACCATCTAGGTCACACAAAATATCTTGAAACCCATGGAAAACCAGTTATTACCGGAGTAAATAATGATATTTCCTATTATTAACAGCTTAGCTATTTTTCAAAAACAATTTTTTTATTGTGTATTTCTTTAACGCTTTTGAAGGCTTTAATAGCTTAAAATGTTTTATTCGTTTATTTTAAACCATGTGTTCTTTTGTTTATCCAATAAACACTATTGATTATTTAGTATCTTCTGTGGTACGGCCTAGGGTTAGGCATGGCCTAACCCTAGCCACATCTAAAAGAATCAGCCATCCTTATGATGACGTATCCAGCAAAAATCTCGCCTGGACAATTAGAAAACAAAATCAATTTTAATATATAGATTTGATCCTATCACAAAAAGGATATTTGCCATGTGAATACACATGGCTAATAAAGTTAAATCTTAAAAAACAAAATTTCAATTATAATTAGACTTTGATCTAATCAATTAAAATTTGATAGCAAAACAAAACGATTTGTGAAAGTTTTGAATGGTAATTTGTTAATATTTTATTTAATCAGAATGAACCTATAGTGTTTTTTTAGTAAATGACTTTTTTTTCCATTATTTATTTTTTTTTCATAACGCACGTTAAATTTTTGAAGAAATAAAACTCTTTTTTCTAAAATTCATATTTGTCAACCTGGTAGTTTATTATTAGTACTAAAAATATGTGATTATCTCTCTACTAATATTATGTAATGTACGGCTAATTTGAGTTGCCATATATTTAAATTTGATATTAATGTAAGAAGCCCATTAAATTGGCTTGTAGATAGGAAAAATATGCAGATATAAATCGATCAGTAGATATATATATTTATATTTTTTCTATACTTTAGTAATTTTAAAATCATTGCATATTATTATTTGAAAAAAAATTTTAATTTCTTTTATATTATTTTAAAATACTTTTTTAAAGCAAAAATTAAATACATTTTTATTAATCTGTTACAAACATGGTACTGGAAAAAGATTGTTGCTACGACATAGTACCGTTGCATTTCAGCTTATGTCACTTGACTAAAGGTTTGCCAATAATGATACATCACTTACGGGTGCAATTCACTTGTGGATTTCCTACGTATCCTGTCGGACAGCTGCAAATGGCAAATTTGCCATTAGAACTACAAACCGCATTCGAGCCACACGGATTAAGTGTACAAGGATCAAATCCCTCTAAAGCATAAAAGAATCAATCATTAATACTTTTCTTTTAAGAAGACTTATCCAATAATCAATTTTTTTAACCCGCCATTAGCATTGGGGCTTATATGGACCTTAGCATCTCTTATCAAAAATTTTAAAAATATTCTATAGTAATGGCTAAGGGACTTTTTTTGCTATCTAACAACAATTAAAATTTAAAATTTGGTCTATGTTTAATAACAAAATTGGTTTTAATTCAATTAATGTTTTTATAAATCCAAAATGGTAAATTTTAATGTTAAAAACCTTAGTAATGCCTCAATGCAAACTAAATAGCAATCTTATTTTCTGGTTATTTTATTAATTAATTTTAAATATTAATTATGTAAAGATTTGTATTTCCGAATAATGATATATGAATTATTTTTTTATTTTTAATAATATATCCAAAAAAATTATTTATTTTAAAAATTTTTATACATATTTGCATGCTATGATTAATAATAGTTTTTATTATTTTTAGATGAGATATAATGGATGTAATTAAAAAAATTTATTTTTTTGCTTTTAATATTTTAACTTTTATGGAAATGTATTTAAATGATAATTAAGATGGATAATTCTTAAAAAACTGTATATAATCTGACCATCCTTTATGGATAAAACGTCGAATCAAAGTTTGCTAAAAATTTTTTAAAATTAGATATTTTATTATATTTATAGGCCCTATAAAATCAAAAAGTTTCTATAGACAACACTCTTTCTTGTGCTTAACCATCTTTTGGCTAATGAAATGATATTAAGTTTTCCCTTCTATTAAATTTTAAATTTTTGTTGTTTATTTACAGATTTTAGAATTATTACAATCTTGATTAGGTTATTTATAAAGGGTAATAATCGGATTATTTTCATAGCGAAAAGAAAAATAGACTAATTATGTTTGCTCCCAAAAATTTATAAGTGCCTTTTTTAAAACGAGGGAAAAGGCTTAGTTTAGCTAAACACGTATTTTATTTTTTATTAAATTAATAATAGATTATAATAAATAGTTATACAAAACTATAGTAAAACATCCTATATTAAGATCAAGACGCTCTATATAATAAAAAAAGAATTTTGGTTTATTATATAATAGTCTACAAAGCCCTTTTTAGTTAATACATGTGGAGCCTTAACCCGTCAGTGGTAGTGAAATTTTTGTAAATGCTACAGTGGTGTTCATACGGACCCCTATTTTAAATCTCTATAACTTCAAGAGTTTTAGTTGATCTTTATAATTATATTTAAAAAAAAATACGTCTATAATTTAAGAGTAGTTATCATTAATAAATTGAAAATTTTTAAAATAAAATAGAAAATCTGAAAATTGATTTACTTTTTTATTACATTATATCATGTCCATAAATTAAATTTATCAATATTATTGTTATGTTTTTATGTTGATAAATTAAAATATTATTTTTAGCTATTGCTCACCTTAAAAACTAAAATTATTAAAAAAAAATTCTTATCATTGATATAACATTACAAACTTTACTTACAATTACATACTTAATATGTAAAACATAAAAAATACCTATAAAATAAGATTTTTTAAATGTACATTGAGGCAATATGATGGTTTTTTGAGTAATTGAGTGTAAGAGTTCTATATGAAATAGAATTTATAATTTTTAAACGATTTTAAAACCAAATTTTAATTATTAGTATTTATTATAATTTTAAGAAAAAATTCACAAAAATTTGGCCCATAATATATAATAATTCAAATTCAAGATGTGTTGGAGTTCCTGTAAAGGCTTATGCAAGATTCGTATACAGAAAATTGATTTTTATGAAAATCTAAACGAGTACATTCCCATTATAACCTTTAAATACACTTTCCGCTTTGCTAAGTTTCTTCCGACTCTCTTTAGATCGGTCCATAGTATATAGAATTTTTAATAAATTTGACACTCCTGAAAATTTTGGAATCTTTTTATATTAATCATTGCTTTCTAATCTTAATTAACACAGGTCAACAAATTTTAAAGAGTTATAAGTTAAATACAAAGTTCATATCTTAGAAATTTTCAAGTGTGTTTACCGCCTTTCTAATCCAAAGTTAGTCAATCATAAACATTAAAATTTTAGAAAAAATGACATATAATCAAAAGATTTAATAACAAATATAAATTATATTTTTTGCATATTTACTACTACATTAAACTGTCAAATAATTAATTTATTATAATGATAACATATAGTGGCATTTTTAGGTTTGGTGGAGAAATATTTGTATAATGTAAGAGCGTGATATAATAATGTTATATATATGATAAATTTATGTTAATAAAAAAATTCTTAACCTTTTTTAGGGTATTCATTAAAGGGTTTAAAAAAGGCCGTTTTGTGTTATCAACGGACTTAAGGAGCAAAACTAAGAATAATGAGAAATATTTGGCTTTTAGGGAATGCATTTATATATGTTTTCATGAACTTTATTTTGTGACAATAATATTAACCTGTGTAATCAAGCTTTTGCTATCTTTTATAAAACAGAATATTATAACTTAGGACACGATTATCGGCATTTAATAAAAATACTTAAAGTTCAAACTTAACAGTTTAACTGTCGTAAATATAGAAAAAAAATTAAATTTTATTTTTAAATTTGTTTGTTTTTTAGCTTTAGCTGCGTAGAGTTTAATTAAAAATAAAGGGATTTTAAATGCTTAAGATGGCAGGTTTGATCTCCGAAGCTCAAGTCTTAACAAGTTGTTAACCTATCTAGTTAGAAAAATTCAAAAAAAAAAAACTCTTACGCTGGCTCCATTACAATCCTAGGTTAAAACCTCTAGGCATTTAATCGCGTGTATTTTGATCAAATTATAGCACTTTTAAAGAAATTTATTAACCTTGCCCTCTCTTTCCGAAACAAAAGTGCCTAGTAACGGGCTTGGAGGGATAAATATACAATTTTAATTAAATAACTAAATCAATGTAAAAAATGTTAGTACAACAATTTGGTTTCTAAAAAATTGTTGTCTCTTTTTATATACAAATTATAATTTGGCTGCTAATAAACTAAAATTTACCTTTGTGTAAATCTATTGTTATGTTTATATTGATCACAATATTGTATGAACTTGAGCCGTATTTGATTCCATGAAATGCTTCTAATAAAAAATTAGACATTTACTATCTGCATTTTCAAGTTATAAGGAGAAAGAATTATAAAAGAGCTTATTTTGTATTTGAACTCTTTATACGGAATAGAGCCACAAGGCAACTATTATGACTATTTTCTTTTATACCAAGGTGCCCCGTGTCTTCCGTATTATTTCAAGCATAGCTAACCTGGCATTAGAAGAAAGCCAGTGTTATCGTATGCTCTATTTCGGATATTGCTGCATCATCACATGGATATTATATTAGCGGAGAAACCTATAATTCCTATGCTTATGGACGTGACTAGAATAATCTCGACTTTCCCAAAAAAACCCTCTCTAGAGTGTCTATTTAAATACATAGATGGGCAAAACTCGGAATAAAGATATATATGGTATGACTAAATAGTAAAAGTAAAGTTATATTACACAGGTCAACAATTTTTTGAGAGTTATGAATTAACTAAAGAGATCAAACCTGCCATACCGTTTTTCCTAATCAAAGTTAAATAGTCAGTTATTTAAAAATTTTAGAAAAAAGGTCAAAAAACTAAAAAAGATTCATAATAAATTGAAATGTTACTTTTGCATATTCACAATAGTCAAATTGGTAAATTCAAACTTCAAATAATATTTTCAATTAAAAACGATAATATGTCGTGTCTTAAAGTTTGGACGCGAAATATTTTATATTTTCCAAATGCCGATATAAGAGCTTGATATATTAATAAAATTTATTTTTCATTATTTGTGATTAATTTAGATCTGTCAATTGGGTCAAAAAGGCCATTTTTTGTTAGAGACGGATCTAAGGAGCCAGAGATGGAAGAAACTAATAAAAATAAAAAATATATATCAGATTAGCCCATCATCGGGATGCATTCTTTTATGTTTTCATAAAATTCACGTTTCTGACATTGATATGTTGACCTGTGTTATATAAAAAAAAACATAGAAACATATAAGTATATTGATTGATTAATTCATTGGGCGTCCTTCAGTATTTTATATAAACACAATTAAATATGACCTTTAGTATATTAAAATTAGAGTTATGGTTCGGGCCTCTTGGGTGGTAAAAATATATATGGTCAATTCCAGCTCAAAGCGACAAACTTTTTCCCTCCTCAGTTTTGGCTGAAAATTAGTACATTGGTAGGGTCCTTGGGTGCTGATATAAACTTAAATTTTTTTTGACCGGAAGTGATTTTTGACCGAGATATGAGAAAAAATATTTTTCATTTTTTTGCAAAAAAAAATTTTCAACTATGCGCGAATATATCATCAAAAGTAGTGTATCTAGAGTTATTACTTTTTTTTTATTTTGAAAATCGTAATAAGGGCTACCTTAGACGTAAAAAATATTTAAATTTTTTTTTAAGTTATTAAAAAATTAAAGTCAAGCTTAGACACAAATAGCTCAAAAAAACATACCTTCGAATTTTCTGAAAAATTTATATAATATGGCCCTTAATAGTGTTTAAAAAGTTTGGGACTGGCATGACATTTTACAAAAAAATCAATTTTTTGCCCTAATTTTGGGACATTTTTGTTGCATTATATTAGAATATGCCAATGTGCCAAATTTGACAGTATTCAAAAAGCAGATGGGAATGTTAGACCATAATAGTTTGATTCAATTGATTACTAGTATTATTAAATTTAGAATGAAAAAGTGAACCTCAAAAATGAAAAAAGTGAAAATTTTGCCAATTTTTAAAATCGATTTTTTGGTCAACCAGCTGACCTTTTTTTTTTAATATTTAACATTCATTTTATAGATAAAATATCGCTTAATAACATATAATACCCCCAGCTTTTTCATTCGACTTTGACGCTTCTACAATAAAAATACCTAAATTTTCCAAAAAACAGAAAATTTTCAGGTGTCAAAAAACTAACGCAGATTGTATTCGTATGTGCAAGCTTATTTTATATTATTTTTGCATAATTAACTAACAATATCTAGAACCTATATAATCAGTCATAATTTGCCTGTTTTAGTGTTAAAAAAATAGCATGTATGTTATGTATAGCAAATCTTAAAAGACCGAGATAGGTAAATTACAAAAAAAGGAGATTATGAAATCATTTCATTATTTTAATTAAATTTGTAGTTATATTTATTAAAACCTATTCTGGTGTTAAAATTTGTTAGGAACGCATTTAGTTATAAAAAACTTTAGGTCAATGCCCAAATTTATATGCCTATAGAATCAAGTAACAGTGATATTTCCTCTTTTTATAATATATAAAACTAAGATGTTATTGGAACTCAAATTGTTGGTTTTTAAACTTTTTAAGGTCGGTTAGATATATATTGTATGCCTTATAATATATAGCCTTTCAAAAACTTATTTGGCATTTGTAAAAATTAGTAAAAAAGATTGAATGTATATTTTGTTTATATTAAATTGGGTCTAACATTTAGTCCTAAAATTCATCATTGAAGCTTCTGCCCGTTATAACCATTTGAGGTTTTTTAACCCTGAAACTAACTTCTTTTATGCAATTATAATTCAATAAACCATATCACTATGTTTCATAAAATAATTGACTTTTTACGTCTATTTTAAGTTTGTTGATAATCAAAAAAAGAACATTTGTTGAATCATAATATTTTAAATTAAATATATATTCTATTTTACTTTTTTTTATCAGTTTTAACGTTGTTGAGGCTGTTATTTAAAAACTATTGAATAAAGGAAAAAAATAAATTTTTACAAATTTTTTAACCTTATTATTTTTTCTAAAATCCTCCCAAATTTTTTTTATAAAGTAAATATAACAAACTTTTTAGAATTTGCCGAGGATAATTATAAAAAATTATGTAAATATTCTAATATTGTTCATCAAACTAAAAAGGACTAGTAAAAGTGAACAAATATAAGCATTAAAATTCTAAGTTTTTATTTTTTAAACCTTAAAATTTCAAAAAACTTCAAACTTTAATTTTTGTTTCATAAAACGCTATGGGTATATTAAAAAATTTTGGGGGAAATTTATGTTATAGAGTGATGTTTTATGTGTAAAATGTAATTTTAAATTTTCAAATTAGTTTGGTAGTGACTCAGAAAGGCTTTAAAGATAGGGGTAAAATACTGAAAATTACCAATTTTTTTGATCTGAAGTTCCCCTTTTCTTTCCAATATCTACAATAGTATCATCAAATAAATAAAATGGTTGCCCCTATGTCTAACTTATTATATATAATTAAATTGACACTTTTAAATATTGTAATTTAGTGCAGGAAGAAAATTTCTAAAAATCAAAAAAAAATAATTTTTTTGAATTTTTAAAAAAAAGTCATGTCGGTCCCAGACTTGAGTTTGAATATTTATAAAGTTTATTAAGGAGTATATTTTAGCAATTTTTCAAGAAATTTAAAAAACGTTTTTTTTTGGTAGTTTAACCTGATTATTCTTGATAAAATTGTAATATTTTAAAATAAATTTTTTATAATAATAAACACATGCAAGATAGCCCTTATTGTCTTCTTCAAAATAAAAAAAACATTAAGTCTAGCTATAATACTTTTTGACTTTTAACCTCCCAAAGTTGCATCAAATGTAAAAATTCACCTTGCATTTTTTTTCTTTCGCCCCTATCTCCGTCAAAAATCACTTCCGCTCAAAAATAATTTCCAGATTATGAGATGCACTTAGAAGCCAAATTAAAAGGGACACCCCTCCCGAAATTGTTGGATTGAGGTGGAATTGACTATATATTTAAGTCATCCCAGTACAAATTCATAAAGGTATCAGGTAATATAGATAACATATTGTTTTTAAATGGTCATTAAAATATTATGTAATATATTAATTTACAGTAATCATACATTGTCAACCTAAGTTTCAAAACAATATAAAATTTCTGTCTTCATCATTGATTTCAGACCAAACTCTTTCCTGCTATTAGATAAAGTAGTGTACAGGATTTTTTATAATGATAACATGTCAATGCTTCCCATTTTTCCCAAGGCAAAAAAGGACCGTCTCTCCTTTAAACTTTTGCCCTCAATCTATATTTTTAGGTTATATTTCAGTATACTAATTAATAACACGCATTTGAAAAGTTCTTTTTGGTAGCTCTAATTTGGGCTTTTAAAAAAGTGGTGATCGCTTTACCGATTTCTTAATAAGAATTATTTCAAGGGGCTATATTCACTTCTTAGTTTAGCGAGAATCGGCCTGTTTATCGTTTGGGTTTTGTTGTCCAGCGTCATTGCTAACAATAGGTTCATGAAGTTGCTAGTCCTCTTCGTTCAGATTGAGGACCTTATCGTAATGTTGAATATCGATTACATGCCCTTGGTCCTCAATAATGTCACGATTTTTTATAAAGAACTGTAGCATTTTCCGAGTTGTTGTTGTTTGTTGTTGTTTATTGCCCCATTCGTTGAATATTAGGAGTAAGACTGAGCTTGTGGGCAGCTAGAGATTGATTGATTTTAAGATCTTTAGGAGAGGTATGGCCCGCCTTTGAGGCGTGTTAATCAGTGTTGTATATCGTCAGATGCTGATTCTCAGTCGTGGCAGATATTTTTTAAAGATGGGTTCATACGAGCCATCCGAGTTACATCATTATCGCCATCTTCCATAATTCGCGTGCCCCTTGGTTCATTATTAACATTTTCAATCGGTCGTAATTCATTATTTTTTTTATTAGATGGCTCATCACTTTTATAAAAATAATGCATTTTCATGAATCTTAATATGATCTATTGTTTATATAATTTGAGCATCTCAATTACGTTAACCCTTTTGATTTTTGAGGTTTTGACGATTTTCCAAATCTCGTATTTGTAATATCTCAAACCCATATGTATAAATCAAGTGACTGAGCTTCGAAAATATTATAATTACCGTTAGAATTGATAATCATATGTTTGTTCCTCAGCGAAGACACCATAATAATTTTAATTGTGAATTCCATTAACCCATAGCAATTATTCGTATGACATTTGATTATCGTTCTTACAATTATAATAAGGTTCCTCAAATACATTTTATCTACTATCATCCTCAAATATTTCCATCTTGCCACTCGGGACGGATATTTAGCATATCTTATAATCGTCACGGCACCATAATGGCGATTGTAAGTTAAGTTATTTATTTATTTTATATATGTTTTTCATTCCATGCTCTATATGTTTTCAATTACAGTATGAAATAACAACTAAATGGTTTAAACTTTTTAAGTTCCAGTATACAAAACAACAATCAAAGGCCAAACCTACAGTATGCAAAAAAACATACAAATAAGGCCAAAGGCCAATAAATGTCCGATTATTAAAATTTATCATTTAATATATATACATAGCAAAGCATGCAAGGTCAATACTGAATATAAAATCAAGGTCACTACCAACATAACAATACTTAGGTATAATTATAATATAACCAAATAGCTTGACTGATATATTTTAGTTAATTACCAATTATGGATTAAATATTTTCATATATGTAGATACAATTATTTTAAAATTATATTATTTAAATATTTAAATTCTTTTATTTTTAACTCTAAACAGCATTTGCAATGTTTTTTTTGTTAAAATTATAACTGTAGAATGCTAATTTTAATTATTTTTTTTTCACGTATATTTAATTTTAACTATAAAGCAGGCCCGATTCTAGCTTTTTCATTTTAGGGGGGCAAAAAAAACTCGTGGAGGGGGGGGGGGGGGGCAGAAAAATATTTTTGCCGCCTTCGGCGGCAAAATTGGCTCTGACCTTCGGTCACGGCAAAAAATATACATGTACATCTAAAGAATCCATGTTTAAAATTTTTTAACAAATTAATAGTCATTTATTATATTCATAAAATAAAAAAAAATGATTGCGTTTATAATTTGAATATGTGAGTCGAAATTAATTGTTTTCACTTATATCTGCTCAAAAAGATATGAGATTTGGAAATTAATTTTAAATATAATTTTATCATTTGGTATCAATGAGCATGAAAATTAAAAATATGATATATATGAATGATAAAATGAATTACATAAAACTTTGGATTTTAGAAAATGAATTTAAAATAAGATTGATTATAATGAAAACAAATTGTATAAGTATGCTAATTTGGAAGAATATATATGAAAAAACACTGGTTATATATAACTAGTAATTAATATTAGGGTAAAAAATTAAATAAAACATGAACATAAACATTAAATGCGGATAAAAAAAATTGCAACCATCTTAAAATAGTAAATAATTAGCTGATTATGAGCAGTGTTTTTTATTAATCTAACAATTTTATGCTATAGGTTGTTTTGATTAAATTATAAAATCAAAATTCAACTCCCCAGTATGATTTTTCGTGTACTAGAAGAACCAAATCACTTTTACGCAGGTCACTACTTAACAGCTATAAGTTATCATCCTTCTTATAGGAGAAAATGTGGCCTCATAACACGACGTTGAAGAGCCAATTAACAAACTTATAGGAAAATTGTTAAATAGATTAGAAAACGCATCATTGTAATCAATCATATAGAAATTTATCAAAATCATTAGTAACACATTCTTTGTAATTATTAAGTTACTTATTAAAAAATTTTTGGCTAAGTCAATTTCTTTAGATAATGAATTTTTATCAATATTACTTATTTTTAAAAGAGGCTCTAAATTATTTATATCTAAAATAAAGGTTAATCAAATTTATAAAGGGAATCTAAAGATTTTAAACAACGATTATGGGTAAAAAATCTATTATCAGAATATAAATAAATCAATAATATTATAATAAATACTTTTTATTCATCTTTAATATTTAAAATATTTTCAAACTTATGAGTAGAAAATAAATAAAAATCAGAAAAATATTTAGGTTTATTTTTTTTATCCATAGATCAATTATTGTCATTTAAAAAAATATAAATCAAAACAATTTTTGACTAAATCTTCAAATTTAGTTTTATTTCTTAATTGTTTAATTTCTAACAAAATGGTGTATTAAATCAGAAGTTTTAGAAACATAAATTGTTCTGCATTGAAATGGATCTATAATTATTTTTAATACATAAAATAATTTTTCAATTAAATACAAAAAAGTAAATAGATGATTATAAATAAGGTAAAAAAAACCCCGATTCGGCCCTGTGACCTGAATATATAAAAGTTTTTTTATTTTTAATTTTTAAAAGAATATTAAATATTTTTGTGTAATTTAAAAAAAAATGACACCACATGGGGCAACAGCCTGGGTTTGGTTACACATTCCCTAACTTCCTTGATTGAATCATGTTGATAAAATTTATAAAGGGAAGAAAAAATCAAAAAAAATTTTTCTTCACTTAAAATTTCAAGAAAATCTTACAACAAGATGCAATCGGTGGTTCAAGCAGTGAATATATGGGACATGGTGTCCAGCTATTTTGCTTAGAAATACTTACCACTTTTTTCCCCGGCCATTACGTTCGCCCCATCGTAGCATTGTGCGATCAGGTTCTTTGGTTCTAGATTATATTCTAACAAAAGATTGATGACAAGTGAGAAAATTTCTTAGGCATCTTATTTATGAATTGCTTTCACAAACATAAAGCTTTTTGTAAAATCAAATTTTTCTACATATTTCTGTGTTAGTTTGATCTCTCTTGCTGATGAGAAGTATTAATGAATAAAAACACTTTTAAAAAAAGTATATATTTTTAAGATAATATTTTTTAGATATTTTTGACGGAGCAAATCTAATTATATTATGTGGAAGAAATAAAATTACTATGTATTTTTGGGGGGGCAAATTCAATTTTTTTTTGGGGGGGGGGCAAACATAAAATTACTATGTATATTTGAGGGGGGGGGGCAAATTCAATTATTTTTTTTTTTGGGGGGGGGGGGGGGGGGGGGGCAATCAAAAACTTTTGAGGGGGCACTGCCCCCCCCCCCTTCAAAAGGGGTCTAGAATCGTGCCTGCTATAAAGCAAAAATGCAGCAATCTGATAAATCAGGTAAGCATCTATAATTTCTTAAATTTCTTGCTTTATCTTGATGCGAGGGGACATTGCAAATTGTTATTACCTAGTTTTTTAACAAAAAAGTTATTTCTTATATTTTAACATCTTATATGCATAATGCTGTAGTTTACTAAATCGCTTGAGTTATTTTCTAAATCAAATTTTTTCTTCATAACACAGGTCAACAAATATCATTGTCAGAAGCGTGAATTTGAATAAAAAAATGCATCCCCATGATGGCCTAATCTCATATATATTTTTTGTTTCTCTTAGTTTCTTCCGTCTTTGGCTCCTTATTAACAAAAAATGACCTTTTTTGACGAAATTCACAAATCTAATTACCCTATAAAGAATAAATGTGATTAACTTTTTTGGGTATAAAAATTCCTTGAAACTATATTTTTAATCACAAATAATAAAAAATGAATTCTATTAATATATCAAGCTCTTATATCGGCATTTAGATAATACAAAATATTTTGCGTCCAAAACTAAATACGACACAATATATTATCGATTTTTTATAAAAATAATATTTGAAGTTAGAATTTAATAGTTTAACTATAATGAATAGGCAAAATAAAATTTCAATATATTTTTTTTTGAATCTTTTTTGGTTGACCTATTTTTCTAAAATTTTCAATGTTTAATACGATTAACTAAGTTTCATTAGTAAAAACGGTTCACGGATTTGATATTCCCTGAAACGTCAGGTATAATCTCTGTAGTTAACTCATAACTCTCAAAAATCTGTTACCTGTCTAATATGTAAATTATTTATATTTAAATAACACTCAACAAAATTTGGACGACCCTAAGCAACATTTATGGCAACTATGATTTTTTGTCAAGTTTTTGACGCTGATCACGAATATGAAATCAGGATTTAAGCTTAGGCCTCAGATTTTAGTTATTCGATGTCAACGTTAAGTTTTCAATTTTTAATGTATTTTGGGCTTCTATATCATAAAACCTATAGGTAGTAACAAAAGTTTGAAAATATATTTTGATAACGAAAACATTTATCATTAATAGGGGTTGAATTTTTTTTTAATATTTTATTTTTTTTATTTCAAAATTAGTGGTTGTCATAAACTCCGTTTTTTGATCCTAATTAACTTGAAAATAAATTGCTAAAAATTTGTAATAGCCTTTTTTAGATACGTTTTTTATAAGGAATCTGAATATGCCAATAGATTTTTTGTAAAATTAATAGTAAAAAAAATTTTTAGTTTTTTTTTATACTTTTGATGGTTAATATTTTGAAGCACACATGTTTTTCTATTTGAATGATTTTAATGTGACTACATTATCTAAAATCATTGCACATAACGGGATTAAGCAGGTTTACAAAAGTTTTATTTTTCAGATTGGAACAATTGTAGAAGAAAAATAGTTAAAATATTCATTGCTATTTAGGCAATAGGGAAAAATATCCCCGCTAAGAAATTTAAGCAAGAATATTTTATTAATACCCCTAATGGTAGCTAAAGCTGTGGTTTATCATAATGTAAGATGATGAGTTTGTAGATTGTCTCAAGCATTTAAAGAATGTAAAATGCTAAATAAAAACCAAGTTTTTAAGCATTTAAATTTTTTTATCCCACCCTATTGTTACCACACGCTATCACCCATAACTGTAGGATTGACACTATAAAAAACAAAATTTTCATAAAACAAAAAAAATGGCTTTGGAAAATATGACATAAGATTACTCAAAAGGAAATTGAGCAGCTTCTGCACATTAGCAAATGGGCTCCTATGGTTAGTAAATATATTATCCTCTTTGTAATTAATTTAAAATAAATATATTTAAAAACAGTTATAATTATGTATAAATTTATTAGAATTACATATAACGAAAAAATGTTGTTATTTATGTCAACTTTTATTTTGCCCACCATCAATTTTTCATTTAACCCCGTATATGGGGCGAAATGATTAGCAATATTTGTTTTTTCACTGATAAATCCTATTGTAATAAATATTTTTAATTTTACTGCCTAAAAGATAATATATTAAAGTATTTCTAAAATTAGATATTTAAACCAAAAATATTGGAAAAATGTGGGTACAGCATCGATTTTGCAAAAGTATGTTCATTTTGCCCCGGTCTTCCCTATATTTATTTCTGAACACCTTAAATATATATTAAATAGTATTAGTTCCTTTAAAAAATTTTTTACTTACCTCTGCAAGCTATCTTGGGATCTCCCTCGTAGCCCACAGGGCAAGAACAATAAGATGTATTGTTGATAACTTTGCAACCAGCATTTATACCACATACCTTGAATTTGCAAGGATCAGTTGAATTTACACTGCCTATAAAATAAACAAATCATATTTTATAAACAATCCTATTCAAACAAAATGTTTATTTATGTTTTAACAAAAATATTTTTATGAAATATTATATTGTTTTATACACCCTTCGTTTTTTTATTATTTAGTTTATTTGATCAATTATTTAAGGTTTTACCATTATGACACTCAAAATATAGATGTGTAAATTGTATCCTTTGTTTTAAGTTCAACCTGCGAATGCTGCACATATTATGGGGTTCAACACATTTAAAAAGATATTAATAGTGTTAATGTAACATTCAAATACTAAAAAAAAAACGATCAAATTCAAATACAAAACAAACATCGTCATAATTATTCAAAATCTATTTTACGGACTTATTAAAATTAAAGATAATTTATGATCCTCTATAAACCACATTGGTAGAATAAATATCAATGTAGTTATTTAACTTTGCAAAATTGGCGACGAGAATAGGACCTGTTTTTTTTGATGACCTACTGTACCATATATAAAAAAAATTTTGATGATTAATTTAAAAAATTGATGCTTTAAATTAGCCAAATTTAACTCTCTTTTGTTTTTTGGCCCAATTACTTGTAGAAAACCGATAATAGAGGAAGGAACCATGTACAAGTGATTCACGCACAAGGTCCATTTTCAGCAAATAGCCCCTCAAAAAGTACGCTAATTATAGCTTCGTCTGAAAGACAGAAGTCCTGTATTAAGTTCACGGTCAAATGGCTTTACTGTAAAATTTAAGTTGGTTTCTTTCAATATTTATTATAGCTTATTGGAACAATGGGGTTGTTCACTTAATACCATTGTCTTAAAAAAATTCAAATGCCTAATAGAGATGTGGGATACAAATAACTGGGACCTAGATATCAATTTAAGAATATTGGATCTTTAGTAGAAGATTTGACATCTTTTAAAAAGTGTTTGAGATAATTTACAATTTCATCTTTCATCCATTATGAATCCCACTGCTTTGGCTAGGTTATTAATTAGATATTTTTCCTTAACTATTGAAAAAGAAAAGGGTGGTGTCTTTATCCTTATTGCTTTAATAGCAAACGTGTTAACAAAAATTTCACTTTTTGCTAATAACCTGAGAACATGACATTTGTGAACCTGCTTTATAACTTTCGGTGCAATGATTTTAAATGATGAAGACACATTTAACAACTCATAAAATCATGTGTGCTTTAAAAGGCCTTTTCATCAAATCGAGTATATTTTAAAAATTTTATTGTAATTTTAGCATTTTTGGAATTCAAAGAAAAATTGTTAGATGCCTTTTCATAAAACTTCATTTATTATTATTTTTCAATAGGCCATAAAGCAGCATATAAACAGGATTTAAACTTGCACATCATCCAAATACAATTTTTTTCCATGAACGTTTTATATGAATGCCTTAGAATAATTTGAAGTCTTAATAATGTTTCGTCAAGCTATTTTTAAGTTCTATAGGTTTGCATTTATAAATACTGCCAATGGATTTAATTTCAATTCACGAAAACATGGCTTAGTAAAATTTAAAATATTAATTGTTAATGAAATATAATATAAAAATAGTAGTAAAAATTAAAATAAAAATAATTTTTAAAGAATAAGTCTTTATTTTATTACATTTAACTTTTTTTTTAAATAAAACAAAATATTCAAGACTATCAACATGAATTTTTTAGCCCTTTTATATTTTACCCCTTAATATTTTAAATGTATACTTATATAAAAAATGATCAAAATAGTTGATCTGCTCAAAGTCTAAACATATAAAGTTAAAGAAAATATATTTATTTTTTTGCGAGAAATATGCATTTTCAGCTCCGGAAGTTTCCCCCCAGTTTTCCCTACTTTAGGTTTTATTGCTTTAAAGTTTCATGTGATTTATTGTAATAAATTTTATATTTGATTAACTAGAAAGATCTTGATATAATTAATTTTTATTGTTTTGGACAAAATATAAGCTTCAAAAAATTTATTTTTTATTATTTACTTTTTGATAATTGAGGTTGGGAAATATATTTGGCTCATTCGCCATTTTTCTAATTTTTACAAAATAGCCGCCTATAAGACGTTTATATTTTATAAGAGTCAGGTATATTCCCAGAACATAAATTCCTATCATAAGATATTTGTCGAACTGCTAATTAAGCCTAGATTTAAATTATATTAGCCTTCAGGCAGTTTTATATACAAAAATTTTAAAATAAATCTGTTTTATATAAAAAAGTGCTTTTTAATTTTTATATTATTCATTGTTTTGTCATTGTAGTTTGTTTTGATTGCCTTAGAGCATTTTTTTGTCGATTATACGGTGTGTAAAAATATACTGGAAATAAAAAATTTCATCCAATCTTTGTACCGTTGCATTTTAAGCTATGTGATTAACGATACCCACCTTAATAATGATGCATCACTTACGGTAGCAATTTTCAAATGGATTTCCTATGTATCCCGTCGGGCATGTGCATACGGGGTGGCTTTCTATGGTAATACAAATAGCATTTGAGGCACAGGGATTAGGTTTACAGAGATCCATTGGCACTAAAACGTGAAATTATAAAAGTTTTAAATGGATTATTAACTTTATGTTAAGCACATACAATTTTTTTTATATAAATTTTGTTTAGATTTTAGTCGCAGTAATTTTATTTCTAATTAGTTTGTAAAAGGTAAATAAATTGTAGAAAAAACTTAAACATAAAGCCTACCATATATTTAACTGTTAGGTTTATTATTTTTATTTAAATTCGACTTAAGAACTTATAATTATGCTTCTAAAGATATTTAAGAATAATTAAAGTTAGGGCACGTGCAAAGTGTGTTTATATTTTTGCAATTTTTAAATTTAAATTTTTTTTTGTAAAACGCAAATTCCTAAATTGAATTTATGCACATATTATTTTAAGTTAAAATAGATGTAAACAGCGTCTACTCCCCAAATTTTATGGAAGAGCTACCCCCATGGGTAACTTTATCCCCCCTCCCCCCTTCCCACCCAATTTTTTGTCTGATTTTAAGCAGCCACTTCAAATCAATTCAATTTTATTTATTATAATGAATTATTATAACGATATAAATGTTTAAAACTATTGATAATTAAGTCATTATCTAATTGCAATAAAATGTCCTCTTCAGATTTTAACAAAAGGAGATTTTGTAAAAACATATCTCTCATTTTGTTACGAAGAGAAGTTTTAATTAATTTTATCTTGCTCATTGATCTCTCAGCGCTACAGCTGGAAATCGTTATTGTGAGCAAGATTTTATATATTTTTTTAAAGTTTTCAAAAGTGTTGTATGTTTTATTTAAAGCCCTATAAGATAGTAAAAAATTTTCATCTGAACTAAACAAGGTTTCATCATCATCCTTATCACTTTTACAACGTCGTCCTCCGGATAGTTACAGAAACTCTTTGGAGTATTTTTTGATTCTAGAATTTAAAAAAAATATTAACCATTCTAATATTGGGTAGAAATGATTCCATCTATTAAAGCTTGGCGGAAAAACGGATCTAACATTTTCATTTCTTCAGAAATCAAATAAGGGTCAAGGTCGTAAAAAGTACATATCTTGTTTATATTTTCCACATTTACTTCATTGTATTTTTTTAATGAAGCTGTGTATACGAGACTCCTTTATAAAAGTGTAAAGTATCGTCACGTAAAGTCAAATGGCTTTACTGTAAAATTTCTAAAGTTGGTTTCAATATTTATTATAGCTTATTGGAACAATGGGGTGGTTGTTCACTTAATACCATTGTCTTTAAAAAATTCAACTAATATATATGTGGGATACATGTTTATTCTTAATAACGGCCTAGATATCAATTTAAGAATATTGGATCTTTAGTAGAAGATTTGACATCATTTAAAATGTGTTTGAGATAATTTACAATTTCATATTTCATCCATTATGATTCCCACTGCTTTGGCTAGGTTATTAATTAGATATTTTTCCTTAACTATTGAAAAAGAAAAGGGTGGTGTCTTTATCCTTATTGCTTTAATAGCAAACGTGTTAACAAAAATTTCACTTTTTGCTAATAACCTGAGAACATGACATTTGTGAACCTGCTTTATAACTTTCGGTGCAATGATTTTAAATGATGAAGACACATTTAACAACTCATAAAATCATGTGTGCTTTAAAAGGCCTTTTCATCAAATCGAGTATATTTTAAAAATTTTATTGTAATTTTAGCATTTTTGGAATTCAAAGAAAAATTGTTAGATGCCTTTTCATAAAACTTCATTTATTATTATTTTTCAATAGGCCATAAAGCAGCATATAAACAGGATTTAAACTTGCACATCATCCAAATACAATTTTTTTCCATGAACGTTTTATATGAATGCCTTAGAATAATTTGAAGTCTTAATAATGTTTCGTCAAGCTATTTTTAAGTTCTATAGGTTTGCATTTATAAATACTGCCAATGGATTTAATTTCAATTCACGAAAACATGGCTTAGTAAAATTTAAAATATTAATTGTTAATGAAATATAATATAAAAATAGTAGTAAAAATTAAAATAAAAATAATTTTTAAAGAATAAGTCTTTATTTTATTACATTTAACTTTTTTTTAAATAAAACAAAATATTCAAGACTATCAACATGAATTTTTTAGCCCTTTTATATTTTACCCCTTAATATTTTAAATGTATACTTATATAAAAAATGATCAAAATAGTTGATCTGCTCAAAGTCTAAACATATAAAGTTAAAGAAAATATATTTATTTTTTTGCGAGAAATATGCATTTTCAGCTCCGGAAGTTTCCCCCCAGTTTTCCCTACTTTAGGTTTTATTGCTTTAAAGTTTCATGTGATTTATTGTAATAAATTTTATATTTGATTAACTAGAAAGATCTTGATATAATTAATTTTTATTGTTTTGGACAAAATATAAGCTTCAAAAAATTTATTTTTTATTATTTACTTTTTGATAATTGAGGTTGGGAAATATATTTGGCTCATTCGCCATTTTTCTAATTTTTACAAAATAGCCGCCTATAAGACGTTTATATTTTATAAGAGTCAGGTATATTCCCAGAACATAAATTCCTATCATAAGATATTTGTCGAACTGCTAATTAAGCCTAGATTTAAATTATATTAGCCTTCAGGCAGTTTTATATACAAAAATTTTAAAATAAATCTGTTTTATATAAAAAAGTGCTTTTTAATTTTTATATTATTCATTGTTTTGTCATTGTAGTTTGTTTTGATTGCCTTAGAGCATTTTTTTGTCGATTATACGGTGTGTAAAAATATACTGGAAATAAAAAATTTCATCCAATCTTTGTACCGTTGCATTTTAAGCTATGTGATTAACGATACCCACCTTAATAATGATGCATCACTTACAGCAATTATCAAATGGATTTCCTCTGTATCCCGTCGGGCATGTGCATATGGGGTGGCTTTCTTTGGTAATACAAATAGCATTTGAGGCACAGGGATTAGGTTTACAGAGATCCATTGGCACTAAAACGTGAAATTATAAAAGTTTTAAATGGATTATTAACTTTATGTTAAGCACATACAATTTTTTTTATATAAATTTTGTTTAGATTTTAGTCGCAGTAATTTTATTTCTAATTAGTTTGTAAAAGGTAAATAAATTGTAGAAAAAACTTAAACATAAAGCCTACCATATATTTAACTGTTAGGATTATTATTTTTATTTAAATTCGACTTAAGAACTTATAATTATGCTTCTAAAGATATTTAAGAATAATTAAAGTTAGGGCACGTGCAAAGTGTGTTTATATTTTTGCAATTTTTAAATTTAAATTTTTTTTTGTAAAACGCAAATTCCTAAATTGAATTTATGCACATATTATTTTAAGTTAAAATAGATGTAAACAGCGTCTACTCCCCAAATTTTATGGAAGAGCTACCCCCATGGGTAACTTTATCCCCCCTCCCCCCTTCCCACCCAATTTTTTGTCTGATTTTAAGCAGCCACTTCAAATCAATTCAATTTTATTTATTATAATGAATTATTATAACGATATAAATGTTTAAAACTATTGATAATTAAGTCATTATCTAATTGCAATAAAATGTCCTCTTCAGATTTTAACAAAAGGAGATTTTGTAAAAACATATCTCTCATTTTGTTACGAAGAGAAGTTTTAATTAATTTTATCTTGCTCATTGATCTCTCAGCGCTACAGCTGGAAATCGTTATTGTGAGCAAGATTTTATATATTTTTTTAAAGTTTTCAAAAGTGTTGTATGTTTTATTTAAAGCCCTATAAGATAGTAAAAAATTTTCATCTGAACTAAACAAGGTTTCATCATCATCCTTATCACTTTTACAACGTCGTCCTCCGGATAGTTACAGAAACTCTTTGGAGTATTTTTTGATTCTAGAATTTAAAAAAAATATTAACCATTCTAATATTGGGTAGAAATGATTCCATCTATTAAAGCTTGGCGGAAAAACGGATCTAACATTTTCATTTCTTCAGAAATCAAATAAGGGTCAAGGTCGTAAAAAGTACATATCTTGTTTATATTTTCCACATTTACTTCATTGTATTTTTTTAATGAAGCTGTGTATACGAGACTCCTTTATAAAAGTGTAAAGTATCGTCACGTAAAGTCAAATGGCTTTACTGTAAAATTTCTAAAGTTGGTTTCAATATTTATTATAGCTTATTGGAACAATGGGGTGGTTGTTCACTTAATACCATTGTCTTTAAAAAATTCAACTAATATATATGTGGGATACATGTTTATTCTTAATAACGGCCTAGATATCAATTTAAGAATATTGGATCTTTAGTAGAAGATTTGACATCATTTAAAATGTGTTTGAGATAATTTACAATTTCATATTTCATCCATTATGATTCCCACTGCTTTGGCTAGGTTATTAATCAGATATTTTTCCTTAACTATTGAAAAAGAAAAGGGTGGTGTTTTTATCATTATTGCATTAATAGCAAGCGTAACAAAAATTCCCCTCTGTGCTAATAACCTGAGAACATGACATTTGTGAACTTGCTTTATAACTTTTGGTGCAATGATTTTAATTGATGAAGACACAGTTAACAAACCTGTCTCATAAAATCATGTGTGCTTTAAAAGGCCTTTTCATCAAATCGAGTATATTTTAAAAATTTTATTGTAATTTTAGCTAATTTTTGGAATTCAAAGAAAAATTGTTAGATGCCTTTTCATAAAACTTCATTTATTATTATTATTATTCAATAGGCCAAAAGCAGCGTATAAACAGGATTTAAACTTGCACATCATCCAAATACAATTTTTTCCATGAACGTTTTATATGAATGACTTAGAATAATTTGAAGTCTTAATAATGTTTTTGTTAAATAAATCATCCACATTAACTGCTATAGTTACCCTCCTTTTTAAAATACCCCTCATAACTATACCTACCCTCCTCGGCCGATTTTTTGAAACCGCTTATTTCCTACGCTCCCCCCCTCCTCCGAAGTAAGAGACACTGGATGTAAATATAAATTAAAATTTTTATTTTTTTTTTAAATTTTACGAATAAAACTCACTTTGCACGTGGCCTTATAAGGGCGTTTTTTCAAAGATCAAAAGTAAAGATTAGTTTAGTTTAATAAACCGTTAGGAGATTTTAAAGGAGTAATACTGAAATGATTATTAGCTAGCTATGTTGTGCTGGCTAAATGAAATTAGATTAGGGCATGTGCAGGGAATTTTATTGTCGTAATAAAAATATTTTGAAAAAAAAAACTCAAACTTTATTGCCAAATTTAGTTAACATAATATGCTTTTTCTGAAAAAAATTATTATACAAAATTAAAAAAAATTAACTCTGATTAAATTGTTTACAATAATAAACTCGCTTTGGGTTGTCATATCTATATGTATTATACACAAAGCTATCGGCGCACGTTCAAAGTTCTTTTTTTTTTAAAAAATTTTTAATAAAAAAATTTTGTGTTACAGGTATGTTTTAAATAATTAAGTATAGAAACGATTCAAATTTATATTTTTCAAAAATTAATTAAATTCTAAACGCCGCCTAATATGTAAAAAAATATAAGAGACTGCGTTAAGGTTTATCTAAAAATCAAAATTTAAGTTTTTATTTTAAATATTTAATTAAAAAATCATCTTTAAACAATTTAGATCTTTCTGTAGACGTAGTGCCAGTGACCATTTTTTGTGCTAGCTATATGAACTATATTCCCCCTAATTTAGCTTACTAATTTTTACAGTACGCGTTTAAAATCACTTTATTTTTTTTTTTTAAATTTTTACTTTTTTTTTACATTGAACGCATTTTAACAAAAAGCCGCCATTTTTGTTATTAGCATTTAAAATAGATTATATTTTAGAACTCTAAAATTTGTGTTTATGAAAGGTTGTGTGGGGACTATTGACAATCCCGCTACTCATAACTCATTGGGTCAAATTAAGTGATTTCTCTCTACGTTAATATTATAATTTTCATTGAATTGACGCCGCCTCTAGCGCGCAAGCTACTTAAAACTTGCAGAGACTGCATTATCACCGACATAGCTTTTTGGCCCTGTCGGCTACCACTTGACATAGACTTTCACAGCAAATAGCAACATTTAATTATATTTAACAACGACAAATTGGTTTTGAGGTCCCCATACCTTTCCCCATTTAGGGGCGCCATACCCTTTAGGACTTTGACTCTTTTAACCTGAGCAAAGCTATAATTCCCGATATAGTAGGAATTGCTCGCACGCGGGCAGGTTGATAGCCTAAGCTTTTACTTTAGAAAGATCGATTACGACCTACTGCCGAAGAATTAGGCCACTCAGAAGCAAAGTGGTTACACTCGTATAGTCTTTTTCCGAAAAAAAGCCTTTGTACACGGATTCGAACACGCAACCTCCTGCGCCTAAGGCAGAATGTTTGATTGAAACTGACCAGAAAGACCTGAAATTTATAGTTTTTTACAATAATATTTGGATCTCCAGTATATTGTATACTATGAGATGCCCATGTCTATGTGCAAACCTAGGTTTAAAAAACACTATTATAAATGTCCTACTTTACTAGTAGCTTAGTTATTTTTTACGAAATATTATAGATTCAATAATTGTATCGATATAATTAATAAATGTCAATCTTATTTTATAATAAATTTATAGGCGTATTATATGTCAATGAAATAATTTAAATGTTTGAATCTTAAAGGTTTTCCAAGCATTTGCTTAACGATGTTAACTTTAGTTCTTAAAATACACAAATACATGGCTTAATTAATCGTTAAACGTCTTTTCTTGTGAATCTTACTTAATTGATATAATTTTATATATAATAGCTAAATAAAATTTTAGCTTCGAAGCAATTATTTTTAAACATATCTAAGTTATTTATTATTTTGTATTAAGATGTGGTTGTTGTTTCCCATTCATTGGAAGTTGGTTGGAATGAGCTTGATAGAGCTGTGATCCAAAGATTTCAACCAAATTAAGGCAGAGAGTAAAGATATCATTTGTATTCCATACGGAATATTAACTCTAAGACGTAAACGCGGTATCATCAGATTTTTGTATTGAGATTAATTGTGACAATTTATTGTGAGTTAACGATTTGAAGATAGGTTAATTTTATAATTTTTTCATTATTATATTTTATTCTTTCCTATATCCCTATCCAGATATACAATTATTATTAATGAATATTAAAAAAGCCCCAAAAACTATAAATGAAAATTATTTTTCAATTTTTTATTTCAATTTAAAAATTTTGCATATTTATAATGTTTTTTTTTTGGGTGAGGAGCATTGAAATTGCTATGCGGCGACGTTTATAATCCATACGGTCAATAGGATTAAGCGCGTCTCTCCGCCATAAAATTAATATCCATCGATATGACGCCGCCTCCGGAATATTATAGCATGCAGGCTTTATGTCTTAAATGATTCATTACTTGGCTAATAAGACTTATTAATGGATGTAAAAGATTTTTGTCTTTAGAGTAACTTACAGATTGATTTATTATACGCGTATGATTATCACATATATTTATTTGCTCTTTTACTTTTTATTATAATTCACGAGATTCCATTAAAAACTATTGATTTAAAAAAATGGTTTTAAGTTTGCAACTGGCAAAAGTCGAAGGCCAGAGTCATTTTGCTAAAACAATGACCCCTTTGTGCCCTACAAAAATAGTTGTAGTGACAAACGAATTTAATGTTTATTAATTTGAAGGCCTTGACATATTTAACAGATGTCAACTAAAACTTAACGAGAAAGTTTTTTATGGCAATTTTGACAAAAAATTAATGCTTCTTTAATGTTTCATTGCTTCTAAATTAATTTCATATATCGGTTCAAGTAAAAAGATCTTCATTTTTCTATTTTAAATTAAAAAGCAAATTTGTTATTTTCCAATCCCTTTTGTTGAGGAATTTCTAAAAGGACAAAATAAATTTATTAAAATACTTTAAAAAAATTTTTAACCAAGCCGAATTCCGTTGATAACACAGGTCGACAAAAAATGGCGACCAATTTTAAACATATATATTTTGAAAGAGTTTTTTTAGCACATTCCAAATATCTTTTCCGTTTTTTTTGAATAGGTCTAATTTTTTACCTAGATGGGTTTAAAAGTACCAAAAACCTTAATATGTCCTATATTTATAGGCACTTTTCGTGCCTTTAAAATAAAAATAAATAATAGAAAAATATATTTTACTATTGAAAAACTCTTATATTGTTATATAACTTTTTTAGAATTTACTTATCTCATTTACTTTTTTAAATATTTGATTTTAAAAAACTCAAAATTTCCAAAAAATACGCGTCTGAAAGTCTGTGCTTCAAAATCATAAAAAATTAAAAAATCATTCAGAAGAGTACAAATAACATTTGAGATATGTAATAAATAAATGCGATTTAAGCCAAATAAGTATTATATTTTTCATAAATGATAGAAGATAATGAAATATAAGCACATAAAGTGAAAATACTACCCAAGCAATCTTTTTTGTTTATATTTAACATATCTTACTACAGTACATCGAGATATGTAAGTAAGTGAAGGGTTGGCAGATAATGCCAGTATTAGTAGCAGCACGCACTACAATCTTTAAGAATTTAGTAGCCCCTTTTTTGATATATAAAATTTTGAAGCACAGACTTTCAGACGCGTATTTTTTGGAAATTTTGAGTTTTTTAAAATCAAATATTTAAAAAAGTAAATGAAATAAGTAAATTCTAAAAAAGTTATATAACAATATAAGAGTTTTTCAATAATAAAATATATTTTTCTATTATTTATTTTTATTTTAAAGGCACGAAAAGTGCCTATAAATATAGGACATATTGAGGTTTTTGGTACTTTTAAACCCATCTAGGTAAAAAATTAGACCTATTCAAAAAAAAACGGAAAAGATGGAATGTACTCAAAAAACACTATCAAAATATATATGTTTTTAATTGGTCGCCGACATAAAGTTGTTATTTGTCGACCAGTGTAATTTTTTTGGCCTCATAGGTTTTAATCACAACAACTGTAGAAACTTAGGCAGCGTGCTAGTATAACTATTTTATTTGTCGGTTAGTTGCTTTGCTCGGGTTAGTCAGAGTCCTAACGGCTATGCCGCCCCTATAGGAAAAGGTAAGAGGGAAACCTTAAACCAATTGTTTGTTTATAAGTTAATGACAGAGATTGAACCTTCTTAGGAATTTTTAATTTCGTTCAACGTTTTTTATAATCAATCTTAGTAATTTAGCTATAAATATAATATTAGAAAGTCTAACAAAAATAATTCAAAACTAAAAACAAAATAAATTTATTTTTTGCATATTCTGTTTTATTATTAAATCTAAAATTAAAAAAATATTTTTTTTTAAAAATCAGATAATGTATCGTGTTGTATATTTAAATATTTTTTATTATGTAAATGCTGATGTAAGAGCTGGAGACACTTCTAAAAATATTATCATTGTTTGTGATTAAAATAAGTTACAGGGTAATATTCGAAAAAAAAAGATTTTTTCCTTTTTTTCTTTTTAATTTTGTTGTAGATTACGGATCCTAGGAGTCGAAGGCGGAATAAATTAATAAAAACGAAAAATATATATGAAGGCCATCAGATAATGCTGATTTTATGTAATCTTTGTTGACATATATTTTAAGCAGGGCTGGGAAAAAAAACTAATGCTTTTTTTTAACAAGTTTTTGAGTTTTTTTCCAAATTCCCACAAAATCGTGGGCATGGCAAAAGAAAAGCTCCTTTACTTGCTTAAAGAAATGGGGCATGGTTAAAAAAAGCCCCTTTTCTTCAAAAAAAACTCCTAGGAGCTTTAAGAAAAAATAACCCACCCATCATTATTATAAAAAAATCAAAATTTTTCTTACTAAAAGAAAACATAAAATGGGCTTTTTGGGGCTCTTTCTAAGAGCCACTTTTTGTGGTTTTTTTTGCCCCTTTTCTTTATAAGGGCTTTTTTTGAAGACTTATTTTGGCCCGTTATTTGTAGCCCCCTTCTTTTTTATGTTTTAGGGGAAAAAATGAGCAAAGTTTTTTTCTCTCATTGTTTTCCCAGCCCTGATTTAGTAAATAAAATAGGATTTAGCTAATTTTATAGGTATATATGATTTTTAAATTAAGCCAATTTTTTAGTTCTTTTACAACTCCTAATATTACCATTTTCACGGAATATAGGGGCAATTAAAATAATAATTAATTTTACCTAACAATAATTTACACATTCTTGCCTTATATGGAAAAGCACAAATTTTTTAAAAACTTTATTTTTTTTAGTTATCACATATTAGGTAAGTCAAAAAAATAAAAACATATATGTTGGCCATATATTAAATCTGTAAAATGGTTTATTACTAAGCTATTTATGGTTAGATTAAGTTTTTAAATATATATTTGAACGAAATGGTGGCAAAATGGTAAAATTTATTAATGTCGGCTATTAAAGTTTGGTTTGAAGTGTTATAAATGAGAAGTGAGGAAAATGAATTATAAAATAATTATTTAAAGCGGTATGTTTAAAAAAACTTAATTTAGATATACTATAAATTATAAGTTTGTTTTTATTATTAAAAACTGGACAAATTTGGACGCACTTAGCTGGTGAAAACAAAATTTAGCGAATTTCTCAAATTTTGAATTCAATAAAAAAAAACAAAACTCTATTTTGGGGGTAGTCTGGAGTTCTATAGATAAACCTATGAGGAGAAACTAGATTTTAGATTACATAGGTCAACAATTTTTTGAGAGTTATGAGTTAACTACAGAGATCAAACCTGCCATCTTAGGGGTATATTGAAGTTTACCGTTTTTCTTAATCAAACTTTGTTAATCATAAACATTGATATTTATATAAAGGTCAAAAAACCAAAAAATTCTAGAAATTAATTGAAATAATATTTTTGCTTATTCACAATAGTTAAATTAGTTAATCTGTTAAATTTACACTAGAATTTTTATTAAAAATCGATAATATATCATGCCGTATTTAATTGGACGCTAAATTTTTAGTATTATCAAAATACTGATGTAAGGGCTTGATATATTAATAACAAAAAATTCCATTATTTTTGATTAAAAATATAAGTTACAAGGGATTTTAATATGCAAAGTTATTCTTTTTAGGGTATTTAGATCAATTTGGTCAAAAAAGGCCATTTTTTGATATAGACGGATCTAAGGAGCCAAAGACGGAAGAAACTAAGAAAAACGAAAAAGATATATGAGAATAAGCCATCATAGAGGTGCATTCTTTTATGTTTTCATAAATCTCACGTTTCTGACGTAAATATTTGTTGATTTGTATTATTTAAACTACTACACTTATAAGTAAGCCTCAATTTAATTTTAGTAGTTAATTTTTTTTTGTTTTTGTAAAATTGTTTTTCGTCATAATATCCGTTTTTGGATCCTAAATAACATGAATAATTGCTAATTCTAATTAAGAACCTATTTTAAATCTATTTTTATGAGGAATTTAAATATGGCAATAGGTTTATTTTTAAATGGTCTAAGAAACTTCGTGGATCATTATTAACTTTAAACGCTTTAAAACTGGAAGCAGTGGGGAAAAAACAAAACGCGAAATCGATAAGATAAGAAAATTTTTTACAATATTGTGTAGAAATTGTTTATATTGTTTTTCTTTTGTTTAGTGTAGTCATATGATTATATCATTTAAATATGAAATAGCTACCAAGGTTCTGACTTTAGGATCGTTCAGGGCCTAATGCCTAAGTAGGCAGCAGCTTAAGTGTGGTTGCCCATGTATATTATTTTTTCGAAGAAAAAAAGCCTCCTGAGTTCGAACTCGCAACCTCATGCGAGTAAGACAGGAAGGTTTGCCACTGAGTTATGTAAACCGACACATCAAATCATAAATCTCAAAAATTTGTTGAAATGTGTAATAAGAGTAATCACAATAAGAGGTGTTTTAAATTAAAAGATCAATTAAACTTAGTTAATCTAAATGTTTTATTATAGCTGGAGCTGGGCTATTGTTTAAACATACCTAGCTATGTTTCTAGAAAATCATTATTTAATCATATATAACGCTCTCAAAACATATAAACATGCTAGCTAAGTAAATATTTGAATTTTATAAACGAGAAAAAAATATATAGTATTATTTGAGCTATAAGAAAGTGAATTATTATAATATAAGAGCAAAAAGACTTGTTAATATAAATGCTGGAAGTTGTTATTTACTTTATAGCAAATACATAATATTTTTCAGCGAAAGATATTGAGAAGCAATACATTAACGTAGTTAAAACTATAATTTGTTATCAAGCGTTTGATAACGAAGAATGCAAATGACATCTATATTGAGCCGTCAATAATTTCCGTTTTTATTATCACTGTTGAAAGCTGTGCCAAGTCCTAAAATAAGCTGATAGCGTTAAATCTGCTTATTGTTACGAAGGTCTATAAAAATGTGTGGAATCTTGTCGATACAACCATATTGAGACTCGGAAAGACCTTTGACCGCAATGTAGCCTTAGAAGAAGTCAGTTTGTAATCTCTCAAAAAAGTCGTAGGATCTAAAAAAAACTGATTTGAATCCTAGAATGGTTTGGGGTATGGTATGATTTATTTATTGACTAACGAACTTATAATCGCGTGTTAAAACATGTGTTCTATATAAAAATTTTAGAAGAGTTGTTTTGAAAAAATAACACAGGTCAACAAATTTTTATAAATTATTTATGAGCTAACTAGAGAGGCCTAACCTGACATTTAGCTATTTACGTTTACCGTTTTTTCTAAAAAAATTTTTGTAAGTCTTGCCCAGGGTTTGGGTACTTGAAAATCAAATTCAATTACACGATGGCTGTGGTCTAATTAGATTTATAGGCTTTTTAATATTTTAATACCTTATTACCAAAGTCAGAGATTTGATAATTTTGCCTATGAAAATATATTATATGCACTTTAATACGAGATTAGTTTTATTGATTTGTTAGTATTGAGATTGTATTTAACTGTCTTTACGAGAATTCAAAAAAAAATACTTTTATCAAAAAATAAACGAAAATTTCATAGTAGGAACATGCAATAAAGATTATTATAAAGATAGAAACTCTTTTTATCAAATGTAAAAGAGGGAGAAAAGAATAAAAAAAAACAGAAGATTAACAAAGTCTCTTATATAGTTATTAGATTTCACATTTTTCAAAATAAGCAAAATTTTTGAAATTACGCTAATAAAAATATAAAATCTTTTTATATTATGCCATTACAAATATCATGTCATTCGTAATCAAGAATAGTTAATGGATATATTTGTCATAATTCCTTATTTTGTTAGGGTTTATAAGTTTTTTGAGAGACATGTATTTTTATCATATCGTAAGATTTTATTTAAAATTTATAATATTTTAAATTTTTCCCCTATTCCATATTTTTAGATTTTAAAATTTTATATTTTGTTCAAGCGCTTTATTGTATTTTCTTATAAAATAATGTTCTTTCACGTGATATTGTCATTTTTTCATTATCATTTTCCAAGTATTATGATCGATAGTACTGAGTCAAAAAATTTTAATAAAGTTTCATCCTATACCAATTTATCATACGAGAGCTTAGCAATTATTACACTGGACAACAAAATTTGGACGACCCGAAACACCATTCACCGCAACTATCGTTTTTGGTCAAGTTTTTGGCGCTGATCACGAATATGAAATTAGAATTTTAAATGCCTCAGATTTTTAGTTATTCGGTGTCAAAGTTGAGATTCTTCAATTTTTGGGGTATTTTGGGCTTCTATAACATAAAACCTATGGCTCGTAATAAAAGTTTAAAAATATATTTAGATAACGGAAACATTCATTATTAACGTAAGGGGTTTAATTTTTTTTTATTTTTTTATTCCTGTAAAATTAGTGATTTTCGTCATAAACTTCGTTTTTTGATTCAAAATACTTGGAAGTAAATTACTAATAATTTTATGTAATAACCTTTTTAAGATATGTTTTTAATAAGGAATCTGAATATGCCAGTAGATTTTTTGGAAAATTAATAGTTAAAAAAATTTTGTAAATTTTTTTCTGAACTTTGCGGTTTAAAAAAAATTGGAGGCATTGGAGAAAAAACTAAACTCGGGATCGTAATCGCAAGATAATTTTCTACAAAATCCTCAAATCGCTGATGTTGTTTTTTTTGTTGTCCAGTGTTATCGATGGGAGTTTGTTCCTGACCTTTTTTGCCTATTGGTGAACGGCATACCCGTTAGAGCTTTGCCTCTTTTAAGTCTACCGCAGGCCCTTTTGAGATAAATGAGATTCAAAACGCACCGACGACTCAGGTTTTAGGCCTTCGAGTGGCCACCTTATCATACCAATTAGGCTTAACATTGAATGTAGAACCCAACCTAATTTACATGCTCTCGTATCTACTACTACTAATAATTTCAATTGTATAAATATGGTTTTTGTCGGACATTTTGCCAAAAAATTTGGGTAATGAAAATTTTTTTTAGATCGACCAAAATATTGACAACATAAAAAATCTCGTAACGTTGGTACTACGAACTATGTAACATTTACCGTTGTAATTAATCCATGCTTTTTATTTATGAAATTTTTGAATATTAAATTTTTTTTTTATTATATGGCCTTCTTAGGCTTAGTACTAATTTGAGAATTCTACTTCAGAATTTTAACCGATGATAAGAATATGATCCTCGATCTTTAATCATTTGGGGTTATAAATGGTATTACGAATTGACTTAGCTTAAAATCATATAGTCTAAAATCAAAAAATACCAAAAAAAAATTGATAAATGATACCAATAGACAAGAAGGTTTGACCTCAAACATCACATAAATTTGTCGACAAAAGCGCTCACAACCCTAAACGTATTAATCTCAAACTACATGTGTATTTCATCATTCCACCAACACTTTCATATTATAATATAAATTTTTTAACTTTTGTGAAAAAGGAAAAATGTTGGTAAACAATGCGCGATAGTATATATATACTGTAACAACGAAAATGACACATTGGTGTCAAATGTAAAATCTATATTAACTTATAAAATAAACCCTTACGTTTCGTTTGAATTAATGAGTAGAAATTGATAATAAGGATTAATTGAAACATGGAATATGCTAGATGTGGTTGTATCAAACAATTTGTTTAAAATAAATTAATGTTTTTAAAAAAAAATATGGGAACAAATACTACCTAAGTTTTTATAGGCTAAAAACTTATTTATGTATTTACTTAAGGTTATTTTGGCGTGTATTTTATGTATATTACGCATGTAGATTTAAATAAATAATATTTCGCACGGGCTGGAATTTGTAGAAAACAAAAGCCGTCTTGCACGCCATCTATTTTGTACTGGATCGGTTTTTTATAAATTAATAATGCACATACTTATAAAATATTAATTATGTCCATCTCAAATTTACATAAAAAAATAAATATATCATTTATACTTGAAGGGCCCGACATTTATAATATTAGTTTTTTATTGGTAAGGAGGTGGAAAAATTTGCTCGTTTGATCCCAAAGTTAGCCTATAAATAAACTGGGATTGGGATCATCAAATACACCAGTAATTTTTAATAACAGATTGATCAGTGCGTAAATGAAGTAAAGGTATTTTTATATGGTGAATTAAATTAACCGCACTGATGTCCGTATTACACTAAAAATTCACCGGTGCATGCTAGTATCTATAAAAAAAACACTACTCAAATTTTGAGATATGAGCTAACTACAGTGATTAAACATACCATCTTATGGATTTTCAAACCCATTTATCGTTTTTTTAGAATCAAAATTATTATGGCTATAAACATTAATAATAAAAAAATATTAAAAAAAACATAAAAAATTAAAGTGAAGTTTTTTTGTATGCTCACAATAGCACTTTTTAATTCTAACTTCAAAATTATTTAAAAAACGAAAAAGTTTCGTGTCCTATTAGGTTGGGATATCTGAATGTTGATGTAGAAGCCTTTAACTTAAAAATTTTAAATATTATTATTTGAATAAAATACGTGCATTTAATACCGGAAAAACTTTTAAATTTTTTTTACGGTATTTTTGAGGTCGCATTTTTATTAAAATTAATTTTTTAGATAAGGACGTAGCAAAGTAGCCGAACGTAAGAACTTCGAACGGAATACATATTTGAATATGCACATTATGATCTGTTTAATGTCAATCTGACATTGGTTGTCGATCTATTTAATATAGAAAATAGCCCAGTGGTTAATCATTATGTACATTTATGTCTCGTAGCATTATTTATGCTATATCACTAAGTTATATAATTATGTAGAAACAAGACTATACAAATATAAAAAAAATTTCTATTTTTGGCTTTTTAAACAAATAAAGAAAACTAAGCATTAATAAATTACAAGAGCCAAGGAAATAGCTTTTAGATATTATAAGATTTACATAAAGACATCATTTTTAATATACTTAGAGCAAGTGCTATATTGCAAAAACAATGGTTAATAATGACAAAGCTACATTCAAAGTAAATTATCAAAAAATTTAAAATCCTTAAATAACTGGGCAAATTTAGTTAAAAAAATTTAATAGAATTTCTAAGAATTTTAAAATTAATACTTACTTTGCTCGTGGCCTAACTTAGAAAATTATTATAAATTTATAAATAAAAATGAAAATGTTGTTTTAAATAAATTTTTTTATGCATCCGCTTATAGCAAATAATTAAGGTTATGCATGCTTTTTTTGTTGTTTTTGCAACTTTTAAAAAATCAATTATTATTTATCCATAAAGGGGTACAAAAAGAGCTAACTATTAAAATTCTTAGAATGGCCATGAGTAAGTGTATCAAAAAAATAGAAAATTAGATTTATTTTCTTCCTTATTTGAGTTTAATAGGCAGCTTCGGTTTATAGGGGCACTATCAAAATGAACTTTTAGGCATTTAAGTTAATATATGGTTATGTTAATTACATATCAGGTAAATGAAGAAACTTTTTTGTACCTTTAAATTATATTGATCTTAAGGTATAAAAAAAATTTTAAAAAATTATTAAAATACAAAAAATAAAAAAGTTGTGTCCCAGCATATTCTATTTAGGGGGAAACTGCCATTGTCCGTAAACAGCCGAGAGGAAAGTTTTGTTCAGCACGGCATAGGGAGATACTCTAGTCTCGGCAATACCACCGTGGCAAGTTTCATGGGACCACTACGATGAAGAAACACTGAGATTAATAATTAATAATACCGATTGGTATTTTACGAATCCATTCAGTTCGCCGATGAAAGATAACCAAATGAATTTTTTTGGTGAAAATCACGGAGTTACTAAATTTAAAAATTTACAAAACACCCAAAAAGAATAAATATTTGTATTGTTGTTTAAATTGTTAATTTTTATTTTATTAAATCACGTATATATCAATTAGATAATTAACTAAAAAGTAAATGATTAAGCAGGTATGTTTTATTTGATATAAATAAGATGAGTGATTACGCGTGTATATTCTCTTTTTATTTAATATGGAAGTATATGATTGATTACATTGGACAACAAAAAAACATAAACAATTTTTAAGGGTTTTGTAAAGAATTTTCTTGTGGTAACAATCCGGAGCGATTTAGTTTTTTGCCCTCACTTTTAAACCGCATTCAAAGTTTGGAAAAATATTCACAAAATATTATTCACTATTAACTTTTTAAAGGCTATTGGCATATTCAGATTCCAAATAAAATACATATCAAAAAAAGGTTATATTTTCAATTAAATTTTAAGTTATTTAGGATCTGTTTAAATATGACATAAATTAAAATATATGACACACATGATGTTTTTATGCTACCAACTAACAAGGACTTCCTGCATTTCTCCTTAATATAATCCATAAGCTAAAGACTTTTTCAAAACAAACCACCAAGGCAACATTGGCCTAACCCACTTTACTACATATAAATATTAAAATATTTTCAATTAATTTAAGAATATATAATACTTATATTGATTAGGCCTAATTGGAAAATCCTTATTATTCCTCATATTTTAAAATTATGTTAGATAAGATAATCAGTATGAAAACAAAATTGGAAACTAACCTATGATCTTTTTTACAATGTAACATTTAGGGTAATACAGTCCTTGTAACCATTTAAAAGTATATTACAAATATTACACTACATAATATGTTAGCATATTTTATATGAAAGGTAGCTTAGGATTAAACAATCCTTTAACCATTAGTATATGCCTCAGGACATTGAGCATAACATAGTTATTTTATTAAGTAGGAAAAGTAGTTTAGGCTTATACAATGTTTATAAACATGGGAAATATACTAGAGGCATTAGAAAATTTGTTGTTAAAAGTTTTTAAGGTCTAATAGCTTTTCATTTCTTAGAAATGCAAGATAAGTTTTTCGTATAGGAGATATTTTTGGCATTTTTATAGCTTTTCATTATTCTAGTAAAAAATACATCATAAATTTCTTTATTAGGTAAAAAAATAGAAAACTGGTTTTTTATAAGTAAGGTCACCCTGAAAATAAGGTTCCCATCTAAATCCCCCCCCCCCCCCCCCCCCCCATTAAAATCCAGTTGATATATAAATATTAAAATTCAAAATTCCTGGTCTTGGCAAGAGGGGGGCACACTATGTAACATCTAATTGCTAAAAAAAATATTTGCAAATACCCTAGTACAGGATATAAAAGATTTGGTCCTATTATGATTTTAAAATTTATTAAGAATTTACAAATAGATATGTAAGCGCATATTTACTTATTTTACAAAATAGTTATTTAGCATAACCATTTTATTGAATGAATTATAATAACCCTTATCATGAAATTCCAAACAAATAATTTATAACACCAAATAAATTATAACACTTAATTTGGTAAAATTCAAATTACTTCTTAATCTTTTTGATATTAAATCATTAGCATCATATTTTTGCACACAAAAAAAAATTTTTTTTTTTGCTAAAAAATTTTTTTTAGTTATAAAAAGGTGTTTAAATGCGACAAATATATATAAAAATATAAAACACAGATGATGTTTTAATGCTACCAACCAACAAGGACTTCCTGCAATCATCCCTCAATCCATAAGCTAAAGACTCTTCAAAACAAACCACCAACGGGTTAGCCCACATTGGCCTAATTAAAATAAATTTTAAAATATTATGATAAATTTTAGAATATATAATTTATATAGGATCAAAAAGGGGCGAATTAATTTCATAAAAAAATAAATCTAAATATATTTTTAAACTTTTGTTACTACCCATAAGTTTTATGATAAAGGACCAAAATACTTCAAAACTAGAAAAATCTTAACTTTGACATCGAATAACTAAATATCTGAGGCAGGCGCTATTTTAGACACCTTTTAAGAAGGCAGTGCCCCTCCCCCCAAAAAAATTTTTGATTGCCCCCCTCCCCCCCCCCCAAAAAAATTAAATTTGCCCCCCCTCCCAAAAATACATAGTAATTTTATGTTTGCCTCCCCCCCCCCCCAAAAAAAAAATTGAATTTGCCCCCCCCCCCAAATACATAGTAATTTTATTTTTGCACCCCCCCCCCCCAAATACTTTATATTTGTGGAAGCAATTCATAAATATGATGCCTAAGAAATTTTCTCACTTGTCAACAATCTTTTGATAGAATGTAATCTAGAACTAAAGAACCTGATCGCACAATGCTTGGGGCGAACGTAATGCCCGGGGATAAAGGTGATGTTCAAGTACTAAGCAAAATAGCTGGACAACATGCCCCGTATACTCACTGCTTTAATGATCGATTGCATCTTGTTGTAGATTGTCTTAATTAAAGGGAAATTTTTTTTATATTTTTTCTTCCCTTCATTTTTTCACCATGATGCAATCAAGGAAGTTAGTGAATGCGGGACCATAATCCGGCTGTTGCCCCATCGATAATGTGGTCACTACGACGCCATTTTCTTTTAAATAATTACATAAAAATATTAAACAATCTTTTGAAAAATAAAAATAAACTAATTTTTATATCTTCAGGTCCCAGGGCCGAAGCGTCGAGGTTTTTGACCATATTATAAACATCAATTTATTTTTTGTATTTATCATTTGAAAATTATTTTATTTATTAAAAATAATTAATGATAATTCAAAACGATTTATGTTTCTAAAACTTTTGATTTACACCATTGTTTGTTAGAAATTGAACAATTAAGAAATACAAACATTTGAAGATTTATTCAAAAACTGTTTTGATATATATAATACTTTTTTAAACAATAATTTATTTATAGATAAAAAAACTAAAAATTTTTCTGATTTTTATTTTTTTTTCTACTCATAAGTGTGGGAATAATTTAAATATTAATGATGAATTAAAAAGTATTAATATTGTTGATTCTTTTGATAATAGATACCGATAATATTTATATAGAATCCAGATTCCCTTTATAAATTTGATTATTCTTTTTTAGATATAAATAAATTAGAGCCTCTTTTAAAAATAAATAATATTGATAAAAATTCATTATCTAAAGAAAGTGACTTAGCCAAAAAAAAATTTAAGAAAACTTAATAATTAAAATGTTACTAATAATTTTGTTAAATTTTTATATAATTACAAAGATGCGTTTCCTAATCTATTTAACATTTTTTCTATAAGTTTGTTATTTGGAACGTCGAGTTGTGAGGCCACATTTTTTCTTTAAGAAGAAAAATAACTTTTAGTAGGCTGGCAAGTATTGACCTGAATAAAGGTGATTTGGTTCTAGGACACGAAAATTAACTGGGACGTTGAATTTTGATGAATTTAATTTTAATCAAAACAACCTCCTGCATTAAATTGTCAGATTAATACAATACACTACGTCAACAATTTTTTGAGAGTTATGAGTTAACTGCAGAGATCAAACCTGCCATTTTAGGGAATACTAAATCCATTTACCGTTTTTCCTAATCAGACTTAGTTAGCTAGGTATAAACATTAAAAATTAGAAAAAAAAGGTAAAAAAAAACAAAAAAGATTTAAATACAAAAATAAATTAAAATTTTATTTTGCATATTCACGCAAGGTAAACTGTTAAACTCAAACTTCAAATAATATTTTCATTAAAAACCGATAATATATCGTGTCGTATTTAAGTTTGGACGCGAAATATTTTGTATTATCTAAATGCCGATGTAAGAGTTTGATATATAAAATTTATTTTCCATTATTTGTGATTAAAAATATAAGTTACAAAGAATTTTTATATGGAATGATTTTTATATTTTTTTACTTAGGGGATATTTAGATCTGTCAATTTGGTCAAAAAGGCCATTTTTCGTTATAGACAGATCTAAGGAGCCAAAGACGGAAGAAACTAAGAAAAACGAAAAGTATATATGAGATTAGGCTATCATGGGGCTGCATTTTTTATGTTCTCCAATCTCGTTTCTAACATTGATATTTGTTGACCTGTGAATCAGCTAATTATTGCTTACTATTTAAAGACATGGCTGCAAATTTTTTATATGCGCATTCAACGTTTATGTTCATGTTTTATTTAATTTTTTACCCTAATAATAATTACTAGTTATATATAACCAGTGTTTTTTCATATATGTTCTTATAAATTAGCATACTTATACAATTTGTTTACTTGATAATCAATCTTCATATTTGCTCATTGATACCAAATGATAAAATTATACTTACAATTAATTTCGAAATCTCATATCTTTTTAAGCAATTGATTTTAGTGAAAACAATTAATTTAAATTCACACATCCAATTTATATACGCAATCATTTTTTTTATTTAAGAATATAATAAATTAATATATTTTGTTAAAAATAAAAATTTTCAACCAATTGTTGTACAAAAAATTCTGCCCCCCCTCCCCCCACGAGTTTTTTTTGCCACTTAAAGTGGAAAGCTAGAATCGGGCCTGATCAGAGGCATCGGCTAATTTTAATTTCATATTCATAATCACCAAAAACCTGATTAAAAACGATAGCTGCCACAAAAATTATGCTTAAGGTAGTCCAAATTTTGATGTCCAGTTTAGTTTATGAAAAAAGATTGGAAAATGATCTATATGTTCAAATATGGGGGAATTTTAATTCAATATTAGCCAGAAATCAAAATATATTACAGTTCCTAGGCTTTGTTTTGATACTTTTCTGCTAAAAAAGATTCAATTTACAATCCAGGGATTAAGGGGTGTCAAAAGAAGGCAATTACCCCCCTTTCAAATTTTTTTTTAATTTTTATGATGTAACCAATGGAATTTATCAAATATATAAGGGAATAGAAATCAATGAAATTATTATTTTTTAAAAATATACAGCCATATAAAATAATTTTGCAAATTTCACAAACTTTGCCCCCTTTCTACTTACGCCCCCCCTCCTCCAAACTCTGCTTTTTATATACGATTTAAAAGGCAATAACTTGCAATATAAAATTTTCGTGCCAAATTTGTTTAATTCAGGTCGTACAATACCTAAAGAGGGCATCATAATACAGAAAAATTTTTTGATAGAAATATAAAAATGTGAAAGTAGTAGCTTTTATGAATTAATGTTAGGCCGTAAGCCTCATCAAGAGAAGCCATGCCCTTAGAGCTTTGATTACATTCAATTTTAAAGCTCCATTTTTGTAACTTATTTTTAGGCTGCTATAAACATCCAAAAGTTTCAATAAAATTTTACTTAGGTTAGGGATAAATAAATAAAGTGAACATTAACCACTGCCCGTGAAAAAAGCAATAAGACTCTTTACAAAAAAGTGTCCTTATTAGTCTCCCAACGTTTAGAAAAAATTAACAAGATATAGAAAACAACCAAAAATTAATGTTTGCCTGTATAACCTGCCCGTATTTTTCAAAAAAAAATTAAAGTATCAAAAATCACGTTCGTTAATTAAATATTTTTATACAAGTTAGCTCCCCTGACCTATTTTTAATGTTGTGGCCTATCGAAAGGCTCCGAGTCCAGTCGCCAGAGGTGTGTTAACAGCTTCTAAACCATTTGTTAGTAAAACGAGTACACTACTTGTTAAAAATATAATCTCATTTAAATAAATAAGGATCGGGCCAATGTTAATTAATTTTTTTTGAAAAAATTATTGTCATTTAGGTTTAATATACTATAAGGTGCTAAGGATAATATATACCTAATTAGGGCAACAAATCTGACCTGTTTTCCTTTATAATAATATGCAAAAAAATAAAAATAGATTGGCACATAAAATTTTGCTTTTAAATTAATTGGGTCACTGTAAAATTTATTAGGCCATTATTCTCCTTATATCAACATTGTCAAATTCAAAAGCTTAAATTAGGAACGGTATTTCCAATATTGAACTGAAAATTTTACGCGATCAAGGTTTTGGACTCTATATAAGCCACATTTCTTTTTTTTTGATTCGAACATTTTAATTAAATTTTTTTTTGACTTCAAAACCTAAAATGTCAACTATTTGTATTTATTTCCTCGTAGCCCTTTCCTACGTTTCTCCAATCTACGCAGGTATGTCCAGAATAAAGCGTTATAACGTATTATTTCACCAAGTCCCCATTCAAAATTAGTTTAGGGAAAAATTATTGATCTTTCTTAATACAAAACCACAATAAAATTAAGATACAGGCTCGGTCTGTGATCCATTATCGACTGGCCCCAAACCGTATTCTAACAATTTTGGGTATTAAACCATGTTAATAAATTTCAATGCCAAGCTTTCCGTGTATTCTCCTCAAAAACGGACCTGGTCTTTTTATATAAACAAAAATTTAAGGAGAAAATATTTCCCAAAAAAATTTCATGCCATAATTATAGATATTTTTTCTATATATTATACAAGATATTTAATATATCAGTAGTCAAGAATTGAGTTATTTATCTCACAGGTCAACAACTGAGCCCCTGGACCTTCAATTTAAAGATTTTTAGTTTACTTTGCAAGCCAGCTAAAAATATTGAAAAGTTGAAAAAAAAAATCAAAAAATTAAAGAATTAAATATTGTATTTTAAACATATACCGTCAAATTTTGCTCTATTTATATATCAAGCCTGATATTGTGTCTTAATGTTGATGTAAAAGCTTGTACTTTTAAAATTATGTTTTTTTTAAGATATAAATTATAATTTACAAGTGATTTTAAACTTTTTCTAAAATAATTTTAAAATCGTTTGTCGATTTGGTCAGCTATGCTAAATATTTTAGAAAATAGCCGCATTAATACAAAATTTAGACAATTTGCAGTTTGTTTTTTCCCCTATTGTCATAATTTTCTTTTTTTTTCCACAAAAGATAGTTGACTATTTTGTAATCATTTTTATATGAGATCTATAGAAGCTAAACATAGTTTCTATAAAAACAATTTTATTAATTTTTAACGTTTTCATGTTTATTAAATATTTTCAAGGTTTAACAAATGTATGTTTTACTAACATTAATAATTTTTTAAGGCATATACACCCTTTAAAAACCATATCTATCTTTTACTACACAGGTCGACATTAATTTTTATAAAAAAAAATTAATTTTTCGTACACCTGCCTCATATATATTTTCCATTTTTTTAAAAGCTCTGTTTAAATATCGAAAAAAGAATTAGGGTTCCACTAAAAGTAAAATAACGTTGTCAATTAAGTATTTGTAATTTTCACAGATCGATTTTATAACCCCAAGGAGTGTGGAATCACTAAAACTGGTCGCATTGGATTTTCAAATTGTTCCAGGGCAACTCAATCCATTATCGGAGGCCAGGTCGTGGAAACACACCGATTTCCTTGGCAGGTTCATCCGATTATTTTTTTTAAGAAGCTTCCTAGGCTAAAGCGTCGCTTCAATTAATCTCCCAATATCACTAAAAACACCGTTTTTATTATTAATTATTACGAGTATATAGATACTAATAAAAATAAATTCTATAGTAGCGTTAAGTTCATTTATTTTAAATTTTTTTTAGAAATTATAATTTTTTTTTTAAATTTAATATTAGTTTTTAACGATGTTTTCAATAAATTAGATATTATAAATTAAATATTTTAAACCTATATATTGAATTTAATATGGAACATTACAGTTTTTTGGAAATCCAAAATTTTAAAAATTATGCCATGATTATTGCATTTGTAATAAAAATTAATAAAGTCCCAATATATTATATAGAAAAACACAAAAACAAGCTGTTTAGTAAGCTATTTATTTTGTTGGGGCACCTAAAATTATTTATTATTCTAAAAAAAATCTACAAATTTGAAATTCTACTTTGTTATTTTATTTTTAAAGTTTTATATAAAAACTATTTTTTTTAAACATTTAAAAATGCTAATAAAGTGACAGCTTTTTGTTAAAATGCAAACAATGTCAAAAAATATAAATTAAAATTTTTAATTTTTTTAGTAAATTTAACGATATATGAAAACTTATAGATTAAATAGATACAGGCCCGATTCTAGCTTTTCCATTTTGGGGGGGGGACTAAAAATCTCAGTGGGGGTAATAAAAGTGATTTGTTGTTACATTTCATTTGAGGTGAAAATCATAACCTTCGGTCACGGCAAAAAATATACATGTACAACAATAGAATCCATGTTCAAAATTTTTTAACAGATTAATAGTAATTTATTATATTCATAAAATAAAAAAAATGATTGCGTTTATAATTTGGATATGTGAAATAAAAATTAATTGTTTTCACTAATATCAATTGCTTAAAAAAATATGAGATTTGGAAATTAATTTTAAGTATTTTATCATTTGGCAGGCCCGATTCTAGCTTTTCCATTTTAGGGGGGCAAAAAAAACTCGTGGGGGGGCAGAAAAAAATTTTTTGCCGCCTTCGGCGGCAAAATTAGCCGTGACCTTCGGTCACGGCAAAAAATATACATCAACAACAATAGAATCCATGTTCAAAATTTTTTAACAAATTAATAGTAATTTATTATATTCTTAATTAAAAAAATGACTTTATAAATTGAATATGTGAATTAAAATTAACTGTTTTCACTAAAATTAATTGCTTAAAAAGATATGAGATTTGAATTAATTGTAAGTATAATTTTATCATTTGGCATCATTGCGCAAATTAAAAATATGATATATATGAATAATAAAAATTAATTATATAAAACTTTGGATTTTAGAAAATGAAAAGTGAAATAGATTGATTATCATGAAAATAAAATGTATAAGTATGCTAATTTGGAAGAATATATATGAAAAAACACTGGTTATATATAACTAGTTATTAATATTAGGGTAAAAAATTAAATAAAACATGGACATAAACGTTAAATGCGCATAAAAAAAGTTTGCAACCATGTTAAAATAGTAAGCAATAATTAGCTGATTATGAGCAGTGTATTGTATTGATCAAACTATTTAGAGGATTTTAATTAAATTACAATATTCATAAAAATTCAACGCCCCTAGTTAATGATTTTTCGTGTTCTAAAAGAACCAAATCACCTTTAAGCAGGTCACTACTTGTCAGCCGTTTTTATCCTTTTTAAAGATGAAAATGTGGCCTCACAACTCGATTTGAAGAGCCAATTAACAAACTTATAGGAAAAATGTTAAATAGATTAGAAAACGCATCATTGTAATCATATAAAAATTTAACGAAATCAATAGTAACACATTCTTTATAATTATTCAGTTTCTTATTAAAAAATTTTTTGGCTACGTCAATTTCTTTAGATAATGAATTTTTATCAATATTACTTATTTTTAAAAGAGGCTCTAATTTATTTATATCTAAAATAAAGGTTAATCAAATTTATAAAGGGAATCTAAAGATTTTAAACAACTATTATCGGTAAAAAATCTATTATCAAAATATAAATAAATCAATAATATTAAAAGAAATGCTTTTTACTTCATCATTAATATTTAAAATATTTTCAAACTTATGAGTAGAAAATAAATAAAAACCAGAAAAATCTTTAGGTTTAGTTTTTCTTTTATCCACAGATAAATTATTGTCATTTAAAAAAATATTAAAATTAAAACAATTTTTGAATAAATCTTCAAATGTATTTTTATTTCTTAATTGTTTAATTTCTAACAAACAATGGTGTATTAAATCAGAAATTTTAGAAACATAAATCGTTCTGCATTGAAATTGATCTATAATTATTTTTAATAAATAAAATAATTTTTCAATTAATTACAAAAAAATAAATAGATGATTATAAATATGGTCAAAAAACCCCGATTCGGCCCTGTGACCTGAAGATATAAAAGTTTTTTTATTTTTAATTTTTAATAGAGTATTTAATATTTTTGTGCAATTTAAAAAAAAAAAACTATGGGCATGTAGTGACCACACCACCAATGGGGCAACAGCCGGTATGGTCCCGCATACACTAACTACCTTGATTGCTTCATGTTGAAAAAATTTATGAAGGGAAGAAAAATTATCAAAAAAATCTTTCCCTTCACTTAAAATAAGACAATCTTTTACAACAAAATGCAATCGGTGGTTAAAGCAGTGAATATACGGGACATGGTGTCCAGCTATTTTGCTTATTTCCCGGGCATTACGTTCGCCCCATCGTAGCATTGTGCGATCAAGTTCTTTGGTTCTAGATTATATTCTAACAAAAGATTGTTGTTAACTGAGAAAATTTCTTAGGCATCAGATTTATGAATTGGTTTTACAAATATAAAGCTTTCTGTAAAATCAAATTTTTCTATATATATCTATTAGTTTGATCTCTCTTGCGGATGAGAAGTATTAATGAATAAATACAATTAAAAAAAGTAAATATTTTTAAGATAATATTTTTTAGATATTTTTGACGGAGCAAATTTAATTATATTATGTGGAAAAAATAAAATTACTATGTATTTTTGGGGGGGCAAATTCAAATTTTTTTGGGGGGGCAAACATAAAATTACTATGTATTTTTGGGGGGGGCAAATTCAATTATTTTTGGGGGGGCAATCAAAAACTTTTGGGGGGGCACTGCCCCCCTAAAAGGGGTCTAGAATCGTGCCTGTTTGGTATCAATGCGCATGAAAATTAAAAATATGATATATATGAATGATAAAAATATATATAAAACTTATTTTAGAAAATGAATAGTAAAATAAGATTGATTATCATGAAAACTAATTGTATAAGTATGCTAATTTGGAAGAATATATATGAAAAAACACTGGTTATATATAACTAGTAATTAATATTAGGGTAAAAAATAAATAAAACATGAACATAAACGTTAAATGCGCATAAAAAAAAAATTGCAACCATGTATTAAAAGAGTAAATAATTAGCTGATTGTGAGTAGTGTTTTTTATTAATCTAACAATTTTATGCTAGAGGTTGTTTTGATTTAATTATAAAATTCATCAAAATTCAACGCCCCAGTTAATGATTTTTCGTGTCCTAGAAAAACCAAATCACCTTTACGCAGGTCACTATTTAACAGCTAGATGTTATTATCCTTCTTAAAGAAGAATATGTGGCCTCACAACTCGACGTTGAAGAACCAATTAACAAACTTATAGGAAAAATGTTAAATAGATTAGAAAAAGCATCTTTGTAATCATATAAAAATTTAACAAAATCAATAGTAACACATTCTTTGTAATTATTAAGTTTCTTATTAAAAATTTTTTGGCTACGTCAATTTCTTTAGATAATGAATTTTTATCAATATTACTTATTTTTAAAAGAGGCTCTAATTTATTTATATCTAAAATAAAGGTTATTCAAATTCATAAAGGGAATCTAAAGATTTTAAATAACTATTATCGGTAAAAAATCTATTATCAAAATATAAATAAATCAATAATATTGAAATAAATACTTTTTACTTCATCATTAATATTTAAAATATTTTCAAACTTATGAGTAGAAAATAAATAAAAATCAGAAAAATCTTTAGGTTTAGTTTTTCTTTTATCCATAGATAAATTATTGTCATTTAAAAAAGTATTAATATCAAAACAATTTTTGAATAAATCTTCAAATGTATTTTTATTTCTTAATTGTTTAATTTCTAACAAACAATGGTGTATTAAATCAGAAGTTTTAGAAATATAAATCGTTCTGCATTGAAATTGATCTATATTTATTTTTAATAAATAAAATAATTTTTCAATTAAATACAAAAAATAAATAGATGATTATGAATATAGTCAAAAAACCCCGATTCGGCCCTGTGAACTAAAGATATAAAAGTTTTTTTATTTTTTTTTTAAATATAATATTTTTATGTAATTTAAAACAAAACAATGGGCAGGTAGTGACCACACCACCAATAAGGCAACAAAGATAATATTTTTTAGATATTTTTGACGGAGCAAATTTAATTATATTATGTGGAAGAAATAAAATTACTATGTATTTTTGGGGGGGGGGGCAAATTCAATTTTTTTTGGGGGGGCAAACATAAAATTACTATGTATTTTTGGGGGGGCAAATTCAATTATTTTTGGGGGGGCAATCAAAAACTTTTGGGGGGGCACTGCCCCCCCAAAAGGGGTCTAGAATCGTGCCTGAATAGATATCTACTATCAGTTTAAAATATTAGGGGACTAAAAACACAATTTAATAAAAGTGATTTGATGATTACATTTTATTTGCAGGTGAAAATCATAATATTTGGAAGAAATAAACATCTTTGCGGAGGCTCGATATTAAATAAGAGATTTATTCTCAGTGCCACGCATTGTTACGTGTATGTTTTTTTTATATATTATTTCTAATATTTTTTTAGGGGCACGTTCAAACTTCATTTATTTTATTTAAAAAATTTCAAAGATTTTTAAAAATTATACTTTTTTTTCAAAATCTATTTTTAAAAAAAAATTAAATTATATGATAATAATAATAAGAATTAGCTACTTTTAGTTAAAATGCGTTCAAATAGAAAATATTATAAAGTTTGAATTATGTATAAAAGTCCAAAAATATGTAAAAAAAAAGTTAAATTAATCGTAAATATAAAATTAAGGAAAATTTCTTTCAAACTAGCATTAATACAATATTTCACAAATTCAATTTCATATAAAATTAAATCTATTGATATTTAATAATGTAACTTCTGATTTATAAAGGTTTAACAGAAAATCAAAAGATAAAGTATGGCATTATGTATATTCACAACTAAGTTACAATTTTAATCTGGGAGAAAATTTCTAACGCCTGGGCGTGTTAAAAGTTTATTTCTTTTTTTAGAAACCTTTTATATCGTAAAATTTTTTTTTGTAAATATTATTGAATGTCAAAATATTATTTAGGTTATACATAAATTTTGATATTTATATAATTTTTTTTAAAATAAGTGACAATAGATATAATGAAATAACTGATGGTTATTAAGTGTCGATTTAAAAATCCAATTATACAAATGATAAATATACAGGTATAATTTTTGTTTAGAAAAAACAAATGAAGTTTGAATGCGACCTAATTTGCCATTAATGTATATTAGATTGCATTAGAAAGTTCTAATTGTAAGGTGACTGAGTATTTATAATAAATTAAAATAATAGTAACCGAAAACCGGAAGATCTACGCGTATATCTATCCATCAAAGACCCAAATGAAATTTACAACAAAGCCGGTCTCCGCATCAAGCGATTCATCTTTTACCCAAATTATACGAAATTTGGGAATGACATAGCCCTTTTGGAACTCGAAGATACTATACCCCAATACAATTACACGGTAACGCCGATCTGTTTGCCCAAGCAAAATGATTAATTGCCACCGCACGATTCCGATATGTATGTTTCGGGTCACGGAGTTAGTCGAGGTATACAATATATTTACAAATTTCCCTAGATATATAAAAACCATATCAATTTATCGTTGTTTTTTTAGTGGTTTAATTATCCAAATTTAAAAATATTTTTTTAGATCAGAGATAGAACACTTGTTATTACTTTGGACCTTAGAAAAGAAATGTATTAATTACATGTTTAAATATATGCACACGTTTATATTATAGTTTCTGACTCTTTACCTTAAATGCCCTACTTATTTTTCATTAGTGTGAAAAAATGTGCATTGATACACGTATCAAAAAATATCAATGTCAGAAAAAGTAAGTTTATGGAACCACTTACCCGTTTTTCGTAGTTTCTTCGGCCTTTGTCTTCATCCGTTCATATCAAAAAATTGGTTTGTGACCAGTTGACAAATTCTGCGTCCTCGACAATATCCTAAAAAAAAAATTCAAGAATCTCTTTTTCATATAAAATCCTTAACTTATATTAATCATCTCAAATAATGAGTAACTTGTTTGTATACCAAGTTCTTAGACTAGCTTTAGATAATACAATTTATTTCGCCTCCAATCTTAAATTCGACACAATATATTAACAGATTTTGACTTATTTAATAGAATTTTTAAATTTTTTAATTTTTTTCTGTTTTCAATCTTTTATGTTTTTTAACATTTTTTCTAAAATTTTTAATGTTTTAGAATTGTTACTAAGTTCGATTAGAGAATACGGCAAACAGATTCAAAAATCCCTAAGATGGCAGGTTTTATAACTGTAGTTAGCTCATAAATCTCAAAAATTTGTTGACCTGTGTTATATAAAATCCTTTGGTTTCATTGTTTTGTGATTATTACGAAAATACCAATAACAAGACAAGGCCTTAGGTTATATTTCAGTGTCAAAAAAAATTAGAAAGACTAATTACGCAGGTTATATATTTATGAATGCATTTTACATAAGTGAATTAATCTGCAAATGAGTATTCCGCCAATGTCGTTTTTATAATTTAAATAGCTGCTTTGGCCATAGAGTTTAATAAAAAAAAAGATGACTCGTTTATAGCAAATTTGAGATTTCAGAGTTGCATAATCTTCTATATCGATATAAAATATTTAAAATAGTAAAATAAATTTTAGTCCTGAGTTCCAAGGTTCATTTTTTAAGGACTAATGATATTTATTTCCAACCCAACTTTTAGGTATCATATAAAATAAAAAACTTTATTTTAGTGAAAGGTAAAAGTTAATTTTCCGAGAAATAAGCACAAAAACAAATGAATCATGGTTATATATATTTGGCATTTTTGCATTATTGTCTCAGATAAAACTTGTAAACATTTTTTAACATGTGGAAATTAATGGAATAAAAAGACCATACTTTAAATAACTCTAGATATAGTCTACATTGTATTTATAATTGATTTAGACAATTACACGGAATTCCTGCATGCCGTTTGTATAAGGCCCAAGTTGATGTCAAAATGCGATCGCTCCTACAAGTCTATATCCCGTCGAGCCTCGATCCATCCGAATTCCTTTTGTGCCGGGTATTACCATCGAGAAAAAGACAGTTGCAATGTATAATATATATAATATGGGAAATTGCTATCATTATAAGATTCAATGTAAAAAATTTTATGTAACTTACATCACCTACATCAACAAATTCGCACCATTTCCTCACATTAGAGCTATCATTCTTGGTAAATTATTGGCCCTGATGAAAATATAAAATCAATCGCCTAAAAATTTTCGCTATTTAACATTTTCGTATTTATATTTTTTTTGTAACTCCTACAAATTTCGTAAATTTAACTTTTTAAAAAAAGGCATCTAAATAACATAGGGCTATACAGGTAATTAGGGGCATTGAACAATTATTCCCGGAAAATAAAAGTAATACATTTGCCATTCTATTGAATGGTTTAAGCTCATCGACCTTTGATTTTATTACTATGGCTAAGAGGCTATTAAACGAAAGCGCATCGGAGCGCTTGTAAAGACGTCAAAAAATTTTAAACAATCTTTTTTTTATTATTTATGCCAACGCATAAATGTGATCTTAATTTTTTTAAGGACGCTAGGTGTAACAGCTGATAAATTCAATTCCAAAAAAACTTTTAGGGCGATTCAGGAAGCGCCGTGGTCCGTAAAGACCCACGGAAGGGAAAACGTTTTGTTCAACACGGCATCGTTAGCTATGGCTGGGGTTGCGCCAGTGGCGTCCCTGCCGTTTATACAACCGTTTCGGCTTTCGTTGATTGGATTAAAGATAGGATGAATGCCACCGTGACCAGCTCCAAAGACGAAGATCATACATATGATGAGGAGGTCAACGCCGCGATCAATAGTCAATTCGATGGACCGTTGATTAACGAATCCATTCCGTTTGTCGATGGTAAACCTACCGAAATTACCTGGAGAAATGCTAGGAGACCTAGATTTTGAGACCTGACAAATTTTTGAATCATATCTAATATTTTTTTTTGAAATACGTTGATGGGTTTAATATTATAACCTAGTTTATTGTATAACCAGATAGAGAAATAAAATTTATTAATATAATTCAAATCAATAGGAGCATTAAGCCGAAAAAAAATTCAATGTTATAATAATAAAAATTATATTGTTAGATACATAAATTTTTAGTTTATTTTCTAAATAAAAAAGGCTTTTTAATAGTAATTGTTTGAAATTTTTGAAAAAAAAAATACTGACAATAAAATTCTTAAAAAAAAATCATTATATAAAACAAAATTTAAAATGTTTAGAATAAACAGCAGAATAGAACATAACTTTTTAGTGACTCATGTATTGCAAATGCTTGCCAGAATCTTATAGCATTCAAAGAATAGCTTAACCAGTTAAAAGTTTATATATTTAGAATAAAAATTCATACTTAAAATGTTAGTTTAAAAAACTGTGAGAATATAATTGTGTTTGGGACAATGAAATTGAAATATAGGAAGGGCAGGTTGTAAAATTTTGCCAAACTTAGGAGTTTTATTTAATCTCGTATTTTTTAGGAGGTTGAGGAGGACATCAAAAAGCCTTGGGAAGCTGGAAACATTAGGGTATAGGATTTCATAAGCCAAATTTTACATAAATAATCCTTTGGCAAAAAATTTGGAGCCTTAGTTATATAAATAAGAAAAAATTTTTTTTAGTATGTCCCAAGAGCTAACGGGGAAAAGTCTACCAGGGAAAAAGGAAGAAATAAATTTTTTTTTGAGGGGCGCTCTGTGTTCATTAAAACAAATTAAAAATTTTGAAAATTCAAAATGATGTTTAGATTTTTTACATTAAAATTTATTAACCCCTGCTTTTTTTACAATATTATTTTTAGCGAAGCCCATTAATAAGATAAATGATTAGGAGCAGACGCGCTAAATCCTGCTGACACACCGTCACTAAACATAAGTTAGACTCAAACAGGACCGTGATTCTCCCATCTGGCCTATCCAACACATTTTTAAACTTAAAAGGCCGAAACTAATTGGATTTTATAATTTTTAGCTCAGCCCGGCTTATTTTGAGCCCAGTACCCGGATTAAAATTGAAAATACTGCCCAATAATTTTATCACAATCTAAATATTTGTGTTTACCTTGCAATAATATAATGGTCGGCATTTGGCCTTTTTTTGATTGTTGTTTTTGCATACTGTAATTTAAATAGTCGGCCTTTGGCTTTGTTCAATCATATTAATAAGCCTACCTATATGAAGGCGTGAATGAAAAACATAGAAATATATTATATATTTATTCAATAAAATATCTTAACTAACAGTAAGCAAATAATTTGGTGTAAAAATTAATAAAATACAGAGGGTATATCCTTAATCGGGTAATAATTTTTGTTAATAGCACAGCTCAACAAATTTTTAAAAGATGTGAGTTAACTAAAGAGAGCACACCTGTCGTCTTAACGTTTTTCACATCTATTTAATTTTAAACATTCTTGCAGCAATATACACATTTTTGAAAAAAAATGTTAAAAAAAAGGGAAAAATATCCAAAAACATAAACTTTTGCTCTAAGATAGCTATATTGTGTCTAGATAAGACGTGATTATGTGATTATTATTTGATGCATATGTTCCTTTGTTTATAATAAAGATTGATTTGTATTGGTTTTCTACTGTATAATCTACTAGGGTTAGGCATTCCCTAACCCTAGCCTCATCTAGAAGGATTCAACCTGCTTACAGGAATAATCCTAGCCCTTACCAATAAAGATTGATTTGTATTGGTTTTCTACTGTATAATCTACTAGGGTTAGGCATTCCCTAACCCTAGCCTCATCTAGAAGGACTCAACATGCTTACAGGAATAATCCTAGCCCTTACCCCTTAAACATATTGCTATAACTTTATATAATATTTTGTATCGTAACAGTATGTTGTGAGTGTCCCATTTGAGTTGAATTGCCAAATATTTTTTAATTTAACTATTAATGTAAGATCTTTACTTATAAACATTTTATCACATTATTGGCAAAAATATATATAAAAAGTCATTTTAATATTAGAAATTCAGAAAGTTCATTTTGGGTACAGAGGTCAAAATCAAAATCTGTCAATTATTTGGCCATTTTTTGGAATGTATGTACCTAAAAATAGCAGTAAACCCTAATATCGTACAAAATATCGATGAAATAAAACCATTATGGGGATTTTTTCCTTCCAGTGTCATTACAAGTCAACAAGTATCTATGTCAGAAAAACTAAGTTTGTGAAAATATAAAACATACATAGCAATGATGACACTATTTATATCTTTTCCGTTTTTCATAGTTTCTTCGGCCCTCATCTCCTTAGTTCCCTCCTTATTAGAAAGATTACCTTATTGACTAAACAGATTTGATCTCGACAATTTTCTAATGAAAAAAATTTGAAAGTCTTTTTCATACAAAAATACCTGTTGCATTTATAATTTTTTAGTTTATCAAGTTGACATCAGCATTTAGATATAACAGAATAACTCGCTTCTAAACTCAAGCACGACACAATATATTATCAGTTCAAAAAGATATTAATTGAAAATTGAATAACAATTTAGCTGTTTGCAAAAAAAATTTTGGCTTTGTGTTTTGAATTTTTTTTTGTTATTTTGACATTTTTTTTAAAATTTAATGTTTAGCGCTGGCTTACAATGGAATAAACAATGAATTTACAATTGCAGGTTTGATCCCTGAAGTTAACTTATCACTCTCAAAAACTTGTTAACTTGTGTTCTAAACTTTTCACTCTTTGATTTTTGTCAACCTGTGTAATAGTTAAAATATTGTACATACCGCAGGCTCGACCCGGCTACCATGTAAGATTAAAAGCCCTGCCCGTTTTTTGGGCTGACTGATACCGGGACGGGTTGGCTTCCGGGACAATGGTCTATAATTCGCGTTTTAACTAATCAAGGTGTCTAACGTAAACATTTATTGCTAAACGACACATTTAATGAGCCTTCAAATAATGATAAGTCACAGGAGGGTCTGTAATTATTTACTAGATATAGCCCGCATTTAACTTTTTGATTAACGTGAAAGTGCCGAAGCCACAAAAAATATAATATCTTATATTTGTATATACTTAAAACCTTTGATATATACCAGGGAAGAACTTAAAAATAATTTAATTAGGTCAAGGTAATTATTTTACCTTGCCGTATTAGAAGGGCCTCAAAAACATTCCATTTAAATAAATAAAATGAAACGTCTTGTTTGCAGCAAATTTCCCGATTACATTGTCAACAACTAAAAATCGTTTTGTTTTTGCTTTTTTAAAAATAGATTCGATTAATTAGGGCATGAAAATAAAAATCATATTATTTTGTAAACATAAAAATTAGAAGTCATTGTTGTATGCCGATGCTTCAAAATAGATGGAAAATGTAAGGAGGCTTGATATAAAAAGAAGTAATTGAAAACAAAAGAAAAAAAATTTTATTTTGCGTTTTTAAATTGGTAATTTATATTAAAAAAGATATTTATCAGATATGCCGCTTGGATATTTGAGATTCTGCATTTCCATTTGCTGTTTTTTAATCATATCTGCAGGTATATCTAAATTTACTTTTATGTCCAGTTCAACTATGTAAAAAAACAAATTCTAAACTAACTCATATATATCATTTTTTAGATGTGTGTAATGTAGGCAAGCAAACTCACAATGGCTCTTTTTCCAAAACTGGAATATAGAAAAAATTTAAACTTTTGCTACAAAGTCTCATAAAATTTGTACAAACTAAAGCGCCCCCCAAATTAGAAGCACAAGAAAACCTTAAAAAATATTTTTATACGCATTAATATTTTTTTTACAGCTTACGCTTAATTTTAAAATTGTAAAAAAAATTTTTTTTTTTAATAAAAAATTTTTAACGGCTTTTTAAAAAAATGAGAATTAATATTTTTTGGTTGTTTTAGGATATTAAAAAAAAATTTGGAAGAAAGATTTTTTTCTAAAGTTTTTTAATTGCCTAATTTTTTCTAACACTAGTCACCTTACTATATATAAAATGGGCTCATTTTTTTCAAATCTTTTTTTTCACTAGCCTCAGCCCTTGCCAATCGTGATAAATTGTATAATATTAAGATATATTGAGAACAATTTTAAAAATCGAATAAAGCATGTTAAAATAATTGCAATGTTTTTTACTGACCATAAAGGTTAAGTTAAATATATAAGGATCAACTATTCTGTATAAAATTCAGATTTTTGATGAACGTGATCGCTTCTCAAATAGATCCGATCGGATTTAATATTTGTTTTCATTTAAAATTAAATAATTTTCCAGTTAAAGGGCCCCGAACCTTTATTGGAATTGCTATGCATAAAGACTAATAACATTTTTTCTTTACTAAGAGCGATTATTCAACCCAAAGGAATGCGGAATCACTAAAACAGGATTAACCGGGTTACCTAATTGCCCAGAGGCCGGGCATGCTGTTGTTGGAGACCAAATTACGGATGCATATCGTTTTCCTTGGCAGGTTAAATATATAAATATTATAAATTCTTTCACAATTAATAAATTTTTCGTAATTAATAAATATTTGATTATCTAAAAATCTTTGTTTCGATTAAAGTCCAAATAATTAAGGTAATAATATAAGCCACCCCTTCCGAAGATTTGTTTAAATTTTCTTATTTTTCTCACAGGTCAAGATTGTAAATAAAAGTCGTAATTCCTATGTTTGCGGGGGTTCAATTCTAAACAAAAGATTCGTATTGAGCGCTGCCCATTGTTTCCTGTAAGTAGTAATTTATACATATTTAAAAGCACCTATAAGAAAAAGTTTCATATATGCTGCCTGGCGTAAGGATTTATAGGGGATGTATGAACAAGGCAGATATGGGAAGTATTTTATAAGGGGTAGCATGTGGCCATTTGGGTCTCATATTTTTTGAACCTGGAGCGTGGGTGAATGGGAAAATGTTTTAAAATAAAAAAATTGTAAAACAAACATATCCTCACAAATTTTTTCAATATTTGTGATTAAAAATATAAGTTTCAAGGGATTTTTTTATGCAAAGAAGATTTCTAAATTTTTCTTTTAAGGGTATATTTAGGATCTGTCAATTTGGTCAAAAAAGGCCATTTTTTGTTATAGACGGATCTAAGGAGCCAAAGATTGGAAAAAACTACGAAAAACAAAAAATATATATGAGACAGGCTTATCATTGGGACCTTTTTTTATTTTCACTTTTTTCTATCGCATTGATATTTTTCGAACCTGTGTAATAATAAGGGTGGCTTTAGAAGGAATATTTTCAACTGTTAATAAGCTTAGATATAAGAGAGGTTTTTTTTCAAAGTTAGTACTAATTTGGTTCAAATAAAAATAATTTTATATTATTTTTAACCTGAAATTTTATTTAGCAGGATTAAAAAATTTGCAAGGGTCTATAAATAATAATGTCTGAGAAATCTTTAATTATTTACAATGAACCGCAAATATATGGTTTTTTAATTTTTAGCACACATGTATTTTTGGCAGATGTCGAAGTGAGAATTCTCATTTGGGCTCTAGTCAAATAAAAAAAAATTTGCCTATAAAAAAAACTTTACCTTCTTTTTTTTAAGTCGCCAAAAGGATAGTAATCTTATATTTTATCGGAAAAATTATGTGAAATTTAAAATATATGGAACAAAGCCTATTTGTCCTTACTATTTTATATATATAACAAACTCCTAGTATTTAAAGATAAGATCAAGGGCGTAGCAAGTTGTAAAGCTTGGGGGGGTTTAAAAAATTTTTTTCTCCCTTCGTGGGGGATGGTGGGTGCTGGTGTTGTTGTTTTTGTTTTATTTAAATTAATATAATAAAATAAATAAAATATAAAAAAATTATTATATATTTTAAATAAATATATAAAATTTATATTTTATAAAAATTTATAAATTATAAAATAAAAATAATAATATTTGGGGGGGGGAAAAATATAATAAAAAAATTTAAATTTTTTTTTTTTGGGGGGGGGGGGGGGGGGGGGGGGGGGGGGGGGGGGGGGGGTACCTGTTGTTTAAAGTACATCATAAATCAATTATTGTTTTTTTAAAATCTATAGTAAGTTTAGATAATCTTGCTATAGTTTTTAAAATACAATACTCATTTAATGCTCTAAGTGGGCTACCCAATCTGTGAGATTTTTTTGTTATCACTACTTAAAAAATTTTATATGCCAAACTTTGGTTTTATTCCCTAAATGTTATCTTTTAAAATATATAGATATATAAATTATAAAGTGTACATTTTGGCTAAACTGCATACATAAAAAGTCAAATAATGTAATTAGAAAAATTAACAATACAATTATTTAGTCATCATAAACCTTACGAATTCAAAGTCTACCTATCGGTTGAAGGGCCCAACGATGTATTTATGAAAGAAGGACTTCGCATCAAACGGTTCATATTTCACCCGAATTCCTCGAAACACGCCAATGACATAGTGTTGATAGAGCTAAAAGATACTATCCTCCAATACAATGAGACGGTCAAACCGGTATGCCTGCCCAAACAAAACGCCTCATTGCCACCCAATCGTGCTGATATGTATGTGTCCGGACACGGAGTGAGCCGAGGTATAAGAAGAGCATTTTTTTAAGAACCAACAGATGAGAAGCAACGCATTAAAGAATGCAATGAAAAAAATATACTAACGAATAAAAAATTCTTAGATAGTTTGATAAAAATTTAATTCTATAACGATATATTTTTCTCTTTTATTTTGAATTAGTTATAAATGTTAAAGATTAAGAAATAATATATTTTTAAAAAGTTATACCCTTTTACAGAGGTCAAAAAATATCATTATCAGAAATTATGAGTTTTTGAAAACATTAAATCATTCTTTTGTCCAGGCTTCGGGTACTTAGTTCCTTTCCATATCCTAATTAATAAAATGGCTGACTTTGCCAACATGAATACCAAAAATAAATGAAGTATATATAAAAATCCCTTTTAACCTATATCTATCATCTTAAATAATGAAAAATAATTTTTTTAGTATATAAGCTCTAACATGAACATTTAGATATTACAGTCGCGTCCAAATTTAAACATAAAAGAAATCTGATTATTAATTAAAATTTGAAGTTTGAATTTAACAATTAATATTTTTTGATAACATAAATTTGTTTTTTTTTTGATTTTTTAATTTTTAATATTATAACTGACTTAATAAGTTTGATTAGAACACTGGTAAATGAATAAAATTGATCTTGTTGGTTCAAAGAATATATGTTGACCTGGTATGTAGCTCAAAAGTAAACTGCTTCTTTTGTGCTTTTGTCAGTTAAAAAGTAAAATTATCAAAAAAATTTCAAGAATTCTAAAGTTACCATATTTTATATTTTTTCTTAAATAACCTTCATATAAGTGTTTCAAATTTATAAAAATCACTTGGAAGAAAAACAATTTGTTTTATAACGAATTTGCCTTGTGTATTGAAACTTATTTATTTAAAATCATTTGATAAAAATGGTATTTAATTATAATAGACAATTTGACTGAAGTTTTACATGCAGCTTGCATACGACTAAAACGGTCCTCAAAATGTAGCCGCGCTTATAGGGACATAGCCGGTGGACCGATAGATCCTTCAATGTTTTGCGCTGGATATAGTCACGAAATAATGAACAGCTGTCGTGTAGTTAACAAAGATACTGAGAATAAAGTAAGAATCAATATAAATCACTTAGAATTAATACATAGATATCCCGTAGCCTTAAATGAGGGCACATAGTTTGGTGGGACCTAAAAAGAGCAAAAATGGCCAGCAAAGAAAAAGAGGCCATAGAGGTAGTTTTTTAGCAGGTACTCTTCACTATGCAAGCATCGTATTTTTCTAGATATGGACATTAGTGCTGGACAATATATTTCCCCTTAATTGATAAAAAAAATTAAAGGGTAAAGAGAAGGCCTTTATATAATAGTAAAAAGAGTTCTTGATAAGCTTATAATTTTCGAGATTTTTCCTAGTTAAATAAAATATATAATGGAATTCGGATTGACTAAACCAAAGGTTTACAAAGCATATAATTAAATATTCTATCTGATTAATATGTCATTTTTCAGACAAATATGTCGATTAAGGATGGCAAAATAGTTAGATATTTTGCTAAATTTTATAATTTTATAAATATGGAAGAATTTGCAAGTCTATTATTTAGTTAATTCCAGGGCTGGGAAAAAAATAAATAGGCTTTTTTTTAACAAGTTATTGAGTTTTTTTTCCAAATGCTAACAAACTCGTGGGCATGGCAAAAGAAAAGCCCCTTTTGTTCCTTAAAGAAAAGGGACATATTTAAAAAAAGCCCCTTTTCTTAAAAAAAAACTCCTAGGAGCTTTAAGAAAAAATAACTCACCCATTATTAATATAAAGAAAAAACACAATTTTTCGAAATTATTATAGAGAAAACATAAAATGGGCTTTTTTGTGTGGGTTTTTTTTGCACCTTTTCACAGTAAAGGCTTTTTTTGAATTCTTATTTTGGCCTTTTATTTGTAGCCCCTTTCTTTTTTATGTTTTGGGGAAAAAAATGAGCCCATGGCTCATTGTTTTCCCAGCACTGGTTAATTCTATTTATATAATTTTATATATTTAACAAATATAATTCACGACTGAGAGCATATTTTTCAATTGTCTATCTATTAACACTAACCAAAATCTATATCACGATAAGACGTTTAATTGCGGTTAAACATTTAATAAATATATTGGCAAAAAATAAAACGCTAAGTTATTAGAAGACTTAACATGTATCTATTGATCAAAAAAATTTAGGGTAATTCAGGAAGCGCGTTAGTTGCTATGAAAACCCGCAAACAAAAACGCTTTATACAACACGGTATAATGAGTTTGGGTTTGGGTTGCGGGGCCGGATACCCAGGAATCTATACCCGTGTCGCTTCTTTTGTCGATTGGATCAAAAGTGAAATGAATAATGATGAGACCGAAGGATTTGCAAAGAGCCAAGGCGTAGATTACGATGCCGAAGTAGTGGAGAGGATAAATAGCTATTACGATGGACCGATTTACAACGAGTCCATTCCGTTCGACGATAGTCAGCCACCTAAAATATCTTGGAGAAGCTTCTAAGGCAAATCAAATTTACATTCAAGCCCTACCCTAGATATATTTAAAAATTTAAAAATAAACAAATTATATTAATTGACCAAATAAAATCTTTAATTTTTTTTCTTCACCTCTTTCATTTTGAATATCCAAATGAGTCAAATCATGCCCTCGTCTTTGTAGTTTTCATTAAGGGTTTTTCAGAATACTCTTACCTTCTGAGGGCTGATGGTTCCATAGTGGAATCCCTAGGCATCGTCGTTTATTGCCTACCGCCTAGTAGGTAATGAGTAATCTAGCTAGTAGTAGCAAATTTATTTCGCCGAAAATTATTAATAAGAGCCTGGGAAAGTTTTTAGAGACGAAGAACTTGAGCTCTGAGCTGCGAGCCGATTGAAAATGTCTAATATTTTGAGATGTATAAATAAGGAGGGCTCAAAACATATGTATCTGTATTTTACCCAATCAAAAAATAAAGTATTTCCCAAAGCTTTAAAGATTTGAGCATATATAACTTTACAAATTGTGTATAAGATGACTTAACGATATTTTGTTATTGCCCGGCAATTAGCGCTATGGGGTCCATATGGACACCTCACATTTTAAATTTGCAATATCTTTAAAAATTTTTAATAAAATGGGTTAAGTTATCGTAACTTTCTTATATATATATTAAACAAAACTAGTAATTAAAATTTTTTCTAAGTTTATAAATTTCGTTTAGAAATTAAAAACTCTTTTGGCCCTTACTAATTTCAATATTGGAAGCCTTGCCTCTAAGTAAATTTATACTAAATAAATTGCAACTTATTTTTTAGGTATTCTTTTATATTTTTACATATGTATATATAAAAAAGTGTAATGTTCAATAGTGATAGGAATTATCTTGATTAGATAAAATATCTAGTTTTCAAATATAGCCAATAATTTTTTTATAATATTTTATTTCCATAAATCTTTCATAAATTGTCCTACTACATCCAAAAAAGATTTAATCAATTGTATTTATTAACTTAATTTTTAAAATGATTTTTTTTAATGTAATTAATAGAAAAAATAAAATTTTTTTCAATTTAAGATTTTTTCTAGGTGACAAACAAAATTTGCAATAATAAATAAAACTTAAATTTGTTTATAATTAAAAAGCATGTATTTCTCTTAAAAAAATGGAAATTGAGACCAAAGCTTTAAAACCTTAAGTTTAGAAGTTTAATGGAGTTCATATAGAACCCAATATAGGATTCGCGTTACAAATTTTTCACCCTACCATACGCGGGTTTAATCTGCTGTAAATTTATTAAATATTACTAACAATCTTACAAATGTGAACCTTAGCCCATTGGCCACTTCTCATGACCAAGTGTTTTTTAAACATTATAAAATTAGTGTTTTTAGATTGTCTGCTAATATCAGGCCGGTACTAACTCGATGGGCTAAATAGCTCATATAAATAACCTAAGCATTTACTTACGTCCCAATCTGCTTTTACAGGTCGAACATTAATGCGAGGAAAAAAAGTTAATAAAAATATAAATGTATACATCACCATGGTGCCCTCGTCTCAAATATATTTTCTTTTTTTCACTTGCGACTTTAAGATCAACATTTAAAAATTACATAACTCATATGTTTTCTCTCAAATTATGAGAATAAAATTTTTTAATTATAATGGACAGAAAAACAATATAAACGATATTTTGGTTGTAAAGAAATGTTTGCGAAATCCCGGGTTCAATTTTATATCCAATGTCTCATTTTTTTTATCGCGTTAAAATTCAGAATAAATTACAAAATTTTTTTGATTATAAATTTTCCAAAAAATCTATTTGTGTATATTCATATCCCTTATAAAAGACTTATCCAAAAAGGTTATAGCAAAATAGTCAGCATTATTTTAAGTTATTTAGGATAAAAAAATGGTTTTCAACGAAAACCACTATTTATAAATAATAAAGAAAAATAAATATTATATAAAAAAAATTAAACGCCTAAGGATAATTATGAAAGTTTCATTATGAATATATTTCTAATAAATTTTGTAAATTCCATAACTTCTACCATATAGAAATTCAAAATGCCCCCAAAATATAAATCTCAATTTTGACACCAAATAACTCAAATCTGAAACATACTCAAAATCCATATTCGTAAAAAACTTGACCAAAAACAATAGTTGCCATACATGCAAGGGCGTAGCAATTTGTAAAGCCTGAGGGGGCGGGGAGTTTCAAAAAAAAATTTTCCGCCTTCAGCGGCATAGTGCGGGTACGACTTTCGGTCGTGCCATAGTGTTTTAGTTTGAAATCTACTCTTATGATTGTTACTTGATTTTGCTTTTTAAAATTTGAGTAATCATTAAGGACTTTTATAATTAATGTTTATATAAACAAACAATATGATAATAAGAAAATTATATTATTGATATATTATATGCTACAAATTTTTATATTTGAATTGTTAAATATTTTTACATAGTGTATTCAAAATCAGTGATCTTTTAGCATGTTAACAAAAACAAGCGGCGATTAAATCTTCAGTCTAAGCTGTTAAATTTTATATCTAATACGCCAATGATTTAATTGATATTTTAGTTGGGGGGGGGGGGGGGGGGATATGCACAAAAAATTTTTAATTTTGGTGGGGATATAGCATGCTTGGCGGTTCATCCCCAAACGCCCCCCCCCCCCCTTTTATGCCAATGCATACATGATGCTTAAGGTCTTTCAAATTTGTTGTTCAGAGTAATAAGTCTTTTTTACAAATTTAGATTAAATATTATTCACCCCAACTTAAAAATGACCCAATTTATAATCGGTTTTTAACATATTAATTGAAGCTTGAATTAAAAAATAATCCTCTTCAATAAAATTTGTTTGTTTTATAATATTTTGACATAATTTTGAAATTTTTTGATATTTGGTATAGCTGATTTGCTAATTTTGTTAAAAAAAAATCTCAAAAACTTGTTGTCCTTTGTTACACAGTTACTATCAATGGCACAATCGTGAATTTTATGAAAACGTAAAAAATATCTCCATGATAACCTTATCTATGTATGGTTCTTTTTTAGTTTTTTCCGGCTTCGGTCCTTACATCAGTCCATATCGAAAAAATGGTCTATTTTGGCCATGATAGATCGAGATAACCCTAAAAAGAAAAAATTTTGCGTCCAAACTTAAATACGACCCAATAAATTATCCGTTTTTAATAAGAGTATTAATATGTTTACGATATGTTGCTTTAGGCACAATCAAAGATTAAATTAATTTAGCTGTTATACATATGCATAAAAAAATTTCAAATTTTTTTTGTTTGAATCTTTTTAGTTTTTTAATTTGATACAAGATGTAACTTATTTTTTATATATTTTATTTACACCGTTTTTATAACAAATGATGTTGATGGGCATATTTTATTCTTCAATAAAAATTTAATATTAAGAAAACATATCTAATTTGGACATTGAAAAAATCGGGCAGCAAGTTTGGTTATTGATCTTTCAATCAATTTTGCCTGTTCACTTTACATATACATGTTTTAAGGATGAGATAAAGGCTAGAATATCGTATTTTAGGATTGCAAATTAATTTTTTTGCTTAATACATTTTCTCAAAACTGTTTTATTTATAAATGCGAACTAGGTGGTCGTTTAATAGTGTATTCTAATATGTTGAATTTTTCTCAAAAAAATATTTTGTTTATATAGTTATTCACGAAATGTTTTTAAGAAAAAGGATATGTGTAAAATCTGATAAAGTTACATTACGATAAAGCGTAAAAAATAAAAGTGTGGAAAAGTAAAATTTGCTAATAGTGATATTATGATATTGTGATGATTAAATTCATGGTTTATATACTGTATGTATTGGCATCTTGAAATGATAAATATAACTAGTTAACATAAATCAAACAAAGTTGTAAGAGCGAACAATTTTTAACCATTTTATAATTTATTACTGTACATTTTAGGCGGTAAATTGGAACAAAGTTAACTAAGACAAATTTATTAGCGCGGATAAATTGGAACGAGTTAACTAAGACAATAGTTAAGTTGAAACGTGTTTATTAAGTGATCAAAACTAAAATTTTTTAGGCTTGGATTTTTTAAAACTTTACATTTTTGGCTTTCGGGATGCAAAGCCTTCAATCTGTGTAATATTCAAAATTGATTAAAATTAAACTGCTAACTGACATTCTTAGAAAAATTAACTTGAACTTATGACACAGGTCAAGAATTGTTAACGTCAGAAAAAAATAAGCGTATAAAAAACATAAAACCATACATCTCCATGAGTCTTATCCACTATGATTTTGCAGTTTCCGCCTTCGGGTCCATATCAAAAATATGACTTTAGACAAAATTTGACAGATTTTTCGACCTCGAGAATACCCTAGAAAAAAGATTTTTTCTTTTATATAAAAATACCTTGTAACTTATAATCATTTCAAATTAGGAGAGGTAAAATTTTTTATTATAATGAGCTCTAACAACAACATTAAGATAAGATACAATTCGCACTTAAATACGTAACAATATTTTTTGGGTTATAATGGAAATGTTATTTGGTGTTTAATATTCACAGTTTAGCAGTTAAAATTATGCAAAAAAAGGTTTTGATTTATTTATGGTATCTTTTTTGTTTTTTTTTAACATTTTTTTTAATTCAATG